>JASANN010000387.1:817571-879381 GCA_031762395.1 Calameuta pygmaea | reverse complement strand
GTCTGACCTGGCTGTGCACTGCAAAAGCAAAATGAAAACCAAATCTTATGACTATCTTGCTGAACAAGCCCAGTTTAAGGGAATCAACTTCTTTAAATGGTCTCCTCCCAACCTGTGCTCTCCCTGGTTTGTAAATCTGGATTGGAAGAGAGAAGATATTGTTAAAATTAATAAGCTTCGCACAAACCATACAGCTTCAAGAGCACACCTTTTTAGAATCGGTGCAGCTTCATCTGAATCATGTCAATACAGTGCACTTTATCAAGACCTGAATCATATCTTCTGGGCATGCCCTCTTAACACCATAGAGACGAACAAACTAGTAATGACTCTACGTCGTCTTAAAATTCAGGCTCCCTATAATATTTCAAATCTGGCCTTATCTGAAGATCCTAGAATACTAAAAGCCATTATTAACTTTGGTAATTTAGTCCAGGGTAGACCGATTGACGCAATACACTTCACTTAGACCAATCTTGTACCTGGCTCCGATTCCATACTCTTTAGCATTGCTTCTTTCCAACTTCTTGATCCTGGTTCCTAAGTATTCCCATCTAAATGACACTGCCCTTGATTATTAGGACCAGTTACTGGCAGATGTCTCCTATTGGGGATACTGCCTCTAATACAGCCATAAGGAAAGGAAGGAAATGTATATTACATTTTCATGTATTGTTACGGATGATAAAAAAATCGTTTATACTCACATTAACTTAGTTATTTTTTCTTTCTTTTAACAAAGATCAAGCTAATGGGGAACTGGACTGTGACGGGAATTCAAAAATTCTAACTACTTTGCCAGAATAACCAATCAATAAGAAACCAATTTGAGGTGGCATTTGACACGGATTTTAATAATCTTTTGTATTATTAAGATCTGTGTCATATGTTTGCCACACTCTTCTTATGAGGGCAAACAAAATCCAACGCCCCTGTATTTTGTGTATGTCAGTATATAAAATTTTTTAATTTTCTGTGCTTTGCAAGTTGGCGACGAATGATCGGCGCCACAAGACGTTGTTATCTAAAGTTTACTCGCTAATCCGGAAGATGGCAGCACCATATATGAGGTTTTACGGCCATTTATCACGTGACAACGTGATCGAGGGCGTTTGAACTGCTGTTTGTGCAACACGATTTTTAATATCATTTTTTTTACAAATATAAGCATATTATTTACCTAAGCATCAATAATTATAGTTTTTATAGTACCACAATTAAGAAAAACGAAACAAAAATTGGTCCAATCCCCCATTCCTTTAGACCAGTTCTGAACCTCATAACCATTAGTTGCATTGGTCTAATCTATAAGAATTGACCAATCCCATAATTTTCTCGTGTAAATCAGACGCACCTCTACCGGAAATGAGGCATGTCACAAAGGAAAGATACACTTGAGTAACATATTCCTTTTAAACGAAAGGAAATACCAAAACATAAGTGGATTATCAGAGACTTGAAGAGTCCATGAGCTAGCCACCTAACTTCATAGGCTTTATGGTGTCTTTGCATTGTTCTTTAATGCATTACATTGATGTGCATGCAGTAACATACAGTAACGTGTCAGAAGTAAAAACTAAAAACTAGTGATTACACAAGAATTCAAATTGTGAATTATCAACAGCGTAGCAGTTTCTACAAGTTGTAAGTTATTTATATATATATATATATCTCTATCTAGCTTATTAAAATTTCTTCTTATCTTCTCTTTATCTATTTTTCGTCAAAAAATTGTGACTGTCCTTTAACCGTTATTTTTTAAAAATGTTTTCTTTAAACCCAAATTACAGATTTCGTTGTAATTTCTCACACTTTTTTGATTAGTATTATATTCGTATTCTGTTTTGTCTATAGTCGTTGTTTCCTTGTTGCCTTTCGTTTTTCCAGGCTCGATTTATCTGTTAAATCTACGTCTTTTTCACTTTTATTAATTTTAATCTACAGTTTTGCTACTTCTTCAAATTCTCCATTTTTGCTTTTATTATCTTATATTTCTTCTTCAGTTCTTTAGTTTTCTCTTGCACGCTATCAAATCATTCTATTTCCTCGAATTACTTCATTGTTCTTTTATTCGGTTCATTCCGTACTGCCGACGCCGGTTATTCTTGCAAGTGACAGGCGTTATCTCGGCTTTGTTCAATGCCTTCATTTCTTTTTTAACAGCAGTCCATAAATTGTTTTTCTATCTTGCTATTAAACTAGTCCATTATATTCTATTAGTTAGTTTGTTTCCTCTTCCTTTTCTTTTGCATTTCTTGATTTCTAACCTCCCCTGCCCTCGTTTTCATTGTGGCATATATTTTGTACTCCTGCTTTTTTATTCTACTTATCCAATTTCCATCACTCGTTTTATTTTTTCTCTTTGTTGTTGTTTCTGTTACTGCTTTTTGCATTTTCGCATGCATCATTTATTAACATTAGTTTATTACACTGGCTCGCCCGTCTTTGTTTACGACGCCAATGGTTATACATTCCATCATTTAAAAGTGTCCTCCCCTATTCTTTATCTTTCCATTTTTGTTTTTCTCTATAGTTTTTACAATCTTTCCATCTATTTTCTTTCAGATTTTCTTAAAGTTCTTTCATTTTTCCTAAACCCTTGATTATGACCCTCCGGGTGTATTCGAAAATACAGTGCCAGTACTACAAGTATCGTTGTGACCCGACTTATCTGAATGCAGTGGAGTAGAAAGGAAAGTACCAGAAAATCTCATTGTGCTGGCAGGGAATTTTCAAATACATCCTTTCATTACTTACAAAGTCTCTTTTCAATATTATATTTTACTATTAATTTGACCTTGGATACATTATTCTTGATATTCTTTTTGTAATGTAAATTATTGCTTCGTTTAAACATTATTTAAAAATATAGTGAAGAATTTTATTTTTCGGCTAAACATACAGATGTTATTTTCTTTGCGTCGAGATATCAAACCATAATCGTGATAATGGACAAATTAGCATATTGTATATAATGATTAATATTACTATAGTTGGTCTACGAGTAGATAGTGAAATTGGGGGGGGGGGGGGGGCACTTCCATTGAAAGTTATAGTTATAGCAGTTACATATATTATTTTGTTCGTGTTTTTAGCTCAGTGAATATCAAGCAAAAACATAATATAAGCAGTTGTAAGAGTACCTACTAAAATGAATATTGAAAAGGGCGCAACAGGTAAGAAATGTAAAATTTTTAAATATAATATCTAGTATTTAAAAAATTAACGGAAGGTACTTTCATTTTATTATAAACGAAAATAAGCATGGGACAAGCATTAATCTTTTTTAATTAATTGGATGATGTAGGGCACGATTATCTGCAAAATATAGGGTTTGAGTCTCTTGAGGATAAAGAAATTGTTCTAAAGTTATTGAAGAAATATGATAAATTCCTGCATTCCTCCAAGAAGGAAACTCATGAGAGGTATAAATTCTTCTCAAGGATGATGAAAGAAAATGAAAGCATTGAAGATTTTATTGCTGATTTACGAGTAAGTTTTTACGAATATTATCAAAGTTGTCTCTTTTACATTACCAATGATTAACCGGATAATAAAATCTAGTTATTAGCGTTATTCCGAAATTAATTTGTGTATGTATAGTGGAATTTTTATTTCAAAATTTATGAATAAGAAAACGTTTTACATAAAATTGTGTTTTGAAAAAATTAAATCTGTTTTCCAGCAAAGAGCCAAAACATGTAATTTTCAGTCTCCTGCGGACAATTTTATCCGGGATAAAATTGTTCTCGATACCAAAGACGAAATATTGCGACAATTTTTATTGGATACTGATGATATTGATTTGGAAAAAATTATAACAATTTACAAAATTTATGAAAAGACAAGGGAAAAAGTGAATCAAGTTTGCACAGATAAAGCCATTCAAAGCAGAAGTACAAATAATACTTCAGCAACAAACAGCGCACCAATAAAATGCTATAATGGTTCAAATTGTGGCGTTCGTCACGCTTACAATAATTGCCCTGCCTATTTTTCAAAATGTAAAAAATGTTATGGATTTCGACATTACACCGGAATGTGTGATACATATTGGGCACGTCAAAATTACGAACGCAGTGTAAGTTACATCATAATTGCAAACGCTTTAATTTTACAATCGATATTAATGTAATCGATGTTTTCGTATATAATGTGTCTCGAATTTGCGAGACAACTAAGAAGAAAAAAATCATAAAAGTAATAGAAAAGTGCATATTTTTGAAAAATCGTACGTTTTAATTATGTTTTAACGATACAATTCAATTTACTCTTTTTATAATTGTAGAGGTCTAGCAGCAATGCTGATGGTCCATTCTCGCAAATTAAAAAGAATAGCAAGGTAATGAGTAGTGCAGAATATTAAAACAAATATTTATATCGTTTGTCTTTGATTGGCATTCGCATTAGCAATAAATATTTTGTTAGTTTTTGAATCTCATAATTCCACTGAAATATCTATTAAGATTCTACATTAAAGTCTAATTTGTTGATTGTAGGTTGGTGATAATGCAGGGAATAAAATTTGGACTACCTCAAACTACAAACAAACGTATTCACGGGGCGGTCGGTTCCCACAAGGTATAACACCAGTAAGTATTCTATATAAATCCGTTATTAGATGTTGCAAAATTCAATAAGCTTTCTTGCATATTATAATTTGCTATTATCTTGATAAAAATAATAATATATTAAATATGAAAATATCCATTTAATACCTTACGCCTTAGAAATGTCGTTCTTTATTTAATATAATAATTACAATACATAAAATCAAAATGTTCTTAATAGTAACATTTGAGAGCAATAAGCAAAATTGAAATGTGTATATTTCAGCCTAAGTACACACGATATCCTGTTCCAACAAAAGCTGACAATTCTGGATATGTAGAGCCATCTACTAATCAGGAAAAACCTGTGAGTTTTATTAATAAATAATGTCAAACAATACTCTTATAGCACTTTTGTTTTAGGTGCATAAGTTGCAGAATAATGTTACAGAAACTTGTGATAATATATATGCAGCCTCTCAATCTTCTAGTGAGACAACACGTGTAAGTTTCTTTATAGATGTTTATATGCAATTACTAAGGAGATTTGATTTCACTGAAAGTATTTCTTGTACAAAATCTCTGGCACATCGTACTAGAACGTATAAATTGCTTAAAAAAAGGTAATAATAAATTTTGCTGTAGCTTCGGACATCTATCGAAAACGCATCTACAGTACGTTCTGATACAAAGTCAACACCATCTTCAGTTTCTGATAATGCTGCAGCAGTACGTATTGCTAGTCCTTGAATCGTCAAGTCGAGTAATAACATAGAAAGAAATTACAAAAAAAAGTCATAACTATGATAGTAATACGCAAACAAAATTTATCGCATTTTTTTATAGACAAAGAATGCGCAAATGGAAGGATCCCGAAATGTTAATCTTCGTCGCACGGCATCATCGTCTAATATCAACAGCGTTCCAGTACGTAATAAGAGAGAAGCAGGTACATGAGCAATTATTAATGATACCCCTAATATTGTAAGAAATACATTAACTGGTTAGTACTTCCAACAGATGACGACTTTGCAGTCAAATGCTGCAGCTGCTTCATATGTTGAAAACTATGCAGAATCTAGTAAGCATATGATCAGTCATTTATGATTAAAATACGTGTATAACATAATTCTTTTGAAATTCTTTTTAATATCAGGCAGGACGTGTTTTAAAGGAGGGTAACAATGTGATAGATCCCATATCAGTTATCCAAGATTCTGCGACGCTTGGATAAGAGTTTGACTTACTTCAGATTCAGTTATTTCCATCTCTAAGGCAACATACGAAATCAACAATTTAAAATATCATCAACTTTATCGTTAAATTTTTTGACATTGCCGAGTTCATTTACCGGTTCCCAATCTGGAAACTATTTATAATCTAATCTAAAAATAAAAACGTTATTTGTTAAGAAGACCTTTAGAAACTAATTCTACATGAAAGTAAGAAAGTAACTTTTCATGATATTTTTGTACTTTATTCATATAAGTATTTCATTTTTATTCAGTAATTATAATACTTCCATAAGTTGTATTTGATTAAAAGTAATTAATGAGTAGGTCTTGTAATAAATATATTCATAAATACGCTTTGTAAAAATTAGTCGCATCATCAACAGTTACAACCAATCAAAAGTGAGTGAAATGACAAATTCTTCGATTTGAATAATTAAGCTGGGTATCCAATTAAATACTGTTACAGGTTATTCTAACAATGACCAGTCTGAACGCAGTCGGTCACACAGAGCACTGCAATTGCCACCTAACTCTATAACCCACATGTCCACAGAAACCAAAGTCCTGTAAGATTACCTCTCTTTATTATTTCCCCCTCAATGGTTAAAACCACGCAAAAAAAATAATTCAAACCTATAGGGAATTTTCTTATTGTTATGGCCAGCCTGGATTGCGGTCGATAACAAAAATACTTCAGACTTCCATCACCTGTAACTATTATATGGTCATTGGCTTCATTCAGTTTATACAATTATTATTGAAAATGTGGGTCGTGAAGTGGATCAATAGGCAGATATTATCATTCAAGAACTCCTAGAAACGATCACAAGAAATTTTTTAGTAAGCGGCCATCTTGATGAGTCTCGACCAATGAATGTATTGGCGTAGCTGTCGTGGGGCGCCGATGGCGAAAGAGACTCTTGCCTACGAACTTGCCTCCACGCGTCCCAGTATCTTTCTAGACTTCTTGGTGGAATTGACGCATGTCGCACCTCGTGGCTACCGAAGCAACGATAAAAGAACGAAGCATTTTTGAGGATCTGCTTCGAGTGCCGGTTTCCAGCGAAAAAGTGTCATAGTTATTTACGATTTGTTGTGTTGGTGAAACACTGCATCGACTTCCTGTGCATGGCGAGGACCCGTGAGCGTCGTCCGTCGTGTTGAGCAGTCAAAAAGTGGTGTTCGGTCGTGTTTTATCATTTGCCGAGTACACTCTTTCCGAAGTTCCGTTCGACGTGCGCTGTTTGCGGAGGGAGAGTAGTGCAGGTCGTGCGTGAAAAATGATCAACATGGAGACGGATAAAACCATCGAGGACACAAACACGAATCTCCAGGTGCGCAACGTATTAGTATTTTTCTTTCTGAGACCTACCGCCATCTTATGTTTCATTGCGACAGAGGGAATTCGCCAAAAGCCTCGTATCATCGTGGCTTTTACAGAAAATTTTTCTTTTTATCTTTTATACCGTTTTCTCATGCTTATCTTAAACCGATAACTAGTCGAACAGTCAGTTTTGGCGTAGGAGGTTATGGGTTCGGAGTTTATAGTTTCATGACACATGACGATGACGGCATGATCGCTTCTTGCAAATTATACCACTTATCAAAAATATTTTTATGCGATTGAGCCAACACAGTTTCTCTTTTGGGACTCGATAAAACGCATTCGATTTCTCATTCATTGATTCATTTTTATTGATGTAATGGATTTATACTGTCGAGATTGTTATAATGGTCGCTTTTATCTAACATGATAACTTCAATTAGCTCTACACTTTCCAAATAGTTATTCCTGACTTTCCCATGGTAATAGTCGCGACTAGGTACCTTCGTAACGGTAGAATCAAACTGTGTATATGCCTAACTGTATAGTTTGCACTTGTTCAGGTACCTCAATTATATTTCAATACTGTATTACTATTCATACATGTCGTATTTTTGCCTATATCGTTACATTCATTGTGGATTTTCCTTGTAGAAAATCCATAATTTAATTCGTTAAGAACTTAATTATTTGTAAATAAATTCAGCAAAGAAATATTTTTATATAGTCACTTATATTTTTTTCGACGATACAACAAGAAACTGATAGTTTGACATAACCGTGTTTTGTAATTATATTCAGTATAGTATATATATACGCCAAACAGATTTTTATTTCTGTGCAAACCAAACTGCATCTACGTAAATGTCATACGATATTTTAGGTATTTAAAGAATCATTCAAAAGTTGTATAATTGTAAATTGTGCAAATAGAAAGAATGGTTGCGCAACACCAACTCCAATATTAACGAAACAGAAGGATGCGCAACTTCTTGCACCAGCAATCAGCGCCGTAAAAGAAATCGAAATTTCAAGAGGAAGTAACAGTAAAGAATCTTATTCAGATAGATACCCTCATAGAATCGCACAACTGCAGCTTCATTTACAAACATACATGATTCATAATTTGACTTGGCAAGTGAGTCCAGTTTGCGCCCACCTGTTACTAACATTACACATAGCACACATGTAATAGAAAGTGTATCAGTATAATATTACTTACAATTAAATGTACACAAGGAAAAGAAGTACATATCACGGACGTGGTGTATCTGATTAGATAAGTCCATCTTTCCGCCGTAAGGCAAAAGGTGTTCTTGAAAAAAAAAATCAACGTATCTTCTTTTCAATAACTTCCGGCCGCAACGTAGCGCATTTGACTTGCCACAAAGCTCAGTGTATTCCTTTCTAGTCCTCTGACAGCGACTTTAGGCCTCCGACAAAGGCCAGAGATGTACACAACCGAAAGCCAGAGTCCCCGGAGCATGGGAGCAGCTTACTACATAATCAATGTTTTAGCTCTCCTGTCTCCTTTCATCCTCTCCTTGCACACCTCGTCACTCCGGTACCAAGTAGGCCGCATACATACTGGAATACGTATTCCTATGAATATAATACCCAAAGTCGATCACGGCGCATATTTTCAAGTCGCAAGAATTTTCGGCGAATTGTCATACATTGACTCTATTAAACGCAGAAAAACAGAGAGCAGAGAGAAAGAGAGTCAGATTCAGCTAGTCATATCGTAATACTGTAGCTCGAAACGGCGTGCGAATTTTTAACTCCGCGTCATTGCTGGGGATTATGATGCCTTGGCAAGGTTCTTCCTCTACGTTGCTTTTCACATTGAAGCCGGAATTACATTCGGAAACGGTATGTATTTGAGGTAGACGATGGTGACGTTTAAAGACGTTTTATTTCTTGGGTAGGATATTTGGAGTGATCTTTGAATGCATTCGTGTCTACTATGAGTATGCTGGGTATGAACGGATTCCTAGAGTCCTTCTTAATGAACTATCTTAGAATCCATATATTATTGAACGCCTTGACTTCTCTTGGACTTTAAGTCGCTGAGCTCACGAATCTTGATTTTCTCTTGGCCGCACGGTTTCACGGTGGACGAGTAGAGGGAATTGCTCCATTTGGTTCACGGTTCCCCGTCTAGGGATACGGCTGGATGCGATGATCGGCATGAGCGAGTTCGATCGCAAATTACAAGGGCGATACGAGGAGAAACTGCTGGAGGAAAAGAGATAATATAGCGAGCGAGTAAAAGAAAGACAAATAGAGAGATCGTGAACCTTGAATCAGAAGGACTTTATATATGTATATATATATGTGTGTTCATATATATATATATATTTCTTGACGATATATGTTATCGAACACTTTATCGTACAGAATTTAAACTATTATTGTAATTTTGCTAATTAGTTGTTATAGTTCGAATTTAATTTTTTTATTGTATTAATGAAAAGCTTACGGAAACCTAAGTAAAAAGAAGCCCCCCCCCCCCCCCATATATATGAAGCTGACACAGCCACTTCCGTAGCGCTCCGTAGTTACCAATTAGTTGCTATATTCTCAATTTTGTTGCTTAAACCGATTAACCGGAAATAGCGGCAGTGACACAGTACAGTTAAAGTTACCACAGCCGCATACAAAAAATAGTTGAACGATACAATAAGTCGTGAATGCTAGTCGCTGCATTTTAAATTCGTCAATTAAATTTTGGCCCGAAAATGCGGTTTCTTCGATTTTTGTTTTCTTCATCATAAGTTACAAGAAAAATCATTTCCTTGAGTTCGCCAGAAAATCATTCAAATCAATGCACAATATTACATCAAGGTATATCAATGTCCAGTAACATATTGGTTAAGAAAAACGATTTACTACATTAAAAAGACAACTTATAGGATAACTGTGAAAAATAACGTTATCAAAGCCGAGCCTCAGTGCTTGAAGCATGTGATTTCGCAGGGTTTGTTTTCTACCCGTGAAGCAGCAGAATCAAAATATATTTAATACACCAGCAGCAATATTAATAGCAGTAGTTAGAAATCTATTGAAGGAGTGACGAAATACCCTAACGTAATATATGGGTCTGAATAATTGGCTCGCAAGCTCAGGAAAATGATTACCTGTTGCTGAGAATTAAGAAGAATGAAAGTCAAAGCGACGGCATCTTCAACCCAAAGTTGAATTAACGAATTCAAACACGCTTCCGTAGTCTCTACAATGGGATTTAGTTATCTCTGCTTATTACCGCATCATCTACCAATAAGATTAATCCTTCTAATATGTCGCTCTTTAAATATTACACTTTATTCTATATCTTCGCTCTGATACGTCAATAATACCAACTAACTTCTTTGTTTCGCCATGCAGGTTCAGTCGCACTGGGTAAACACTATGATTCACCGTTTAGATGTCCAAGTTCCACACGGTATTTTCTACCCCGGTATTCGCATACGTCTTCGCATCTCATCCTCCGTCTAACATGTTAATTTCGGGTCATTAGCTTAGCGCGCTTGTAGTCGCACAAGTTTTCCAGCGCGACTCGCGGAGGTGTGTCATCGCGGCCATAAATGGCACATGAGGCCTGCGACGTGAATGCTTAAGTAGCACTGTACGGATTGCATCGTGTACGCCGCTGTAGGTTTATTACGGTTAAATGCTTTTGTCGACGAGATCTAGGACGAAGTTTTTCTCATTTAACGCTCCACTGACGTTCCTCGCGACCTGGGAACATCGTCGTTGACCCGCCTCGAGGAAGACGATCGTCTCCCTCTACCTTGGCTAACACGATCCACCATGCGAAAACTGTATAGACTTACGATTGGCTTAAGGGCAACCTATGGATAAATACTGTATATACATTATCTCATGTATCTTTGATTTGCCAATCAACAACGATCGGAGAATGCTGCGCAACGACTGGTCGGACCCCGTTGTTGTTGGCCTCTCTAATCTTAATTGGTCCCAAGTATAAGACGGCGACGGGGGAGAAAAGTAATTATAAAATTTTATTGTCTCTAAGCGATGAATATCACCGACGATTGTTAGTTTCTTTATATCTGGGAAGAACAAAAAAATTTTTCAAGAAATCTCACAAGATAGTCGCAAGACTTATTGTCCTGGTACCAGGAACGCTACTGTAATTTTATTTTCTGTGTGTACGAGAGAGTGGACTAAATTAGTCGCAGTATGGAATTTTTTTATCCGGTTTTAACCAACCTTGTAAAGTGTCTGGCTGTTCAGGAAGACCTCGGTAGGAGGTATTATAGTGCTTGATGAAAAATTCTCAGTCAGTCCTCGCACTCGTTTTGGCATGAGACAAAGAAGATGAGCATCGAGCGGATAGGGGAACCCGTGTAAAAAGTAAACTTCGATAATGCCAGAGGAAAATCTGCCGTAAGGGTATCTGGAACAAATATTTGAGACTGGCGACGTTCGCACGGGGCGGTGGTATGTCTCTCGGCAAACTTCCACCTCAAGGGAAGTACAGCTTACGTTCGTCCTGTCGAAGATAGCGAAGAATCGTCGATTATAGATGGTAACAGAACGATGCTAAGGATATTCAACATTTTCATATTATCGCAGGAACTTCTTGTCTCTTCGTACTTCAACTAGTTGATTACCTCGGGGGGGGGGGGATCGGTAAAAGACAAAGGAACTGTGAAGCAAGGCGACCATGGATTCGGTACAAGCATGTAAAATACCGTTAGGCAAAGAATACTTGCCAAGAGCGTTTAAAAGCAGTCGTAGCCATCCGCTATTCGGTTTTTCCATTGCTTGCTACCTTTTTCATGTTTTTTTTTTTCTATTTTCATGAAGCGTATAAAGTATCGCTTAGTGGAAGTCGCCATTGCCAAGGCGAAGCAGAGCAGCAGGTCTATTCCTACTTCTTAGATACTTGGATCCATACGAACGGAACATTGCGCGATTGGATTGGAAAGGTTGCGCGAGAACGCGACACGCGTCTTTTTAAGCGACATTGAATGTCATCGAGGATACTTTCAATTCATTGGACATTTACATTCGAATTTTGTACCAGGAAATAAATCATTATTAATCATATACACAAATTTGCTAGTCACGGAATAAGTATGATTGTCGACGCGGTACTTTATACCTATTCCTTTATTTTCTTTTTAATCTTACGGTGGCTTCGAGTTTCAGCTGGATTTATGTATGTACGGTTGGGTCAGCCGTCGATATAGGAAGTGTAGCTGGTTATTTGATATCTCCGACGAACCGTAATTAGCTATCGGAGTGGAAATCGATATGATAAAAATTAATCTTTTCTATCTCGATCAACCCTACGCTCATAGTTATTGATGCTTGGTGTGTTATTTATAATTTGCCGCGTGTAAATTCGAAACAACCCTGCGTAGATAAACGCGACTTATAATTATGTACGATACAAATTGAACGGTATACTATTTTCTGGTAACCATCTCATTCGAAATTCTATTATCGTTAAATGATCGAGAATCGTTGACGATTGATCAAAGACAAAAGTGTATACAAAGCGGAGCTCTTAACGATAACTTTTCATTGAAAATGTCCATTGAGTCTGGATAAAATTTTTCGTGGTTTACTCAAGGAACGAACTTTCACGGAAATATTCGATAACCGATCCAATGGGACATCTTTTTTAATTTTAATGAAAATCAAACGTTACCACTGAACAGTAACGATTTTTTGTAAATAATTACTGGGATAAATCGAATGAAGTTCATTTGATTGGGAGGAGTGACATTTGAATTTCTAGTCGATTGTGAAACTCAATTTTCCACATTCCTCTTTAAGCCCTCGTGACCCAGCTGTGCCTTCTTAAAGGTCTCGGGTTTCCTCACGCCAATTCTTCGCATCTCACATTGTCAACTTATATTCTCTCAGCTGACAAACTAGCAATAGTATGATTATCACATTTCCAGAAACTAGTCAGACTTGTTTGCTTTCCTGTTCTATCCCCATATCAGCACTACCATAAGAACATAACATAACGGTTGGAGAACAGTGAGCCAAATGAGCATTCAGTAGTGTGATCCGGGAGAAGAAAAGTCATTTGCGCTTGAGCAAGGGACAAAAATTACGTAATTGCTCATTTATTTGCGGCAGTATTCGGTCATTGTCGGAGGGAAAGCGAAACGGGAGTCCAGGAGTGACTTATTAAACGGACAGAAAAGCACTGTGAGAAAGCGAATGCTTTATAGCCATAAGTCAACTGGGCTGTTGGTGCAATTAGTCAGACGTACTGTTTACCAACGCCGTGTGTAATCTTATGCGCAATATGAAATAGTGTATCGAATTATCGTGTTAAATAAAGCAACGGAAAAATCACATCAACGTAATGCAAACGTCAAAATCCCTTCTATGCTCTTACTCCGTCCTAGTGACGATCGCCGTGTTATCGGCAAGGAAGGATTTTCAATCTTCGTTTCGTCATTCCTACCAAGAGTGACGCTCAGACTCAACAAAAGCAGCTGTAATCCGTTCGTTTACAATATTGCGCATGAACACCCGTCTCGACAGGGCTGTACCTACCGGAGGGTCTTTCAGTTATGTTTCTTCTGCCCAGTACGAAATTGTTGATTCCATGGACATCGTTCCCTATATATAATCGAAAACTTGTACGATTCTTTGTTTTCGAAACTGTTGACATTTTTTTTCATTCTAGTCGCGTTCGTGTCTTATCCTCTTGTAGACCGTGTTCGTCCCACGATCGTTGAAAAGGAGAACCTCCGCTGTGTAAGGTAGTAAATATACTTATGGATACTGGAAACGGATCTTGGCTACTGTTTTTCCATGCAGGAGCCAACTCCTGGTCTTCCGAGTTTATCGTAACGGATCTCCTATCTGTTAAGACACGAACAAAAGTACATAACTCGTCGTTGGAATCATGGCGATCTGTCTTATCGGCCTCGTGACTTCCCCGCCGGTGTTGCTAGGCCGGAATCGTAAACTGAAATCGGAGAGTCTAGAAATTATACGAACCTATCTCGAATCCTCATTGTTCACGTTGCCAATGTAATGCCCTGAGTCACCAAGTCTCCTATATATGAATTTCGTCCGCGAGTCTTGGCACTCGGTTCGTGAATTCAAGTAGCCAATCTGACGTATAGCATCACCTGGGAAACCTGGCTAGACTGAGGAAGATCAGCGAACTTGGATATACAGACGGACAGAGCCGTCTACTCGGGGTCAAGAACCTCGCATCTCCTTCTGAACCCAACGAGTCACCAGGATAGTAGGATTTATAAACGCAGTGTTGTATTCAACAAGTATACGGACCTCGCGGATAATAGTTATTGGCCAACAAGATGGCCGCGGTCCTTCGCAATTTTGGTCTTAGCCTTTGGAGTACACTCCTTCCTTCTCTCGCTGTTCCTGTATGTCGTACGACTCTTTTTCTTTCTTTCTTTTTTTTTTACTCAACCTTGTTCGCTATTAATGTCTATCTTATTTTTTTCCCAGTCATTTCTCAATCTTCTCTACTAATCCTTATTGCGAGACTGACAACACGTTTTTCGCCATGAGTCATCCTTCCGCAAGTAACCTAACGAATATTGTACGAGGTTGCATCTCCTCACCCTGGACACGTGTAGGACACATGGAACCTTGTGGTTCACGGTAGGAATCCGCATACCGGTAGCACGTTACTAGGCCGCCGTACATCGCCTTTAATATCCAATTTACTGCGACGGATCAAGGAATCTCGTGCCTCTGCATTGTAATCATTTTTTTTATTATTCTAGACTCGTTATGAGATCTTTGAGACTCCCGAAAAAATGCGTACTTAAATATTATACTTTGACATTACGTGCTGTCGGCTTCGTTTACGAATTAGGCTATCTGACAGAAACTCAATGTAATTGGTTATTACTGTACGAAGAGAAAAAAGGATGTCGCGTGTTTTCAGCGAAATGTAAAAATAGCACGGTACAACACTGAGTGCGGACCCCCGTCAAGATGAAATTATGTTAAACGAAGGGGCGACCCTGGTTTTAGATGTGGCACAACCCGGGATATTTTGACGGTTGGGGAGTGAACGACGCGGCTGAAATAAACGAAGTGTCATGCTGCGATTGGGGCGGGGCATTTCGTAGTCTTTTTCATTTGAATTTACTTCTCATGGCGCCAGATTATGTCAACCGATTGATCGAGTTATTGTCTTTCCTTTTTCTTTGGCTTTCTTAAATCCCTTCTCTCTCGTTCTATCCTGTTATTACGTTATACTATATAAGTTGTTAATCAAGAGGATTGTTGGAAGCTCATATCCTGTTACAGAGCAACGTCGCTACCGTTTCTTATGTCCTGATATTTTTCTAAGAGGATACGTACAGTCGAATTCGATGCTGTGTAACTGTCAGGTGTTAGTTTATTTTTTTTTAAACCGAACGTCATCTAGCATCAGATACTCTTATCCGTAGCGCTCTACGTGTAGCGATAAAACTTATGATAAAATCAGTTAATGCCATTCATTTATTAATAATTGGAAGCGATTAGAAGGTTTTGGTCGGAATTATATTGATGGACAGTGGAGATATTGTATGGGAAAGTGATATATGGTGTGAAAGCCTATAACGATAAGGACATTAATAAAACTAGAAGACCCCATTAATTGCGTTTATTCTTCTATTTTTAGTATCCAATGACGATACTTTACGATCCTACTCGCAAGAAAGAACCACCCACGGGCGTATCTGTACAATACAGTCACGACAGGGAGATCTGTATGAAGCTTTTCGAAAGATGGAGCGAACCGGAACAAGTGCACTTCGTGGAACAACTATTGGCAAGGATGTGCCATTACCAACACGGACACATCAACGCCTACCTAAAACCCATGCTGCAGCGGGACTTCATCTCTCTTCTGCCAAGTAATAAAAGATTTCAATGCTCGTGGGCAACGGTTGATAATAATGGATAGTAATATGCCTATTGTGATCTTTATCGATGCCTTACGAATAATTGCTTTCATTTGTTTTATACCTCATTACACAACCATTTTGTTTCCTCTTTGCAGAGAAAGGATTGGACCATGTAGCTGAGAGCATTCTGTCCTATCTTGATGCTGATTCGTTATGCGCGGCGGAACTCGTATGCAAAGAATGGTACAGAGTAATTAGCGAGGGAATGCTTTGGAAAAAGTTAATTGAACGCAAGGTCCGGACTGATTCCGTATGGAGAGGATTAGCAGAGAGGAGAGGATGGTTAGTCTTTGTTTCAATGATACTTATTGCGCATTTCGTGATTCACTTATGGATAAGGATTTCGTGGGATTGTATTCATTAATAATATTTTCTTTTTCTTTATCCTTTGTGTTTTAGGATACAATATTTGTTCAAACCGAGGCCTGGCGAGAGTCATCGAAATCATGGATTCTATAGAACTCTGTTTCCCAAAATTGTCAAGGACATCGATAGCATAGACAACAATTGGCGAATGGGGAGGCACAATCTACAGAAAATAAATTGTCGAAGCGAAAATTCGAAAGGCGTTTACTGCCTTCAGTATGACGATCAGAAGATTGTTTCGGGGCTGCGTGATAATACCATTAAAATATGGGATAGGAATACTCTGCAGTGTATCAAGGTGCTAACTGGACACACAGGCTCCGTCCTTTGTTTGCAGTACGATGACAAAGCTATTATATCTGGCTCTTCGGATAGTACTGTCAGAGTATGGGATGCCAATACTGGTGAAATGGTCAACACTTTGATTCATCATTGTGAAGCTGTGTTACATCTCAGATTCAACAATGGGATGATGGTCACTTGTTCTAAGGTTCGTACGATAATGTTAACATTTAATTTTCAATTGTCACGAGTATTTTGAAATACGCGTAACGATATGGACAATTATACTGTTAGTAAAATGGGACATAATTCGATTGATCCTGATTGGGCGTGCAACTAAGGAAAAATGTAAATCATTCTTACAGGACCGTTCAATTGCTGTATGGGATATGACTTCGCAAACTGAAATTGCCTTGCGTCGGGTACTGGTTGGTCACCGAGCAGCGGTGAACGTCGTGGATTTCGACGAGAAATATATAGTGTCGGCTAGTGGTGATAGGACTATCAAAGTATGGAACACATCCACCTGTGAATTCGTGCGAACGTTAAACGGGCACAAGCGGGGCATAGCATGCTTGCAATATAGAGATCGCTTAGTAGTTAGTGGTAGCAGCGACAACACTATCAGATTATGGGACATTGAGTGTGGTGCGTGTTTGCGTGTTTTGGAGGGTCACGAAGAGCTTGTCAGGTGCATCAGATTCGACAGTAAACACATCGTTAGCGGGGCTTACGACGGGTGAGTTAATTTTATAGAGTTATTGAAGAACGTCGTCTTGAACTTATTCATAGACTTTAGTGAAATAAGTACTTAATGTCTTAACGATTTTAAAGGAATTGTTCTTTAATATCTTCATCTTCTTTACAGAAAAATTAAAGTTTGGGACCTGGTGGCGGCACTGGATCCTCGTGCCCTAGCTAGTACTTTATGTTTACGCACATTGGTGGTAAGATATCTACAGCTGTTTTCATAAATCATCAGTCCTTTGTCGTATAGACGCTTCTGATATTTCAAATACAGTTATACTTTTAATAATTCATGGTATGCCAGTCGCACGCTCTGTGCGAAACTTGGCGATGGGTCTTTGATTTCTTAATTAAATCGAATATTACAATATTCAAAATGGCACAGTGATTATAGTACGCACGTGTTTCTTCTTGCGCCAGGAGCACACCGGACGCGTTTTCCGCCTTCAATTTGACGAGTTCCAGATAGTGTCGTCTTCTCATGACGATACAATCATCATCTGGGACTTCTTGAATTTCACGGATGGGTCTGTAAACAGTGGATCCATGGCAATCAACTCATCAAATGTTGCTGCACAATCTGATACCAGATCTCCCTCTCGTAAGTTCAAAATTTGATTCTTAAGTATCCTACCTGTTTGAAGTACACGAAACTTGATTAGTCAAGTTTTCTTTAGCCTCAATGCCTCTCTTAACCTCTTTTCCTTTTTCCAAATTTCAGCGTTCGAGTGACGCATAACACGAAGATTCCTTTATTGTGATATGACTGTAAGTATGTCTTCAAGACTCGACTATTTTTAAACTGTAAAAGATATAACGTGACATGTATATTGTTTGGCACGAGATTTTATGATAGTTTCAAAGAGACTGCAATTGATGAGCGAAATGAGTTTTTCGTTATAAATAGTTGAAGCAGAGACTACAAAGGAAAAAATTTTAAAACCATTTACTTTAATTTCGATATTCATGAATTTCTGCACATAGAATGCTAATGACAAGATATGTATGAAATACCACGATTAGAGTGCATGAATGTAAAATACTGTTACAGTTTGTGCAGTAACGAGTCTTCTATATATATATAAAATAGCAGCAGCTTTTGTTTAACTTGATTAGGTTGGATGGAATAAGGTTTCGAACGTATCAAACATTGGAATAAAGGTATTTACGCGGATCAGTGTTAGTGACGCGTGGACACATAGCCTAGAATCGTCATATAGCAATATATTGATACTAACAGACAAATGTTCCACTTTATTATAAAAATGACTTCGCAAATGCTTGTTCTAATAGTTCTCTTCGATCTGTTTCAGACAAGTGGTTAGTGAGTGAATTCAATGTGTTCACAATAGTGTGCACAGAGAATGAAGAACCAGTGTCCAGTGTGACCAGCGCCTAAACAGACAAAGACATCACAAATAGACTCGGCTAACGACTTTTGTTTATTGTTTGCCGTGAAAAGCAAAGAAATTCTCAGAAATTCGAAATGCACTGACTCGTAAAACTATGAATTAATTTATACGTGCTTGACGTACTACGTATAACGATGGACAATATTATATAACTATGTAAATACATCCCATGGATGTAAATGAACATTGTCTGCTTTGGCCATACCTGGAATTCTTCTACGCTCTATGACACGATAGAAGTTGACCATTTTCCTACTATGAAAAAAAGACTTAAAGTACGCAACAAAATGGAACGTTTTTAGGGAGGCTGGATACACTTAATAAAATAATAGATGTATTATAGTAAATTAAAGATTTTTTATGTAATTAATTTATAGATAAGAGATTCATAAAATATCATTTGATCAGAGTACTTATTCTGTAAGAATGGAAAATAGGAACGTCGAGAAAAAAAATACAAACAATTACCACGTATTTATATCTTCTGTAATCAATTAATCTATATTGCTATTTAACTAGCGACATAGGTGTACAGTGAAATTTGTCAAGCTCAAAGATACTTGGACTACAGCAGCCTTCGCTGATCTTAGTTTTTCAATGGTTGTTCCAATTGTGATTGTGGATTTGAAAAAATTTGATCAATATTTTTGCACAGCCTTAAATACGGGCTACTATTTGTTCTCAAAAGGACTAATCCTTTACTCGTAACATTCTGAAACACCGGCAATCACGCAGTGTATTAACGAACATACATAGATTGCACTAACTGTTCCAAGTATTCTGATCTTGGATTATTGATTGTAAAGTTTTTCTCTCACGTATTACTTTTTTTCAAATGTTACTCGTATGCTTTCTGTCTTCAATTATTATTAACTTCTATTTGTCGTTTTCACAAGTTAGTTAATGTCCATTCATGCTGTTCTTTTAATATGACTGAATCAATCGTAAAGTGTACATTGGCAACCTTATATATTAAATATCTGAATACCAGTTAAATATTTAATGTATAAAGGTATTTATGTTCGAGACATCGATTTATCTGTGTAATTTATGAAGCGATTCCATGCGGTATAGCCCTTATTTATTTGACAATAAATTAGAAAACACTTTTAATACATTCTGAATAAATAATCAATGATTTCCAGCAGTTCTTTATTTTACATACTCAGCGTACAGTTGCATTTCGTTTTTTTGTTTCTGTTCATGACGTAATCGTGTAATCTGTAAATAGCGAGTTCAGCAGAACTAAATAACTCACTTAGCATACATTTGACAAAAGAAAATTCATAAATTACGATACTCAATTTATTGTAAGGAAATACATTTTAATCTTACTTTAAAATTATAAATAAAAAAATAAAGCAAAGGCTGTGCAAAAGCTGTACTCCACCCATGTGAAGCTAAACTTGAATTTCAATGGAAAAAATCTGATACTATGGGTAACGCGATATAAAAATTATAAAATAATTTTTAAAACCTTCACGGAAGATCTATTATTTATGATCTGTTGTAATGAAAATTAAGCCACAACCGAACAAACATTCAAGCCAGTAAAAAAGAAGTGAAAATTGCCAGATATGAATGATGTTTGATAATTTATTAACATGTACAGGTAGTGGTTCACAATTAATATCCATCAAATACTTGAAAACGTCCAATGATAAGGATGATTAATGTGATTCCTATTAAGGAATCTAAGGAGACTGTGAGCGAAGGCGACGATCTTAAAAATACTTCTGTAACTCGTTTTTTCGCAATGCGCTCTTACTGCAGAAATATATGGCGGAATTGACGTGGCGTAACAAAATTACTGTATTATATTTTTTTTCTCGTTCGTTCATCAATGCGAGTTGCGATTTAAATACGGATATACAAAAGTGTGCAAACGAGCGAAATGAAAGCTAGAAAGGATCTAGGAATAAGTTCATATGTATCCTTTGAAATGTAATGACGTTATAAGTGAATACAATTTGAAAAATGCTTCAGGAGCATAAGCCAATATACAACGCTTTTACGTATAATTCTAATGCACGACCTCAATATTGCCATTATCGATCTTCACTACAGTTACGGTTACATCATTTACCAATTGAAAAAAAATGCGAAGGAGTATCTCGGTTCTTGTTGCATGTGTAATATACAACTAATGATTAGCTACATAAAGAGACACTCGATTCGTTAATAATGGCTCAAGAAATAATGTCTCCATAGAATAATAACGATAACTATTAAATTACATTGTGACCAAGTAAGATTTAAATAATTCGTACGCGATCGCATAAGAGGAGAATGCAATTTTTTGGTCCACAATGTCTATTTTGGTTCTACGTATCGGTAACTCGAGTTTTTGTTTTTCGCAATAATCTCGTGCACCGCACCGCGCTTTTTGACAAGGCATCGTTTCATGTATATTTTTGAAAATGTAATGTACAGTGTTATGAAACTGGAAATCAAGAGACTCGAGTTGCGAATATATAGGATTTAAGGTTTCGTTATTTAAGACCTCAAATTTAATCTCTTTTACTGCTAATGTACATTATATTAATATTAATATAATCTACATTCTACATTCAAAAAAGTGTCAAGTCTGCTTGCAGAAACAACATTGCAGCAAACGTGTTAAGAAAAAAAGAGAATGTGAAAACCGATTGAAGATCCTACATTAGATGATAAATTTTGCGACTTGCGAAATTAATCTTAAACCTTGTTAACGCAAACTGGAATTCATCATCATGTAACGATTTTTTACAGTTATCGTATAAATGTATTCATAAATTTATTATACGAGCGAAAAGAAGCTTTATTGCTGAGAAAAATTCTATTTGTTCAGTCGTGGTGAATCGCGCGAGCGTGATTTAATTATAGATTTGTGTGACTACTGATATTGATGAGCAAAAAAAGGATGGAATAATCGCACAAAGTGACATTTTTTCAGCAATAGGGTATCATGACTGTACATTATAAATTACATTATAATTAGCGATAGGGGATATAAAAGTAATTGTTTCTTATTCAATGCCTGCACGATCGTAAAACAAACAAAAAAAGGAGCTGTACCTTGTGCAAATTAGATTCACAAACCACGGCTATCTTTCCACTAAGACTTCAATTGTTAAGTCATAATAATAAAACACGCCTTATGCTTTACAAAAAGAAAACGCCAAAAAAACAAGCATAAGCTAAGCGAGTATTGTACAAATAAAAATTTAGCAAAGATGTGTGTGTGTGTGTGTGTGTTTGTGCGCGCACGCGTGCGTGCGTGCGTGCGTGCGTGCGAGTGAAAGAGAGAGAGAGAGAAAGAGGGCAAGAGAGAAAAATAAGTAAATACCTGGAGAGTCTGTTAAGTGAATTTGTTAGCTATTAGTTTTATGCACGCTTGCTAGAGATTAGTCATATCTGTTTTATGCGGATTATCGTTACGAGTTACAAAGAACCAAGAAACTCGCTAATGAAAAAAAAAAAAAGAAAAAATTTTATCCAAGGTCTTTGCGATTCTCGCGCAGTCCCCTTAGGCCGACTAATTCTCGCTTTCAATTAGCTAATTAAACAAAAATACGGGAAAGTCATTATGGAGGGAGTGTTTCGTAATCGTGCAAAAGATGATAGTAGCATTATCAGGTTTCGTGTAGAACAATTAACCAGCGATAAAAGAAAATGAGAAAGGAAAGGAAACTTGTGATATCGCATTATACATAAGGCTATTTACGTATAGCTGCCTATTCAGAAGCAGCTGAATTTTGTAGAATTTTGAGAAGTGAAATATCAATCGCATCATGCCCTTCGCAAAAATTTTTATATCATCCACAACCTAGACCCATTCTAATTATAATATTTTTGGTTACAGTATCTGTTAAAACATTATTACCATATGCTCTAAAAATATGCTGAACACAAAAGTTCAACTATCATCCAGTGATTACATGCAGTAGTTGCTGCGATGTTATTCAGTCAATGTAAGTATATATAATCCCACGGATTAACGTAAGCGCACGTCTAGTGCCTAGCAACGCAGCAAGATGTATTTAATTAAAAAAAATCCCATCGTTATCTAACAGATTTGTCATCCCTTGAAGGAAGATTGCAAGTCCATGCGACATCTATGAAAAAAAAAATGACTTTCATATCGATCTGCATACAGATCTCTTTCAGCAATTAAAAATTTTCGAAGGTAGCAATATAAATAAATCCAGTGGTAAAATCAAACTACATAGCTGGCCCAGATGTCGCCCTAAAGCACATTTACATCACTAGGCTGGAGGTACCAAAAAAAATCGTGCAGTTGGCTCCCCATGTGAAGCGTAGTCAAGCAAGTCCGTTCTCTATTGGCGTGTCGAGTCGCATGTGATCTAGCCTTCAGTATAGAAATGCGAAGCTGCGAAAATGGCGGATGAACAGGTGAGTTCCTGATGAAAATAACGCACGAGCTGAGGCGTCGCGAAATGAACAGCGCGCCCAGCTGGCCGTGAATCAATTAGCGAGAAATACGCGGGAGAAGCGAATCAGGCTGGAACAAATTGTCGCGAGAAAAGATGGTCGATCGTTACTAAATTCGCGGTACTGTTGCCGGACGCAGGAGTGATTGTCTCTGAGCGCGCACTGTCAACCAAAACATTGGAACTCAAAGAAGTCCCTCTTCGAATTTTAGCCGGCTTTGAGGCGTCGTGTCACCAAGAAATATACTATTGTATGTCTGTGAGGATATATAATGCGTGTTGTTAATACCTTTGCATTTCGGAGTATTTCCAAAGAATCGGGATAATCATTTGGCAAAATATCTTATGACCAGTGGCTAGTGTCGATCTTTCATAATATATCGCGCAAAGTACAATCGGATAGCTGTATCCTGTATTATTTTTATCAGTACGAATCCTTTTCCGGTCCGGAGCTGCTTATTTTAAATTAATTTCATTCTGTCTTATTATTGCACTTAACCAATGGGATCCTCGCTATTACGGTGATTGTGTTTTTATCCGATCATCGCACGGAACACGCTTCGTTCTATTACGTCGCTCGATATAAGAAGGAATTCTTATCTTGTGCCGCGTTAAAACTTCACTGAAAATTGCTTCGATTTTTCCTGCAAGGGATATATATATCTTCTTGGATGCTGCTTGGAACTCGTAGAACGGTCCAGGAAAGATTGCCTTTATCAAACATCGACTGTAACCTGCAACTTTGTTCTCGTTATTGTTGTGCTTAGTGTAGAATATTACTAATGTGTTTCCTCGTATCTTCTGTGTGAGACTTGTGCTAGTTTTCCATTGAGTGATATATGCAAGCCATAAGACTTACGAAATGTGATAAATAATTTTCTGAAAATCCCTTGTTTCCAAGATATAAGGATCTCTTTGTACTATGATTCTTCATAATGGATCATTAAGGGTTTTCGAACATTCATATTTTCTTCTCTAAACTGATCTTTGTTGTTACAAAATTACAAGACAAATTTTTCCTTTTTAATTTGTTCATGGGCTTATTTGGGGAAGTGATATACATTATATAGTATAATAAAGTGTTGTGATTAGTTTTGTTAAATTGTATCAATATCTGTTCTTTTTCATTTATATAAGTTTATACTGTGTTTAAGACAAATGTTTTATTATTTACTCAATGAACTATGGACACGCAAACATTATTATAATGGATCTATAAGTGAATTTTATAGAACTTGCTGTTGTTTTAAATTAAGTACCTGCTTCTAGTTTCGTCTGTTTCAAGATTGCTAATTGATGTCAGAAGAAAGAATAAATAAATCATGAGAAAACAATGAAAGTCAATGGGATCCAGTTAGACTAAACATGAATTTATGTCATATGTATTTGACAATAACAAATTGCAAGTTTGAACAATATCATTAAGAATGGATCACATACAGGAAGTACGGCAGCTGGAGTTGTTGTGCAAGCAGTTATATGAATCACAAGATTCAGCACATCGTGCAGAGGCTGAAAAGGCTTTGGTTGGTTTCCAAAATGCTCCAGATACACTTGCTAAGTGTCAGCTGCTTTTGGACCGTGGAGATTCTGCCTATGCCCAATTGTTGGCTGCCACTACTCTTACAAAATTGGTGT
Source organism: Calameuta pygmaea (assembly GCA_031762395.1). Taxonomy (NCBI): domain Eukaryota; kingdom Metazoa; phylum Arthropoda; class Insecta; order Hymenoptera; family Cephidae; genus Calameuta; species Calameuta pygmaea. The sequence continues at coordinate 854,455 of JASANN010000387.1, read as the reverse complement.
CTAGGTCAGCACAGGGGCTCAGTCTACAACAGAGGCTTGATATACGTGAGTCAAATTATTCTTCATTGGAAAAAATGGTTGAATGTGTAACTATGATATTTTATATTGTTCTGTTCATGTTGTATATATGTATATGTCTTTAATTACTATTGATCTATTATATTTAATACAGGAAACTATGTCCTTAACTACTTAGCAACACAACCCAAGTTGCCAAACTTTGTGATACAGGCATTGGTTACACTGTTTGCGAGAATATCCAAATTGGGTTGGTTTGATTCAGACAAGGAAGAATTTGTCTTCAGAAATGTCGTCAATGATATTACAAAGTTTCTTCAGGTCTGAATATTATATCTATCCTCATTAAAAAAATTTCTCTGTCTGATTATGTTAATATATAATAATTTTTCATATTTTCATTGATGTTCTCAAAATCACAGGGCTCGGTAGAGCATTGTATGATAGCTGTACAGCTCCTCTCGCAATTGACATGCGAGATGAATCAAATATCCGAAGTTGATGCAAATAGGTCACTTACAAAACATCGAAAAATTGCTAGTAGTTTTAGGGACACGCAACTCTTTGAAATATTCAGGTTATCGTGTTCCCTTCTTGGAACAGCGCGGGAGAACTGCAAGAGTTTAAATTTCAATGATGAAGCACAGGTATACTAGTTTTATTAATTTATCAACAAAATTGATTGTATTACCAGCGAGGTTTAATAAGTTTCTAAAACAGTTCATTATTTCGATTTCTTAGCATGGATTGATGACACAACTTTTGAGGCTTGCACAGAATTGTCTTACCTTTGATTTCATCGGAACGTCCACTGATGAAAGTTCTGATGATCTTTGTACGGTTCAGATACCGACGAGTTGGAGACCAGCATTTTTAGACTTTGCAACATTGAAACTGTTTTTCGACCTTTATCACAGCCTACCGAACTCACTGTCTGCTTTAGCCCTTTCGTGTTTAGTTCAAATAGCATCTGTCAGACGAAGTTTATTTTCGAATACCGAGAGAGCCAAATTTTTAACACACTTAGTAAATGGAGTTAAGCATATTTTACAGAATCCTCAAGGCCTTAGCGATCCCGGGAACTATCACGAGTTTTGTAGATTGTTAGCACGTTTAAAGAGTAACTATCAACTTGGCGAATTGGTAATGGTTGAAAATTACCCAGAAGCGATACAGCTCATTGCAAAATTTACTGTACAGAGTTTGCAAATGTGGCAATTCGCGCCAAACAGTGTGCATTATCTTCTCAGTCTTTGGCAGAGAATGGTAGCATCGGTACCTTATGTAAAAGCAACGGAACCACATTTGTTAGAGACTTATACACCGGAAGTTTCAAATGCATACATCACGTCAAGATTAGAGTCTGTAGCGGTAGTAGTTAGAGAAGGTTTAGAGGATCCGCTAGATGATTTGGGAATGATACAACAACAGTTAGAACAGTTATCTGTGATTGGGAGATGTGAATACCAAAAAACCTGTACCCTGTTAGTTCAGCTTTTTGATCAGGCAGCTAGAACTTATCAGGAATTAATGGCACAGACAGCAACACCTGCTCAGCAAATGGACATAACGATACAGGAAGGACAACTAACATGGCTTGTATACATAATTGGTAAGAAGCTTGGGAACTTGGACAGTCCAAAATGCAATAGCGTTGACTCAATACGTAACATAATTTTACAATGCGCAGGTAGTGCCATCGGTGGTAGAGTATCATTTAACAGCAACGAGGAACATGACGCGATGGATGGTGAATTGGTCTGCAGAGTTCTTCAATTGATGAACCTAACTGATTCAAGATTAGCACAGGGCGGTTGTGAAAAACTTGAACTGGCTATGTTAAGTTTCTTCGAACAATTTCGAAAGATATATGTAGGTGATCAGATTCAAAAAAATTCCAAAGTATACAGAAGACTGTCAGAAGTGTTGGGTCTCAGTGATGAGGCTATGGTACTCAGTGTATTCATTAGGAAAATGTAAGTCACAGTAGTACCGTGAATTTGAATCTTGGCAAATTTAAAAAAATCATTGTATTTTGCAGAATAACAAACTTGAAGTACTGGGGAAGAAGCGAACAAATTATATCGAAAACTTTGCAGCTTTTGAATGATCTCTCAGTGGGCTATAGTTGTGTACGCAAACTTGTGAAATTAGAGGAAGTACAGTTCATGCTGAACAACCACACAGTACGTATGAAGTATTAATTGGTGCATGCAGTAATTGTTTGAAAGATGTTTAAAGTTGCGTGTACATTACATTACAGAGCGAACACTTTCCTTTTCTGGGAAACAGCGTTGCTGTTACGGAAATGCGCTGCAGATCAATGTTTTACACATCGCTTGGTAGATTGTTAATGGTCGATTTAGGGGAAGACGAAGAGAGGTTTCATACATTTATGTTGCCCCTCACAGGTATAACGATCAATCCATGTATGACGTACCTTGAAACTCAAGTGCAGTAAAAAGCCACAGAATGTTGCGAATGAATGAATGAATGTGAGTCGGGTTAACGAACCGTAAGTGTTATGTTTATTTGATTTCGGTCGAGCATGATAAAACAGATGAAATGAGGAAGATAAAGGACCTTATGGTAGCAAAAGTATAGGCCCGCTACGGCTCTGCAGTTTCAGATACTGATTTACAAAATGTTTTTTCGCTAGACTTAACTTACTCCTACGTACTACAATATATGAATGTGACTTTGCATTAATTGTAGCTGCATTGGAAAGCCTTGGTCAATTAATGGGTGCGGCGGACACTCCCCTGTTCGCAGCAGAAGAAGCCAAAAAGGCCCTGATCGGCCTTGCTCGAGATCTCAGAGGATTGGCTTACGCCTTTAACACGAAAAACTCTTATATGATGCTGTTTGACTGGATGTATCCTTTTGCATATGATTTGATTTAATGATAACCATCTCTTATATCTTAGTACCATTTTCCTGAATTGATCACAGATATCCTAATTACACACCTATTTTATTACACGCCGTGGAACTGTGGCATCACGAGCCGCAAGTGACTACGCCCGTCCTAAAATTATTTGCCGAGTTAGTACAAAATAGAAGCCAACGTTTACAATTCGACGTATCCTCGCCAAATGGGATTCTACTCTTTCGCGAAGCCAGTAAAGTTATATGTAGCTATGGTAATCATATACTGAATGTCGAAGTACCCAAGGACCAGGTTTATCCATTGAAGCTCAAGGGGATAAGCATATGCTTCAGTATGTTGAAGGCGGCTTTATGTGGGAGCTATGTAAACTTTGGAGTATTTAGGTTATACGGGGATGAGGCATTGGACAATGCTCTAAATACATTCGTGAAATTGCTCCTTAGTATACCACAAAGTGACTTATTGGTAAGTGCTGTACAAGTTTACTGCATCCTTGATAAATGATAGTTTGATCGTTCCCAGGGATACAGGACGACTTAGGGATTCCGTTAGATTCCATTATAGGAGCTGCTTATAACAATCGCGTCAATTTTGACTGACAGCTTTAGGATTATTATATTGGTTTTTTTTTTGTTAGGATTATCCAAAATTGTCCTCTACATACTACGTCTTACTGGAGTGTCTAGCCCAGGATCACATGGCCTTTCTCTCGACGTTGGAACCCAGGGTCTTTCTCTACATCCTGTCGAGTATCAGCGAAGGCCTTACGGCACTAGGTGCGCTAAAAGACTCCTACACAGGTCTGTGCGGCTGATTCTATCTTATCGCTACCCTCTATATCCTCTATACCGTGCCCTCTAGTACTGTTTTATTATTACATTGAAGACCAATATCCGTTCCCTTTATCCGCATCGGAAATAGTTGGCTAGTTAAAATACTATTGATTTCTTATAATTGATTTTTGATAAAATTACTGAATCACTATTGGAATTTGAGCCAACTGATAGTTTTTAAATTTTTCGGAAGTATTACAGCGATTCTTATTACACGTACATAGCGTTATATGAAATTGTTGTTTTATAATCAATCAAAACTCAATTTTGCTGTCAAATATTTTTCCTGTGTCTGTGTAAGATAAATTTTGTAAGTTCCTTCAATGTTACGGGAAATATGCGATAATTGGTTAATCAATATTTATTACCCGTGCTTTTAGCCTAAAGTACTAGTCAATAAGTATTGGAAAATTCCTTCGTTTCAAACTTATGCCATGTGCTTTTTGCATTGTCGCTTGGAATGTAAATCTGCCTTTGGGTATTAGTCACTGCGATAGTATGCAATGACTTTACGGAAAGCAGAATTATAAAGTATGTTCTATAATTTATATTGCAACGATAACTTTATGCACATAAAGAGAATGATTAAGAACACCCCTTTCTATTGACATAGGCACTAAAGAGGATTGGAGTGCGTAGAATCTAGACCCTTGTTGCATTGTCAAAATTTCACTTATAAAATAATAACATTTAATGCTTAGGAATGTTTTGTATTATCCGTTTTACAAATTCCTTTATATTTTAAAATAGTGCTTACAATTAGCAATTTTGGAAATTTGACTGAAATTCAACAAAATAATGGGTCTAGCATAATACAGTCAGCCGCACAACTGACATATTACTAAATCATTAATCCGTCGTATTTAACTAACTTTGAGTAAGTTTTTTCTACATTAATTAATCAATGGGCGTGGCACGACTATGTGTGTTTTATCTTCACATCTTATTTTACTTGTTTATCCAATTATGTCTAATCAGTCTTATTGTTATGCTCGTACGTCTCTAAAGAAAGTTTTGAAGGCAGAATACAACTATTGATTGAATTAAATCGATCAGGTATTATTAGTCCAGAGAAAAGAATAACAATCTCCCTCGCTGGTGTTCTGTATGACAATTGTTTGCAGTTTAATCGCTCTAAGAAACGTAATGAAGAGTTATTATTTTCTCATGCAATTAATCTCTTTAATTATTGTGCATGTGTTGCATTTATGAAATCGAAGAGGTCATTGACGATTTTATCCACTTTCATTTTTTTTTCAACCACACGTTGTGGGGATGATTTAATGCACGGGAACAATCGTTTTGACATGATAGATAGGGTTTAACATCTTGCTGTCAAATATTTGTTCTCTCTATCTTTATTTCATAAAATCTTGACAACAACTAAAGCGGCTCCGCACTATATATGTGGAATTGCGCCAGTCTTAAGGTAGGTGCTTTGTTTGCTTTGCAATGTTACTTTAAAGTATTCATTTATTCATTTGCATTCACTTTTCTTTTTGTGCTATCGTATTGTCTTGCGCTCTTGCAGTGTCGCTCAATTATCCTTACGGTATCTGATAGGAAAGACTTTTCATTATGTTTCAGACACTATGGTTTGCACTGGCTGTTGCGCTACGTTAGATCACATTGTGACGTATCTATTCAAACAACTTTATCAAAAAGGTGAGAGTTAATTAGTTAGGTACACTTTAAACTGAATTCCTTTTTGGACACAACAAAAATTTGTAGAGAAGTTTAGAAGTATAGTACTTCACGGAATTTGATTTTCAGCTGGTGTATATCCAGGCAAAAAGAATGCAGTAGTTCCAGGAGGTGGGGAGCTATTTTTACAAGTCCTGAAGCAACATCCTGAAATCTTACAACAAATACTGAGTACCGTTTTAAATGTAATAATGTTCGAGGATTGTAGGAATCAATGGAGTATGTCCAGGCCTCTCTTGGGTCTAATACTTTTGAACGAAGAGGTAAAGTTATTGCTCTTGCATTTCACGCATAATAATTTCACTTTGTAAAACTGAATTGTAATGTATTTTGTGTTGCAGTATTTCAATCAGTTAAGAGAGAACATAATTAGGAGCCAACCGGTTGATAAACAGGCGACAATGGCACAGTGGTTCGAGAACCTTATGGATGGTATTGAAAGAAATTTACTCACAAAAAACAGAGATAAGTAAGTTTTTTATTGATAATCATACTCTTTGTCGTTGCTTCCTTTTTTTTAACATTAATCATACAAAATGATATTCGATATCGCATAATTTTTTTTTATTTTTTTTTTCATTATATTTCAGGTTTACACAAAATTTGTCGATGTTCAGGAGAGATATAAACGATTCCCTAAAAGGACCCAGTATGTCAACAAATTCAGTCAGTGACATGATGACTTCGTAGTGACTCCGCTCCCTTCGTGTTAAGTTCCCCTGGGCTCTTGTCTGCCAAATGCTTGAATGTGCGAGTGCAAGTGTATCTATAAATTATGGCGGAATTACGATTCTAGTTTTAAATGAGTATAATTCAGTACTGAGATTTTACATAAACACTGCTGATTGGCTTCCTATTGCCAGTAATTGCAATTTCATTCCTCGAGAGTTTAACACCTTAAACTAGATCATATAGAGCATCACTTTTGTTTTCCATTCTTCTAATTATTTACATACGTTTAATAAACAGAGACATTAAATCAATGCCATCATTTCTTTTATAGGTTCAATCGATCTTTACATAGATTTTACATCTCATGGAGAATAATATTTTTGTTTTCCTACCTCTTTCCTTATTCTTTTATACTGTTAATAAAAACGAATATATATCAAGGGTGAAAGCGTGGGTTTAAAAATAGGAAGTCGCGTAGCAGTTAACGTGTAGATATACGGTATTAAGTCCTTTGGTGTTTCTTTTAGATACGTAGTATGCTTCCAGTCGTTTGAATGTGCCAGTTTGATTGATGTTTCATTTCGGATCGAAGTTTGTATTAGCCACAAAGAGTGTAGTGTAAATGTGGACTGCGGCCTTAAAAGCTGTTTGTGGCAACGTTGGCTCGTGTGGCGACGGAACTTTATTGGGACTAACATTTGGGAACCAGATCGAAAATTGGATCCATTCGAGGATATGACTATTACAGACTAATCAGTCAGTCAGTTGTGAACTAATGTGAATGATGTACATGAAGATATCATTAAACAATATCATATAAGAGGGCATAGTTATTATTACTATGACTATATTACTATTACTATTAATACTATTATTATTATTACTATTTACTATTACCGCTACTACAACATTACTATTACTATTATATATTATTATCATTATAACGGAAATAGATCATAAAAGAGTAAGTAAAGTAAATCAATGTGTTACACGGGTTGGTTTGCTGTCAACATGCATGGTATATATAGTCTGTTCATTTTACAAGCGATAAAAGTATCCATTCGAATCAGGCGATAAAAAAATACCCCAATTTCTACCAATTAAATAATGTACTCAGGATCACCCTGTGACATTTACGTCTAGTCCTCACCTAACGTGCGGGGAATATCAGGCCTACAGAATATTTTGTTCTCTTGTATACGAGGCCAGTACTTCAGCTATATTCGCTATAGACGATTCGCTATTGGTATCAGACGAGCGAAAATTAGTCTCATTATTTTGATGACACCTAACATCCATTCGGTTAACGCAAATTTAAATCAACGTACAGTCGCACGATCGTCTCGTCGTTGCGACTTAATTTTTAATGCATGTTGAGGGCAATCGGACGATGTGAAATTGTGAGAGTCGATTATCGGCCAGCAAACCGTACGTATTATCGTACCGGTTCATTGCATAGAATTTTACCGTTTTAAACGATAGTATCCGATAGAAATTCGTATTTCTGCGATACCAATTCAGATGCGATTATTATAACGCGATAAAATATATAATTTTCATGCGCGCAGTCATCCCCCGACACAAAAGGCAGTATTGTTAAGTCACAAATAACACGTAAGTCCTCGTGGAAATGGACGATTAACTATAGATTGTTAAGTAGAACGTGGTGATGCGCAATAGATGAACTCCGTGCCGTTCCTTTTTTTTTTTTACCATTGATACCTTTGTACTTGTGATAATCGTGTCGATATGTCGTACCTCGATTTTGAATGCCACTTTATAATCCATGAAGTATTTCACGTTTAATTTTAGTTTTGCTGATACAGCAATACAGCTTTTCTTATATCTTTAATAACCACTTTTTTTTTTATATATTCATTGCTTAGGATTTTCGAAATTTTTTAAATTCGTAGACAGTTAATATGGAACTTCGGCATTCAGAATATATTTTCATCTTATCAAGAGGCTATTGCAGGAGCCTTGGAAAACGGTACTTTCGTAATAGTTCTTTGAATAGTTTACTATGACTTATTGTTTTCTTTACATTGAATTAATTTTATCTACGAAACATTCTCGATGTGAAATAATTTGTATGATTAGAGTGTAAGCCGCGAGGCCCTGTGCACGTATGGAGATAAACTTTGAAAGGGGTAATACCCGAAATATAGTATAAATAGATACGAATGACCATGTTTGTTATTATTTCTATAGCTTCTTAAAATGAACTAAAAATATACAGAGGTCTAAAAATCATATATGAACTCAAGTGATAGCGTGCCTGATGCTTTTAGAGTACAAAAAGCGTGAGAAAAGTGAATTTATAATTTAGCACTAGTAGGTGATCTGGACCATAATTTTTGTAGCAGTGCGCAGTAACCATTATATTTTTTATTTACGTATTTTGCGAATCGACCAAGATGGCACAATAAATTTTTCAAGAGCTAAATAATAAAATTTTACACAAGTAATTCTTTCGATTTCTTCAATCGGTTTCATCCGAAATATCATTCTACGCAGATCCTCTCCGAACGTAAGTGAACGATTTTGTTTAATGATTGGATGCTTATGTAATAACATATGTTCACCATCAGTTTATTTATCCCAGAGTATACCTTAAGTCCTGAATCTTCTTCCTGCTCTTCATCCGGGGGTGTAACTCAGTGGTAGAGTGTCTGCTTCGCATGCTGAAAGTCCTGGGTTCAAATCCCAGCTCCTCCATCGATCATTTTTTTTTTCGTGACGTCAACAAGATCTTTTGCGTCATCATTAACACGCCGAAAAAAACATCATTTGAGCAATCAGTTGTGTATATTTCGTAATTAAATTCAACCTTTAAGCAATTATATGATATATTTATTTATCAGAAAGCATAAAAGTACAGTAAATACAACATGTCTAAAATAAAATATATTACAGCTGTTTCGCAAGGTATTAAATAAAAGCAACAATGCTGTTCCTCTTTATTAATCGTTGTACAAATAATTTAGACGATGTGCGTCCCGACCCATTGATAAGCACTTGAGCAGCAGGAGACACGGTAATTCCTAGCCCAGCCTAGTCACTCCTGCGGCACTAGTACTTAGGAACAGGACAGGATTTCAGTAAACCACTATAATCCGCCATCATCCAGCCGTTTCTTGATTCCACGTAGATATAAAAAAAAAACAGAGAGAAATTAATCGTTGACAAGCGATCTAAAAAATAAATGACATCTCGTTAAGTTAAACGGTCTTACATTCACCCTGTATAATAGACTGTAATAATTATTAAATTGATATTCTACAAAGCATACCATAGCGTGAGACCATGCTGAGGTAATGGCTCCCGGGAATTAGTAATTAATCGACGAAACGAAGGAAATCCTAATAAAACCAGCATGTGCCCACGCGTCGTCAACTCGAGGTGATATTGGATAATTGACAGGAAAATGCAGTATGTACGTGCCACGATTATTTTTCAAGTGTAAAGTAACCGTGGCTTCAAATTATTTTAAATCGTCTGAATTATGTACAAAAAAATGTCTTACGTCGAGCGATAGTTTTCTTCCGCTTTCTTTTACCTGCACAAAAAATTTCTATCGCATCCTAAATCCAAAATATTGTACACTGAAGAGAAGTTACAGACAAAACGTGTTTCATACCACTCGTAGAAAAACCATTGAAGATTATGCTTTGATATCAATGCGCAGCCATAAGATTATTACACTAGTCGTCAGACATACCAGGGGCAGTGTGCTGCACTATGCTGTAAGGATCTGATGACAGACAGTGGCCCTCATTGAACCGGCCTTGGGAAGTCATTAAAGCCGCCTACTGCTGATTCTGTTATAACGTTAGAGCGCCAGACTTCTGCCGAATATTAGTCTGACCGTGCAACCTGTTGCTGCTCTAAGCTTGGAATTTCCATTTTAAATTAGCATTTAGATAGAATAACGACAACATCAAATCTATACGGAATCTCTATTGATATAGTTCAGATACGTTAATAAAAATTCTATAACTGTAAATGAGACAATCAATCCTCATTTTTACATATTCAGAAGGTTTCAAAGAAATTAAGCGATTACAAATTAGAAACTAACTCGAGTTGCTATTAAACCAATGTAACGTGTTTCAAGTAGGAATGCGTCTTGAATGAGATCCTCTGTCTTGTGTGATGTCTTGGAAATGGTCCATCTGTCCCTACGGGGGCCCTCTTATAAAAGTGCAAGCGTCGCAAAGGTCTTTGGTAGAGAAGAAAACGATCTGAATGTTTATCCCTCTTGGTGAATTCTTCTCCTAAGTAGTCATACAGAAACTTCAATGATCTATTGAGGGAAAAATGAAACGTCACAGTCCGATCTTTGATTCTTATACTGTGGACTCTGTTTAGTGTCTTCTCTTTCATCAAGCAACGTATTCATACTTCATAACGTTATATCTAAATAATTCGGTATATATATATATATAAGGAATATATATTCGCGCTATAGTAGACATCCTGAAAATTTCGATAGACGAGTGATCTGAGTATGCACAGGAAGTGTGGTGTTATAAAAATATAATATTTCTCAGTATATCTTATAGCTTCTACGAAATCAAATATTAATATTCTCACGTGCATCCCAGTCGGTATGTTTCTTCACGATACAAATACGACTCATAAATTCATAATTAGTACCGGCGTGTATCGTAATAAAATGTTCAAAGGCAAAACAGCAAGCCTAAGAGGATTATGGGTATGGGGCGGGGTCTTGCGGATTCAGCTGCATCTATGTATAATGCATTGCATGCACGTTGCATGCTATTCGTTTATTCCGTCGACGTTAGTGTTAGTGACCGTGCGAGAGAGAACTCCAATTAACGCTAATTCCGACTAATGCGACTCCCTCATGGCTCGTGCACTCGTAAAAGTCGCTTTAATTTCAAAATGTCTCGTCCGTATCCTTCGTATTCAACGATTGCCTGTCGCGTTGTACGTGGTCGTTCTGGAAGATATGGGAAACATAAAAAAAGGCTATCGGCATTGAGGCACCATTTTACACTGAAACTTTTTGTATCGATGGGTTTGAATTTTCGGTTAGAGACCGTAGATAAGGAAATCGGGGGAAAAGGTCTCTTTTTTGAATACATGTCAAATATTTATAGCTTTACGAATTGTATCAGCATCGAAATGATAGTTTTATGACATTGATAAGGAAAAAAAAAAAGAAGAAAATCGATAACGATTATTCAGTCGGAGATCGTGACCTCGAAAGAAAGAAAATCGGAGCTTGAAACTTTGTGGAGATTCCAAACGCATGGAATATTGTACTATTTATTCTCCATACGTGATCCCGGCAATTTTTGTAATAAACTTTCTTCTGTGATATTTTTTTTCGGCTGATTGTATTTCTTATGTTTTTTTTGTATGTATTTGTACTTCCTGTATGAGACGAACTTCGGTGATTGGCTGACGTCAGCAGAAAGTATGGAAAATGAAGAAGGTCAATCTATATATGACACTTAGCAATTGTGGATCCCGAACTGTCAAACACGTGGAAAACTTTTTTTTTTAATATGAATTCAAAATTACGTAATTTCTACTTTATTTATTGTATAATGAAATATCGGAGAAAGTCATGATTAAAAATATTAGCAATGGGAAATTTTGTATTTTTTATAAATTTTTAAGTGCAGTGCTACAGCATTACTAAGAAAATATGGAATATACATTTCGTATGAATTTCTTTTTTACGAAATTGTAATTTCTACTATATAAATCAGAGTAAAAATGTAATGAATAGATTGTAAAAATAATTTACTTTTTCATATATAATGGTTAATTGTCTATTATAATTTCATAAATAAATACAAATGTATCTTTCTTTATCGAGAGACTTCAGCATATGAGAGTTACAACAGTTTGAGCTTCTTGCTTTTTTTCTCTCCGATATCGTTGAGGAGAGAGGTCAAGAAGTCAGAGCGATAAACCACCACCAGATAGAAAGAAACTATTTTCAGAACAACAAATTGTCGCAATCTAATTATGAATCCTTGATTTTCTCCCGGGTGCACAAACAGCATTAAGCTTAAACTCCCTTCGATTGATTCCACTAACTTGAAAAATTTTTTATGAATTATTAATATTGATTTGATCTTTTTTCCCGTGTCTCAGCTACTAAGCTCAAAGCTGAAGGATACAGGAAGATTCGAGAAGTCGAAAGACAAATCGTCTGCACGTGTTATACATACTGATCTAATTAACATGGTGATAAAGTTGTGCTGTGTTGATACGAACGTAGCTTCTCTAGCAAAACATTATGTCGTACACACTTCTGAGTATGACTTCCAGTGCAGACTGTTCCTAGCATTTTGTATATTAAATATATTTGTGTATAGGATTATTAGAGCCTTAAATAGAAAAAAGGATACGTAGAATTATACTATGCATTTTGTTTCTTACAATTCACGTAGTAGCGGATCTTGACTAAAATTTCAATGAAGAAATATAGAGGAAGAAAGAAATATAGAAATTCTAATTGTGCCTGTTACAGCTGTAGATTTGAATTAATTGTGAGGGAATCCGACGAGCTGCTGTGGGTACTTAACGTCTGACAATTTCTACTGCAGACGGCTTGAGAAATATGTTGAGATACGTGTGAGTTATACTCATTTATTTATGACGTATCTTCTAGCAAGGCAAATGACAACTTATCTTTAGATAAATGTGACGCTACATTGAAAATTCTTAAACCGTGGCCCGTTAGGTTGTCTGTGGGAAAAATAGCAAAGGGGCACTCGACACACTGTGTTACTTCTTTATGACGTGGTCTGCGCGTTGTTTATCCGACTTTTTTGGAATTACGAAGTATTCTTACCATTCGTGGCACCACACTCACAAATTCACGCACAATTCGTAATATCTCGCAGAGAACGGGAAGTGGGAAAGACGGATAGTGAGGAAAGAATATTTATTCTTAAAAGTTTGGAATTATTTTTATTTCCTGTCGTGCACACACTCTAATGGAAAATACCTATATTAGAAATCACCACAAAATTCTCGTATTAACAATCGCGGGAAATCTCACGACCTTTGAACCTTCGTTTTCAATGCGTTCGAAGGAATAATACTCATACAGTATCCCGTAAACACATCTTGCAACAGTTACATCTCAACCACATGAATTTTGTAATATTATATTATCCAGCTATACAAAAGTTACATAAATGTGACAAATGTGTTTGCTGACTACAACGATACAGGTATTAAAAGGAAGTCATTGCAAAAGATTTATGATGCATAGAGAGTTAATAACAAAATTGGGAAAGATAATTTCTCTAGAAGACACTATGCGATATAATATATGACTACCTAAGCAAACTTAAACATGTTCAAACGTGAGAATAATCAAGAAACACTTTAAACTCAAAATGATCTCAGTATATTTCAATAAACTGTCAGAATTGCCTAATTTCGAAAAATATATTCGTAGCTTCACGATTTTCAAGGTTAAAAATTTGAATTTTTAAAAAACTAACGAAGCACATTTCAAACACCCATAAGACAAGTCGTGGTAGTCTTTTTTATAATTCCGTAAGTGAATCATGATCAATTAACAGAGCACGATGTATCCACGCAGGATATCAAAACGTCGAAAGGATATGAAAAGGTAAAAAGGAATAATGAAGAGGACAGTCACTGATTGTCGTTGAGGGCCGGATAAGGTCACGAATAACACGAATGAATGTTCATAATGATTTCCACCGTCTTTCCCCTGGTCCTTTCTATCTTTCTCGTATTTGCTCGTGAATGTGTCTGTCTTCTCCGAGGGTAACGTGTTAGAGCGCGTATAACGTAGGAAGATGCACACGGCACGAAGGCAGATCCTCAACTGAGTGATAAACTAGCCTTGATTGGCTTAATATAGTCCGGCGAGCACTGTAATTGGCCGCTCTTTGCCGCGCGGGAAATGATTGGTCAATTTAATCCTAGAACCGCGGTGCATTAAGCATTCAACCGGCGTTCACTCCCTATTAACGGCAGCTCTGCCGTCCACTCGTCCTGGTGTTCTTTCTTTATCGCCTTTTTTTTGCCTCCGTTCCAAATCAATTTACCAATTGAAATCACTGCCGGACGGTAAAGCCCATACTGAATGGTCACCACCCGGCATGAGTAACTCCAAGCCTTGCCTGTTATCAAACCATTCACTCTCTTCTATATCCCTGAGTTGAATTACGTGCTAGAACTGTCATTGATTGAGTCTTTTAATAATCGAGACTGCCCTCCTCGCAAAGACACTCATCGGGGTTGAACGCCACCTTGGGCATCCATGAACCCCTAGATAGAAAAAAAATTCATCATTGATTTTAAGACGGCTGATTTTTCAATGACTAATTTTGTACTTTGGTATATTTAAAATTCGAGTGTTTTTTTTTTCAATAATTTTCTTACGACTTTCTTACCTGCTATTTTGCTTTATTTTATGACTGATACAACGTCGACTGGACTAACTGACATGTAAAGTAATCGTGTCGAGGTGAATATCAAATTCATCACCTACGGCACTACTACTTAGCATGTTGATTAGTTTTGTGATTTTTCTAAGATTTTAGGCCCGTTTGTTTCTAGACGGTTTCTCTAGGATCGTTAAATTGTAACTAATGCGATTTTCAAAATTTCTTCTATTTTATATACCCCCCAAATACAGAGCTAAAGTTCAAAATGTGACCAGTAATGATAATTGGTCATTATTTGTGCTCTAAACTCTAGTCTTTGGAATTGTCATGAGCTTGTTTAGGGTATGATAAATAAACTTCGAAACATTACCCATTTCCCTCTACAAATGAACATTGAACCACAGGGAATGAGACTTCAAGTCGCTGACCATATCCGATGTCATTGTAATCCAGTTACTTGAGAACTTTGATTTCTTCTTCACACTGATAAGTTGACAAGATGGTTCAACATGCGAACGCAGCAATGAGCATGATTTTGCTCTGCCCATTATTGCGGTCACAAACCGAAACATCTATACTAATTCTCCACATTAAGGAGCGGGTCGATGGTATTTTCTGAAAATTTAAACAAATTATGCCAAATAATAACAGTTGTAACAGACAAAAAATCTTGATACGCATTAATTCATGGTGACGTCATACATATTTTTGGTAAACAATGACAGAATAACTGAAATATTTTTCCGTAATCTTCCCTCCTATTCATCTTGCGACAAACAACCGTACTTGTTGAAAATTGTCAAATCTAAAGAGCAAACAATGGTCAAAGATTATGAATAGGTCTGTCAGCAAATTGGCAAACAATGGTGGTGGTTGTTTGAGAATCGAGTTTGTCAGACTAAGGGACAGCGAGCTGACTAATACATAAACCATGCCCGTATTTAGTCTCCTCATCTCTTGGGTTTCCGTTTACGAATGTCTCGGTCATTCTGTAATAATGGTACCCTATGTTGCCCCATAGGTTTTCCCATGCGGGTCCACTCTACGCTGATTTAAAATTACTCACGACAACCGTTCCGGTTTTGCCGCACGCGTTATTAGTGTATGCTAGCCTATGCTTCGTCGCTTCCTGACTTTCTCAGCCAATTGAATGATCCTGACACTGCTAGAATACGATTAATGATATTCGGATGCGCGATCCTTACGGTATATGGGATCTTAAATACGTCTATTTAAATTTATTGCGCAGTTGAATGGAATATAACGGAATGGTTAATGGTTTTTGAAAATTGACATTTCCGTAAATGAAGTATGGGGAAAAATGAATTATCTTGACATCTATTATCTACGTTAACATTTCAAATTAACTTCATGAAATGTTGCTCAATTTACTGCTTAAATAAAATGGAATCAATAACGTCTTATAGAAAATAAGTAATTGGTAATTAT
Source organism: Calameuta pygmaea (assembly GCA_031762395.1). NCBI lineage: Eukaryota > Metazoa > Arthropoda > Insecta > Hymenoptera > Cephidae > Calameuta > Calameuta pygmaea. The sequence continues at coordinate 838,472 of JASANN010000387.1, read as the reverse complement.
ATGAATTCTAATTTTACTCATTATTACATATTTCTAGGACTTTATTCGATTTTATCAATAGTTTATAATCCGTTCAGAGAGAATAGACGTATCTATTATTATTTTTTAACGATGGAATAAATATTCTCGAATAATAGAATTACGATCATTTACGTCATTTTGAGTACCTCGGAAATATTCTTGCATAGCATCTGGCATGACGTTCTGTTAGAAAACGTAAAAAAGTACGTGTAGACAAATACATGAACTTACCTGATACCAAATGAATGAAGGTTCAATCCAAAAAGTCAGCAGCGAAGAAGAATCCAAGAATTCTGGTATTATTCGCAACGGAGAAATTAAAAACCGTGATAAATTTTTTCGTAGCCAAAAGAAAATTACGTTGGCAGTAATCATCCATGTGGCAGACACTGCTGGAATGGATGCCATCGAAAATTCACTCTTCTCAGTGTACACAAGAGTTACACATGCACAGGTGTTTTCTGGGATCACGTGTGCCACATATGCTTGACTAACGATATCGTTTTCCTAGCTGTTGAATATTTCCATCGGCGCGGATAATGTCTACCAATGATATTCCAATAATGTAGAACACTACAGTAAGTCGATATCGATAATGAAAATAAAAATTTTTTCTATAAGATTTAATCATACGAAATTCATATAATTTTCAGTGTTACCAAAATGAAGGTGATTCATTTCCATCAGTATTTACTTGCTTTCTATAGGAATCATAGTCGGTGCACGGTACGGCCCCAGGAGTAATTTAGAAGAGTTTATTAAATTGGGTAGAATGCGGTGCGTAGGCCTTCGCCGGATACTCGGAGAATGAATCTCATCCAGCGGGAGGAAGTTTGAATTAACTCGAGCTACCGTTGACGGGGTACGATGGGGCCCCATGAACTCCCATCCTATTTATCCTTTGCACCTCGTCCATACTACGTAAATGTACATTGTTGCTTTTAACAATTAATAATTGAATTTTTTCTTTCTTTCACAAATGAATTACGAGGTCGTCTTCCGAATAAGGATACGACAAATCTTAATCTTAACGGGTGTTATTTTCGATTGATTATGATATTGCGATACATAATTCGACTTTATCGTGCTTCGTGATATGGAACAAAGGAGTGGAACATTTTTTAAAAAGTTTCCGTCTCTTGATCAAGCAAAGGTAATTCCTAATAGAGGATCGGTACGAACGTGCACGCAAGTTCGAAAGTCCGGCATGTGGCGCGGAGTTAAGGCTTATTAAAATCGTTTGACCCCTCTGCACGGTAGTACTGCTGATGGGTTTACTTTAGACAGTATAGACAGAAAGGGAGCGAGTAGTGAGACAGAGTTAAGCATGTGACACCATGACACCTAAATTGTTGTACTTTGACACTGCGTGCAACCCCTGGCCGTATCCTGACCTGCGTGGGTGTATCGTCCAGACGAATAAAAAAAGAGGAAAAAAAAGTATATTTCGCAGGAAACATAACATTCTTTTACTGCGTCCCTGGAGTTTCATTTCAGCAGGATTATTAACTGTGCACTAGTTAAGTTCTGCATAATCGAGAACATTACAATCCACGAATAAGATACAGTATAAAGTTTGACAATAAGAATATCTTTACAAATGAATGTACTTATACGTATAACGTAGATGAAAGCTAGAATGGATATAAGTGCTAATAGGATGATGAGGCAATTTCAAAGATTCTTGCGATTAGATATAATAATTTTTTCAGAGTTACAACTCATTATATATATTAGATATTTAAATTATACATTATCATACTTCCTATAAGTGAGAATAAAAGTTTGAGGAATTATCCTCTTTCGCATATAATATCGACGACACTCGGTTCCATTAGAACGGGTTCCAGGCATCTGTGTACGGCACTACCCAGGATCTCATCCAATAGGAAATGTACCAGACTACAAAGAGAGATTTGTCAGTGTTGAACTTATTCAATTATATTTCCTCGGAACTTACTTCTCGTCCGTCACGAATCGCCATAAGTAAAGCTGCAGATAATGCGTGTCGACTTGGATCTGCTGCAAGCCATATTTACTGAAGGTGCGTAGCCTTACGCATTCCAAAAAAGTCTGCACATATAAGGAAGTATATTGAACATATGTAAACTGTCATTTGGCAGGAAATGTTAAATGGTCCTTGGCTCGTTAAAGCTTAGAACATATTGCGTAGCATTCCGGCACACGTTGCATGGGATTCCTGCGTAGACGCGAGAGCATAATGTATCTTGGAGATGCAAAGTGGATAATGGTCGCGTTATTTTGTCATTGTGGCTGTTGTACAGCACCTGCAGCTATTACGGTACTGGGTGTGCTAAAAGTTTGTCCTTGTCCACGCATGTTGGATAAGGAAAAACCATACGCTTATACGGTATGGGTTTTTAAACTTAGTTCAGACAGCATTTCTTTACTGTATCGTTGGAATACTGTATGATATTAAATATATATAATTAATTTTTTTTTACGGAAAATTCGTTAAAGGATACGTGGTAATAATTTTGAGAAACTTCGAACACAGTGAATTTTTTTCTACGGCTTTTACGATGCCTGGTGAAAAACACAGGACAAAATTACTATTTATTTTTATGTCTGGTAAAAACTATTTTCTTTATATAGGTATAAGATTATGTAGTCATGACTTCAAAATCGTAGTATAACATTTTTGAATAAGGTACAAACATTATAGTGTAAGTAAAAATTAGTTACCTTCAAACTGATTTTGATGATTCCAGTTAAAATGGAGGCTTTATTGAATTGCACGGAGGAGAAGATTTCAATTCTTTCAGAAAAGAGTTTATGGATATTTGTTACTAGCGATGAATCCAAATGACTAGGTGTATATGACGACCAGTTAGAACGATACTGATGTCTCGATACGCTGACGCTTGAAGTAAATGAAAGATATTATTTCGGCTTTTAACCGTTTTGTGCATAAGTATTGTTATTAATATTATATATACCTGTGTGTTTTTCTACTGCTGTCACTACTTCTATCCATCTGACCATCTGCGTCGTCATATAGCACAGCGACTTGAGATTCAATTGCTGTTACGTCTTCAACTACTCGTTTCATAACAGCCCTTACTGTTCTTGGCTCAATCGTATGCAGCCAATCTCGAGTCTCTACTGACTTTCGTAGCATTTGAGACACAGCAAGACCTTGCAAACGAACATAATGATTGAGTAAATTTTGGGCAGCTGTTTGAAAATTTTCGCATATTTCTGATTCTGGCGTTATAGCATTCTCAGAAGTTGCATGTTGTTCAATATTAAATAAATCATCAGTTGTTGTCAGCTGAAGAATAATAAAAAAAAACACATATTATAATTAATTTTAATGATTCTTCATATGTATTTTAAAATGTTACGCACGAGGTAGCGCACGCTGCTGTCTTTGAACTCAATACACATTTTACTTAGCAACAGGAGCAAAGTGGGTGGAAATTTTGGTACGTCAGAACCAGTACAAAAACCACTTGCTGTGGCTGTTAAGTGGTGCAAATAGCCAACAACCAATCCCTCACGTACTTCGTCGACACAAAAACTTTGTAAGAAGTGAGGCTTTAGACTGAATGATAGGTCTGGTTGCAGGAACACCTATAAGGATTGTATTGAATGTGATTAGAAGTATCTTGGATAGGTTTTGAAACATGCACTATCGTGAAAAGTCTACCAGTAAATCCTGTAAGACTCCTTTAACTTTTTCGATTGTTGGCATTACTAGTGTTGCTTGGAGTTCTGCTAAACCACCATCGCCATCCTGCGTTACTTTTGCTGCTAAAGTCTGTCTTACTTTAGCCAAAGTTTCGCTCAAATGTTGCTTCAGAGAGTGGAGATGATTTCTACATTGCTTCCTTCCAGCATTTATCACTATATCGGTTCCTGTTCTATAATTTAGATAGAGATTGTTAATTTGTTTACTTATACATAATTCACTAGAGTTTATTAATTTACGCCAATGAATTTTATTAAAATCTAGTTTACCTGGCGAAATCAGTCTCGGTACAAAGCATATTCATGGCTTGGAGCCTTCGATGAAATCTATCGAGTGCTCTTACTAGAACTGCAGTATCTGCCACATCTTCGACTCTTTTTCCTATTAGATCAAAATATTTTTTCATATTGTCCATAATGAAAACGTTTAAGCGGGTAACAGCTTTAGTGTCGAAATCGTCGCTAAAATCAGTATCATCTGCAGGTGTTCTATTTACAAACATGTCATTGTACGATGCGACGATTAAGCAAAGATCACTAAGAAATCCTGAACTACCCATATCCACATATTCTATTATATCATTTTCACACATGTCTTTTAATATGGCTAACTGTTCTGCTAGTCTATTATCAGCGTGGGTTAGAAAATCGGCGCATAATGAGTCCGCAGGCTCGTTTAATTGAAGTAAAAGATCAACACTTTCGGCAAGAGATTTTGTCGAAGCTTCTCTTTTATGAAATTGTTTCCTAAGCTGTGATTTCAATTCCTCTACGATCTCTTCACAATCCTTTTGAATTCCTTGAAATGAGGGCATATTGCCATACTGATTTAAGACACGTTGTGCATGTATGTAATCTTGAACTGCCTAGAAAATAAATGTTATTTTCTTAATAATATGTCAGTTTTGTAAGACAAACAAGATGATGGAACTAACTTGACTATAATCGCCTTCGTTCATTCTATCTTTGAGTTTGCCAGGTAATTTGAAAAGAAATTGTAAACGCTTTAAAAGAGCATGTACAGATGACAATCTAGAGATTTGTTGACGTGTCCCTTGTAAGGTGGAAGATATCTGCTCTGAAAATGAAGTTATACTGTCCATATTCGTGGCTAGCAAATCCATGCTGTCTTCCATCTTTTTGAAGTCACTTTTCATCTATAAACATTAGTACCTGTTGTGGAATATCTACAGAAGTACTGAATCAATCAAATCGATTGTTCTCTATACATTACCTTCCCAATTGTATCTGTAGCTGATATGAATTTATTATAATTTTCATATACTAATGTTTGCATATCAGAAAGCAAAGTTTGCGTATCACCTATGATTTCTTTTTCATTATCCATAATCTGTTTTAGGGTACATTCCTGCATAAAAATTAAATTTCCATATTAGAACAAAATAATGACAATATTGTATATCTCATTTTTGAAGTTGACAGAAGGATATATACCTTAAGCATTTTCTGGAGATACATATCCGGATTAAAGTGTTGTCCGTTGATGTCATAAGGATTGCTCGAATTATCTGTCATTTTGTTATATTAATTGTGTACCTTAATTCGAAAATATAGTGACAGATCTTTTCTATTTATGACGTTTTAAGGTTATCTTCGTGTCACGGCAAGTAGGGTATTGTAAGGTTAGGTTGAGGACGCTGTACTACGATTATAACCTTCGCGTGATCCTGTAACCAATGTTCAACAAGCTATTGGAAAAATATAAAAATGTATATATTTCGTTTTTGATTTGTGTTGATTAAGGAAGCATAATTAAACTTAATTAAGCAGTGCATCTCAATGTTATAAAGGAAGAGGAGTATATGTTATTGTACAAACAGTTTCCTATACAAAACCTTACAAAAAGTGATATTGCTTGTTATGTAGATGCAATATTTATGTGGTTTAAAGTGAAATCATACATTTAATAGTAAATTATTTGATGTGAAAATATACTGCTGCTTACTGAAGGAAAGTCCAGCTTCGAAAAAGTGGCGAAAAACACTGTAGCAAAGTGAGGTTAATATTTGATATAATCTTGGACAACAATGTATTTTATTTGACAAGCGTGTAAAACTATAAGATTTTCACAAAAATGCCACATCCGTGTGTGGTATGCGGCCGTTCTCGCATGAATCCTAACAACAGGGAAGAGGAGTATATGTTCTTTGGCTTCCCTGTAAATGATGAGGCACGATGCAGAAAATGGTTGGAGTTTTGCTGTCGGGAAGATCTGTATAAGCTTACCAAGAAACAGCTATTACAGCGAATGGTATGTTCAAAACATTTTGAACAGAGAGATTTTCTTAATGAGTATTTTGATCGGCTGAATTGTACAGCTGTACCATCGATTTACGATCCAAAACAATCTCTCTACAACATTACCTGCGTACTATGTGGTAGATTTCGACGAGATCCACCAGGTTTAGATTATGATGGAGCCACATTTCATCATTTTCCTGGAGAAGAGTTTCGTTGCCTGAAATGGCTGGATTTTGTGGGTGTTGATTCATATTACAGACTAACCAGGAAAGAAATTTTATTCTGTTACATCTGCTCAAAGCATTTTGATCAAACACAATTTATGCGCGGTTATCGTAGTAGATTAATAGACTGTGCTGTGCCAAACATTCGTTACCCTGATCAGATTGATGAATCAGAGCCATTTATTATGGAATTGGTTCCTGAACCAAAATTATTCAATACTACAGATAAAGTAAAGAAGCTTGATCCATTACCAGCAGCTGTTCTTGATAGCCAAGCTTGTGCAGCATGTGGACGTTCCAGGTCTGATCCAAGAAATAAAGTGGATAGATACAAGTTTCATCCATTTCCTGCCTATGAAATTGGAAGATGTCTACGATGGTGTCAATTTCTAGGGAGAGAAGATCTACTGAAAATGTCTCCTAATCAAATAAGAAAATTGGTATTGTGTTCAAAGCACTTTCAAACTGGTCAAAGTTTTCATAAAGTAGGTCCCTGTGATGCTGTACCCACAATCAAGGATATCACTGAAGCAAACAATATAGATTCTGCGGAAGAGATGAAACTTGAGCAAGAAACCTTGGAAGATGTAGACTGTCCAGGATCAACAAAAGTAGTAAAGAAACAAATGTACCCAAGGCCAATGGTATCAAGTAAGAAACCAAAGATAGATAACAAGCCAGCGCCATTGGCAAAAAAACGTGGAAAGTCCAAAAGACCTACTTCGATCAACATACCAAGACCGGATCCAAACAATATCGAAAATCGAGTGATCAGGAAATTACCACTTCCTCCTGCTTCTAATTGGAAACTGCAAATTTCAAATCAATTCCAGCCTATCACAATTGCTAATAATATCTCCTCAAATATATCAAATAACATTACCACCGATGGCAAGAAAGTTATCCTACCTTTTACTGGAGATATATCAAACTTGGGTGCGCCGATTCCAGTGCACAGTCTTTCAAGTATTCCACCAGGTCTGCTTATTAAGATAAATCTTCCTGAACAGACCCAGAAGCAACAAAAAATAACAAGAACACAAAGTAAAACAAAAAAATCAGATAGTTCCCAGGTCCTTACTACTGAACGGGAAATGGCAGTTATGCAGAACAGCAACGTTAAAAATGGACAAGTCTCTCAAAATACAACAGGACCTAAAGACATAGAGGAAACAGAACAATGTCTGTCTGAGTTGCTTTCGTTTTCTCCAGAGCCCACAGCCGAAACTTTAAATTCCGACGACATGGAGGTCCAAGAAGAAGTGATCTTGCCGCATTCGCTCGAGATGCTTGAAGAGGAGACCCCTACTCGTATGAAGGAGGAGCATTACTATGAAGAATCTCTGGAGCCAGAAGATCAGTGTACGAAGAAAAGAAGAAGAGTCAGACGATATAGAAGAATGACAGCGCGTGCGCGAAGAAGTATTCTTCCAATTAAAAGTGAAGTCAGATACTTCTTGCGCAAACTGACACCGCAAATGCATAGATTACCAACGAAGGCAAGGGCGCAATTGAAACTGTCTATTGTTAACATGGTGATCGATCACTTGTAAAGATTTTAACTTATGTAAAATATTATTTACAACAAGGATCGCACATTAAATTTGTATACTGAAAAATTTGACTGTACCGATGACAATTGCAGAAGTTTACGTTGAGTTATACTTTAGCTCGAGGATGAAGATGAAAGGTGTAGTATCAAATGTTTTCCAGAAGTTGTTCTTGTATCTGGTGAATCATTTTTTATTATGGACACTGCGGTCTTCTACAATTGTGGTATTCCGAAATTATCAATTTATTGCAACTGAGAAATCAGAATTTTTTTAATAGTCGCGCCGATTTGGCATTAAAAATGAATATGTAATTTACGTATTATTAAGAGAAACCTTTTCCCTAATTTCATATATCTTTTAATTTCTCTATCAACATAATATTAAACAATCACGTCAGATACTAATGATACTTAAGCCCGTTTTCTTGAACGCGGTTCAATGCATAAACTCCTTTTATCTTCAAAATATAAGTATTTGGTTGGCTAAAAGAACAGTTAAACCAAGTTTATCCATTGAACTGTATCGAAGAAAACGGGCGTAGTGATATGTTTAGATGAGGGCTAGTATACATATAGGACGTACTTCCAATATGTACATACGTATATATACATATATATAAATATATATATTTATACTTGTAATTAGATTTTAATCATTGCTAATTGTTTCGTTATGAGAGTGTGCGACGACATTGACTCATTGTACATTTGAACAGCATGTAAAATACAAGACGAGTATCGTTTGAGTAAAAATTTATTTTTTTACTTTATTATCATAAATGAATTTAAAACTAAATAATGCGCTTAAAATCGACTGTATGATTGAACAATGTTTGTCCCTACTCAAATATGGTTGTAGCAGGAAATTTATTGATTGTTTGACCCACTTCTAAAGCGCCAGTATGCATTGACGGTGTCTGTAAAACAGCCATTTCACAGAGAGCTTACTAGGAAAAGCTTGCAATCATGGATTTTGGGGAAAATTATATGAACAAATTCGCTGAAACTGTTCATGTTTTTGAAAAAAATCGTCAGTCATTTCAGGAAGTCCATTTGCAGTAAGTACAATTAACTTTGAGGACATAGAATAATACGTATTTAAAATGACTTTTCATGTTTATTAGAGAATTACAAAATCAAGGGGAATTGGAGTGGGATGATTTCGAAAATGAATTATCAACTTTGAATCTATTCGAATCAATCACATTCAACGAAGCTATAAAATATTTTCAAGAGTCAGATTTGTCGGAATACAAAGTCTGTAAAATTTATTTTATGATTCACGTTACGAATAACAGTGTTTTTCGGTAGTGGGTATTATTTTCAGGACAAAATTACGACGATTGTACATAGAAGAAAACCTTTTCTATGTTTCCCATGTTTCAAAACTGTAGAGCTTCAATCAGAACATTCAAAGGATTATGAGTTATTGTTTCTCATTGCGAAATGTGAGTATATAGAAAGTAGCCTGCTGGGCTACATTAGGTATAAAAAATTTAGTGACAAAACGTAACTTAGAGATTAATTAATTTTTTCAAAAAGGAGGACAAGACATGGCTATAGTAAATGCATCGGCCCAAGAAGAAAAGCAACCGTTCATTTTCCTCCAATTTGTTTCTGGTTCATCAGACATTTTTACAGGTGTTTCATGTGATCCTATTCCCCAGTCTATATCTTTACGTCTTATCACTCTTCCTTTATGTGGCAACATGTCTGTTAATGTTGAAGTATCAGCAGAATGAGTGTGTCTTTCCGTATTATGAAGATAACTCATATTCGGTCGTAATTCGCTGCAAAAATTATTATCGATTTTGCAATATACAAAATATAATATTAATTTAATAGAAATGCATCTAACTTCGGAGATACGACGTCTGTCGCTACGGGTATCCATCTTTTTTTAACATTTGTCGAATCAATTTTTTCTTTTTCAGATCTCTCATAAGAAATAATAGGCTTGGTGGGATTTATGTTTGGCTCTGTTCTAGTTGGCAGCCATATAACCTTTTCTGAAGAAATCGGATCTGGAATATTTCGACTTTATTTGTGCTTGCAATTAATTTTTATTTATTAAAGTTAAAATTGTATTTTTTATATACCGCTGTTGAATGACGTTACTAGAGGGTGCTGAGCTCCCACTGTGTAGATGATAAATTTATTAGTAATATCTTTATATTCTGCACATCTGCACAGAATTCCTAGTGGATGTTCTATACAGGCTTTAGGATGATACGGATGCAACATTTTGTGAATAATAAAAATTAGAAAATTCCTTTTGGATGCTTGACGGAAAGAAATTGATAGAAAATTGAACAGGTCATGATAGCGTCGTCATTTTTTTTAGGTTCTTACGATTCGAATGATTGTAAACATTTTTCGATGTTGAGGACTGTATATCGTTCTTTGGTACAGGAAGAGAATGTTGATTTCGACTGGGAGAAAATTGGGTTTCAGGTAATCTTGATATACCTATTTAAAGAAATAATTTGTTATTATATTATAAGATATTTTAGAGTAATTCACCTGGAACTGATTTACGAGGTGTTGGTATGCTGGGAGTACTACAAATGTTGTACTTGTGTCTTAACTGTTCCGTTTTGATGGAATTTTTGTACGTATCTTCCATAGATAATTACAACACTTTTCCTTTTGCTGTTGTTGGTTTGAACATGACCAGAATCACCTTAAGTGTGTTGCGATACGGGAAATTGAATAAGTGAGATATTATATTGAAATTAATGGGGTTCTGATTATACATATGGGATCATATCATATGTACATTTTAGAGAGATAAATATGAACGGTGTTTTTGAAGCTGCAAATAAGTTTTATGCTTCAATTTTTTACGCATTTGGTAAATTGTGGGTTAGTAAGAAGAAGACTATATCTGATGTGGGTGCCATGTTCCAAGGTATTGTATTTAAAAAGTTTTTAAAAGTAATTTTGTGGCAATGAAATAGAATGAAATTTACAGATATAGAAAAAATGTCTGCCAGAAGAAGTAATAGAAGGAAGATGGCAAGGGACTTAAAGGTATTTCTTAAAAAAAGTCTTTTTGAGATAAATGAATCAATTTGAAAGATATTTTTTACTTTTATTATAATCTATAAAGCAAGTGTACATACGATATTTACATAAGTTAAACAAAGTCTGTTGTAACGTTAACGGGTCGTTCTAATTTATAAAATGTTACAAAAGCTATAACACCGCAAGACTAATGGCTAGATATTATTTACTATTCAAAATGTATTGAATTATAATTAAGATTGGAAGTTTTTAGTACCTGCAATTTCATTAATTAAGTTTATTTCATGTTGGGAACGCGAAGCCAGCTTTCGCAATTTTTTTTTCGATTCATGTACTAATACGACAATGTACAGTTTTTGTCATTGAAACTTGTAATCAAATGACAATTTATACATGTGCCCTGATGGGTTTTTTCCATAATATACTACAAGCTTTAAGTACAATTTCACCCAACTATCTGTGCAAAATGGTCCCAAACTTGTAGTTAATAGAAATCTGAAAGTAGGACACAATAGTTTTTTGTAGTTCATGTTCTCATGAACATTAATTGAATTGACGAGCATTCAATTTTTACGTTTCTTGCATTATCTATCCTACTCTGTTAGGGAGTGTAAGATGCTTACAAATATAAGGTAGGTACAGATAAATTATCTAAATATTTTTCAATTTAACTGCGGAGACTCTGTAACCTATTCTTCATTTCTTCAAGTTCTTTATCATCTTCAACTGGTGCTACCTCTTCTTCTTCTTTCGAAGTAGATGCTGCAACTGACCCTGGAGTATCGGTAACAACTGCAGGGGCAGTGCCCAATTGTCCTGCCGTTACTTCCCAAAGAATCTGTATAAAGATATAAAAGTGTTTGTTTATATAAATATGGATCATAATCATAACTATTCTTATTCTTATTAATGATATTACAAAACTTTTGTACCTTGTCAACCTCTTCATCAGCTTCGTCCTCCATTTCTTCAGAGTCCTCGATCGAATCCATAGTCTCATCAAGCATTTCTTCAATAATTCCAGCTTTCATCATTTCTTTTGACATTTCTCTCATGGTTGCAGCAACTTCTGGAACCCTCACTAGGGACTGCATTGCTTGCATTACTTCGGTAGATCTCGCAACAGAACCAGCAACTCGTATAGTAGCTAATTGATTTTTCATTTGCAAGGAAACAGAGTTTAAGTGTGCCTTAGATGTATGTATTTTATTACATGCTTTGCGTGCACGAATTATTTCTTTTGCAAGGATCTTGCAGACATCCTTGTCTCCCTTCTTAGCTGCCTCTTTCAAAGATTGTTTTACCTTTTGCTCCTCCCGCTGAATTGCTGAAAAATAATGTAACAGTTTTCAATCCTTTTTCAATTATATATGTTTCTAAGAACCAGTACATTATCAAAATTTTGTAATTTATGTATCAAACCATATTTTAAATCAGTATTATGGAAAATTGATTTTATTTAAAAAACTAATATTGTACTCTGACTCACCTCTAACCTGTCTGTCTAGCTGATAACCTTCCTTTCGTAATTTGTGGGTCCATTCCTGAACCTACAATATTAACATTGAATTAGTAAATGACACTGTAGCATTTTAATAAATTATCTAACAATGTCTCTAACCATTTCCTTTGGGTTCTTCTCCTGGGATTTACCGAAGAGACCCATTTTCAAAGATTTAGTTCTGACAGAAACGTCAAAGGCGCACTTGGTTATTCTCGACCCTGCCCAACTCAACTTCACCTAGTTTCTCCATTACGTCATATCTATTGAAAGCGTTGATATTGGAATACTACGTTTTATTGGAATCATGTGAAATGAAAAAAACTTCGAAAAGATACTAAAAATTAGTAGAAAATTATATATCTCATTAATAATGAACAAACATATTTCCACATCTAACAGAGCCATGTTCGTCGCTAGCGTTATGTCACCTGTCATTATCTTAATTAATATTTTATTTATAAAAAAATGTATTAATTAGTGGAGGCATTTCGATTTTACAGCTCTGATTCGTTCTCTTACGCTCTCGATCAATTGTTCTTTATTTCCGGCATTCTATTTACCAGACACTCCGACCCTCTCTACCTCAATCAAGTAGCTTGAGGGACCGTGCATTTCCGTAATCGTTCGCTCTCGTTCGTCAATTCAGTTGCGATTGCTGATTTTACGCGACCTCAAAGATCCATTTAGTTATCGTCTTTTCTGATAGCTTCCATGAAAAAAGAATTAGCTGGGGAAAGGTGGAGGGTTGAAGGTGGATGGCGTAGGTTGGCTCTCGGATTTTCGTTATGGGGGTCGAGTTGAGAAAATGCATTACAATGTATATCTATATATTTATTAAAAACTTTTAAATATAATACATATTCCATACAATTTGCATACTTCTGCAATTAAAACAATGCAATACAGAATTCTTAATAAATGCAGTTATTGCTCTCAATTGTGATTCGATAAAAATTCTGGCATTCAACTTATTGAGAATTTTACAAAGTCACATCAGTTCCCATAATTACGATTATAATTTGTATAAATAAAAAAAGCCTATGCTATCAGTGTATTTACAACTGTATGAAAAATATTGTCTCTGCTAATTGATTGATTAAATTTTATTCTGCGCAGGATTTCTTAGAATAACGTCTTTCAACCAATTCAGAATGACTTTTAAAATTTCCATTTTATCCGCTACGTCATTATCGTCTATTTGTTGATACTTGTGTTGGCTCTGCTCCTTCTGTTTTGCTTTGATGAATTTTATTCGACCAAGTATCGGATTATCCTTCTGATATCCATATTTGGCTATCTCCTCGTCTTGAGTCGCATTCGCATCCTCTTCCACGTGTTCCATATTCAGAATTTCCACTTTTTTCTCTTGACCGTCAACTACTGTATATATTTCCGTAGGTCCCATTTTGATAAGCTTCGTTAAAGCATTAATAACTATACCAGCTCTTTTACCTTCAGGAGCATCATTAATTGCAATTAAACTTTTCACCAAATTACTAGTTTGATTTCCATCGAAAATTTTATTTTTGTTCGTTTCATTCAAAATTTTGAATAAATTTTCCTCAATTTCCGTTAAGTCTTTCTTCTCCTCATGCTCAATCCCTTTATCGTTGTTCAAAATCGATTTATTATTATCTGTCTCTGTAACAGTTTTTTGAACATTTTCCGTAACGGAATGCTCAGTCAAATCTAAAATTAGATTATATTTTTTGGCAAATGCTTGTACTGGCATTGATCTTAATGAACTCGAATCATTCTCTGGCATGATAATTTCATCGTTATTTTGAATTCCTGAATTGACCGCTGGTGTCGATCTAGTGTGCCGTGTTTTCAATTTTCCAACTTCATCCTGCACTTTTTCATTGGAATCTCGTTCACCTTCCACAAAGAATTTCTCGCTAAGCTTCCGTAAATCTCTCTTCAAGTTCTTACCCTCGTGAGAATTTCTTTTTTCGCTAACAATAGTTCCATCGCGCGGTACGCAGCAGGGACATCTCGTGTTCATAAAATGTTCGCAGACCTTTTCTGAGATCGATAAACCGTACGAGCCGTCATCAAGTTTTTTTATAGTTAAAGGTAGACGCACTCCATCACCGATGTAATATAAATCGGAATCGGTCAATTCCGAAACGTCGTTACCTTGATTCCTGCCACCTTTTGGCAACAGTTTACCAAAGTACGTGATATCGTGACCAGAATTTTGGAAACACGATGATTTGGTTGCGGATACAATTTCATTATTTGGACTATTGACTGTGGTGTCTTCGACGTTATCTTCAGCTCCATAATACTTCTTTGTTGTTTTAGTTATTGTTTTTTTAATTGTTTTCGTTATAATCTCGTGAGATTTCGTTGGTATCAATTTTTCTTTTCTTCTTGTCTGTTTAAGCATTTTATTTTGATTTGACGATTCTAGATTGGGATTTCCCATTTGTGTGCTTTTTCCCATTTGAATATTTCTCATGCTTCCCGTACTGCTCTTTGAGGCTCCTAAATATTTTGAAGCAGAATGCTCCAAATTGTGCTTCAAATTCTTCTTGTATGCTTCTCCTTGCGTGTTTTCTATTTTAGAAGAGTATTCTTGCGATTTAGCTAGATCGTAATCGTCATTGTTAAAAATTGACAAATTTGCCGCATCTGAATTTTCTGCGGTTTTTTCAGTATCATAAGATACGTTATCAAGATCGTTTAATTCTCTACTGTCAATTGACGTTTCCAAAGATTTTTCACTTTTTTTCGATTCAGCCAATTTTGCATGTTCTTCGCTTTTCGAGATCTCTTCGTCGCTAATATCTTTAGACATTTCTGACATGTTAACATCGCTTACTTCTTCATTGTCAGTTAATTTTTCCAAAAATTTCTTATTCTCTCTTGGTTCTGCCAATTCTACATGCTCTTTGCTTCTTGATGTTTCTTCTTCGCTAATATCTGGGATCATTTCCGATTCATCGTACTGTTCCGGCTGAATGAACGTTTCCTCGTCCGATGATGGATTTACATTAGTTTCAAGAAATACGTCCTCTCCCTGCGTGGCAGTCAATTTTGAATCGTCTTCTACATCACTGAACGTTTCTTCATCCAGCGACGTGTTTACAGCAGTTTCATCAAATATACTTTTCTCTTTCGCGTTTTCAAAACTTGAATCGCTCTGTATATTTTTTTCAGATATATTTGAAATATAATCGTCATTACTGATATCTT
Source organism: Calameuta pygmaea (assembly GCA_031762395.1). NCBI lineage: Eukaryota > Metazoa > Arthropoda > Insecta > Hymenoptera > Cephidae > Calameuta > Calameuta pygmaea. Next base: position 822,967 of record JASANN010000387.1, on the reverse strand, counting down.
CAGATCCACTTTCATCCGGATTAATATCCATATATTTCTTTTTTGATCCTTCAATTGCATCTTGAGGTTCTCTAAGACCAACAATTCCACCGGAAGTAAATTGTTCCAAATTATTTTCAGTCTGACTTTCGGTATCGTCGTAATCATCGATTTTTGAATTAGGCATGATATTCATAGTAGATTCTAATATAGCTGAACTTGTTTTTGATTTTATCATTTCTTGATTAACTTTTTTATCCTTATCTGTTGTAACAATTTCTCTATCATTTCCGATCATGTATTCATTTGTCTGAAATTCGTTATTGTTGTATTGCAAAGAATTAATTTTTTTCATTGTATCAGTATTATCGTAATAATGGTTGCTGTTTTTTCTTATCGTGTAATACCTACAATCATGATCAGGTCCTACTACAGATTCCTTAACCATATCATTACCCAATGGCATGTTGGCCACCGATTCGGTGTTCCAGTATTGCAAATGATTCTTTTTGTACTCCAAAATTCTGTCATTAGGCGAGTAATATTTTATCGGTTCCTTCTCTAATAAATTATTAATATCTGTAACTTGTGGATTAGATGATACTTTTTCTATCGTTTTTATAGCCACTGCTGGTGAGTCATTTGATAAGTCTGTACTGGATACTGACGTTACGTCATTGTAGTTTTTAGCAGGTAGTTTTTCCGTCATTCCCAAAATATATTCAGTATCTACATTGTCAAATGCTAAATCTGGATATTCAGTGACTGTCAATGTGTCATCGATGATTTCTTCACTACTTGCTGATACATCTTCAGGAGGTGCATGCGAGATCATTCTATCTGGTGATACATTATTACACTTGCTTATCACAGACGATGATAATATTGGGTTAGAATGTGCTGCTTGAACATTTTGCATTGATTTATCGATCTGAATTTTGTGAAAATTCGAACCTTGTGATGATTTCAAAGAAAAATCTTCATCACTTGGTAGTTTTTTCGTCATTCCAAAAATATCTTCAGTATGTTCATTGTCAAATGCTAAATCTGGATATTCAGTGACTGTCAATGTGTCATCGATGATTTCTTCACTACTTGCTGATACATCTTCAGGAACTGCATGCGAGATCATTCTATCTGGTGATACATTATTACACTTGCTTATCACAGGTGATGATAATATTGGGTTAGAATGTGCTGCTTGAACATTTTGCATTGATTTATCGATCTGAATTTTGTCAAAATTCGAACCTTGTGATGACTTCAAAGGATAATCATTATCACTCGGTGTGTAATGTGCTGCTTGAACATTTGCCTCGACAGAGTCATCAACTTGAGTATTGTCAACAATTTGAGATTGTACTGATTTCAATGGACTTTCATCATTAGATTCAGATGAAACGGAATGACACTCTTTCTCATTGAATTCTTTTAGAATCTTATAATCTTCAGATTCTGTAGCGGTTTGAGATTCTTTTTCATCATTAATAATAATTGAATCCGCTGATGAAGAGAATGCGTCATTAATACCTGGATTCGTGCTGGGAACATGGTTCAATATTTTCTTATCATTTAACAATGATATTGTAGGTATATTATAATCAGAGATATCGACAGTTTGTCCCAAAATTGAAGATTTTTCATCATAATTATCAGTACTTGTAAGCAACACTACTTTATCATTATTTTCGAAAATTTCCTTTGAATTCAAGTTCTCAGGGTCCTCGATTTGAGTTTGAATGTTGTCCGTATTGGTCCATTTTTCTAATTCACCATTGTTCTCGGCCATTGAAATCTTTGTACTTTCATCTATCGACTGTCCCAAAATAGATGCAGAAGAATCAATCGAATCTCTTAAATTTCCTGTCGTTAATGGCACGCCTGCTTTCATCTCCTGTATAAGTTTATCCAGCACTTCTCGAAGTGCAGAATCGTCAATGGACGTCGTGTTTACCTTTGCCTTCCTAAGTGCATTCTTTATAGTTTCCATAATGACGTTTTGCACAACTGGACGATTTGCTGCCTTTGAACCAAGTATTGGCGATGTAACAACATTTTTGAGAGTTTGTACAATAATTCTATTGACAGTTTCACTAAAGGGAATTTGAAATCTTTGTTCTGCGGGTACTGTTGGCAACAATGTAACTTGTTCCGTTACCCAATGTCCTCCTTTAAATTCATGTTCTTCCACAGTGATCGGATAATCGGTTGGAAGTGAATTTTCTATTCCTGCGATAACATCTCGTAAGATTGATTTGATGGCGTCGCTTTCTGATCCTAGGATTGATCTGTACTTCGTTTCATACGAACTTTTCGATAAGGTATCTTTTACCATATCTATTAACGTGCTTTCTACTTCGGGCAAAGCAAACAAAGTTTTTAACATCGGAGTACTTATAATCTCCGGTAGGAGATCTTCGGAATTACTACTTTCTATTGATTTTGAATTCTTGCTACTTCCGACCATATCGTTTTCTGGAATTGTCGCAAAATTATTAATCACCCTCTTTATTGCTGCTTTCAGATAGTTTTTATCATCGGCTGAATACTCTTGCTTTTGTGTCGTAAACATTTTTTCGTTATTTATCACACTGCATTTCGAATTTCCTATCATTGCTGGTTCGATAACTCTATTATCAGATTCTGCAATATATTTGTTATCCTCAGAAGACTTTTCAATTATAGTAGTATCTGCTGTTTCTATATTCGGTGCGACTGATTCTGAAGCATCATAAGAATCCGTATGTTCTTTTAAAATTGTTTGACTGAGAGGTTTTCCAATAATATCAGATGCTGAAGTCAATTCTATATCCTTTGGCAAATTTATTGACGTAATCAATTTCTCTTCAGGTCCATAGATTGTAGATTGAACATTTTCAGTAGGAGTCAAATTGACCATATGTGAATTCTGAGTAACGGATTTCAAAATATCATGGGAATCTGTATTTTTGTCTCTGGTTCCCTTTTCAAAATATTCTCCAACAGCGTCACGTATCAAAGTTGATTCTCGATCCGTGGGAAGATCAATTGACGGATTTGAATTTACCTCCGTTGCATGAATTTTCGATTTAATTTTTCCCGCGTTCTTTAAATCCAAATCTTTGCTTCCTACAGTATATGTTTCTGCACTCTGTTCCATAGATCTTTCATGCAGGCTTTGTCCAACAAGATCCTGAAGAGGCGTAGAGCTTCCCTCCTCGCCTGTCCCAGTGATAAAACATTTCCTAAAGTGTGGACTAGTTAAATCCACTGATATAGAGGGTGAATATTTTTCACCTAGATCTCTGCTAGAATCTCCTTCTCCATAAGGTGTTTCTGTACTTTCTGCATACGTCACTTCCGTCGCGGAGTTCTCTATTTCATCCAAGCGTTTCATAGAGTCTCCGATGTAGCGTATATCGTCGGGTCCATCAGTTTGAAATTCTACAGACTGCAAAACATTGCCTGTAGAATCTACAAACTTTTTCGAGGAATCCGTAGACGCAACGTGACCCAAAATATCCTGTGGTTGTCTTTCAATTTGCGAATCACTTACATCAGTGAACTTGGGATTAAATCGATCATTTCTATCATTGATAAAAAGATCGGCGGAACTTATTGGCTCATTTGTATGCACTCCATATGCTTTGTCAAAATTATTATCAACAAATGAATATCCATTTGTTACTCCTATTATTTGAAAATGATCGGCGGCTGTAGATTCTTTTGAATTATCTACAGATGAAAATCTTTCAGAATCCCATTCTGGTCCAGGAGACTGGTGCTCTTGTACCCCTTCAGACATTTCCCTTAACATATTACTAGAAGCTATATGCTCATTTCTTGTATCTGGACTTAATTTTCTTTCAGAATTTTCCCAAATATTTTTTACTCTTGTATCATAGAAATTTGGATAGTTATTGAAATTATAGTTATTGTTAATGTATTCGGTATTGTCAAAGTGTTGAGGGGTATAGGCTTTCCCTAATTGATGATTATTTAATTGTTCATTAAAATAATTAATATTTGTATAGTCATGTGATGGAATGTGCTCATATGAGGGTCGTGACAGTTGAACCTGTTCGTAATGATTATTGGTAATTTCCAGTGGTCGTTTTATTGTACTTTCTGGATACGTTGAGTGCTCTAATAAGGCAGGTTCAATTTGTGATAACGATGGAATTTCAGTGCCAATAATTACAGGTGATTGTACACATTCGCCATGCTGTATAATTTTTGGCATTTTGTTCATAGTATAATATTTAGGTTGCACGTTATAGTATCTGTTACCTGTATAAGGTTCTGTATTATCAGCATAATTAGATTCTCTTGTATCATCCGACATAATTGGATATTTCAAGTCGTTTTTATCGTCGGACGAATAACCATTATAGTGTTGTTGTACATTATTTTCGGTTGTATAAAACGAATGATCATTTTCATAGGGTGTGACAGGTATCCTATAGGGATCGTCAACAATACGCTGTCTTGAGTCGCTATGTAAATTTGATTTTTGTTTTTGACTCAAAAGATACTTTTCTGTTGTATAACCATAAGTGTCATAATTACCGTAAGTATCGTCTGATAGAGATTGATAATTGTATTTCATATTATTATTATGGACTGAATTGTCTTCGTATTGATAAATATGCGAATTTTGAGAACCTGTATTATCGTAATAATCGGATGTGTCTATGTTCGAATTTTTACCATTTTGATTCTGTTGTACATGATCATCTTGTATTCTTTGGTTGGCATTATTTTTCACGTTATAATTTAAAGTTTGTTGGTTAACGTTATTTTCTGGTGGATACCCAAAATCTGTAGGAATAGCTTCGTAAGATTTGGCCGATCCTGGCAAAATTTTATTCTGAGCTGTTTGGGATAGGAACGGTTGTTCTGAGGTATATTTTAATTGCGTTTCAGGATTTCTAGAGTCATACTGATAGTTTGATTCTATCGTTTCTTCCTCGTTATGATCGGTAGAATATCCAAAATTAGTAGCAACAGGTTCGTAAGATTCATCGGATCCTGTGAGAAGTTTACTCTGAGCTGTCTGAGCTACAAACGGTTTTTCTGAGGTATATTTCAGTTGTGTATCAGGATTTCCAGAATTATACTGATAGTTCGAGCCTACGGTCTGTTCCTCCTTATGATCGGTAGAGTATCCAAAATTAGTAGTAACAGGTTCGTAAGATTCATCGGATCCTGTGAGAAGTTTACTCTGAGCTGTCTGAGCTATAAATGGTATTTCTGAGGTATATTTCAGTTGTGTATCAGGATTTTTAGAAGCACACTGATAGTTCGAGCCTACCGTCTCTTTCTTGTTATGGTCGGTAGAATATCCATAATCTGTAGTAACAGTTTCGTAAGATTCATCCGATTCTTTGATAAGTTTATTCTGAGCTACAAGCGGGTGTTCTGAGGTATATCTGAAC
>JASANN010000387.1:779099-817471 GCA_031762395.1 Calameuta pygmaea | reverse complement strand
TGGTATTTCTGAGGTATATTTCAGTTGTGTATCAGGATTTTTAGAAGCACACTGATAGTTCGAGCCTACCGTCTCTTCCTTGTTATGGTCGGTAGAATATCCATAATCTGTAGTAACAGTTTTGTAACATTCATCCGATTCTTTGATAATTTTATTCTGAGCTACAAGCGGATGTTCTGAGGTATATCTGAACTGCTTCTCAGGATTTCTAGAATCATAGTGATAGTTCGAGCCTACAATCTGTTTTTCATTATGATCGGTAGAATATCCAAAATTAGTAGTAACAGTTTCATAAGATTTTCCGGACCCTGTGAGAATTTTATTCTGACCACTCTGAGCTATAAACGGTTGTTCTGAGGTATACTTTAGTTGTGTATAAGGATTTCTAGAATCATACTGATAATTTGAGTCTACCGTTTGCTCGTGGTTATGATAGCCATAGTTAGCAGATACCGGAGTCGAGACATAATTCAAAGTATCTCCGTCTGAATAATCTGTCGACAGGTGGCCGTCCTGTGAATCTAATCGAATTTGGTGAACAGCGTCGTTTTTCCACTGAGATAAACTCGTCGCATCCACCACACAAAATTCCCTTCCATAAAGTTTTATACAATCTTCAACGTTTCGAAAAGTTTTACCAAGTTCAGTTCGACTTATTGACCAAGACTTTTCGTTTCCTCTGGGAATCGTCTGCTCAATTCCCACGTATTCACCTTCAATCTTGTGATCGATCGAATCCTGCTGATTTAACATTTTCTCATTACTTTGATCAATTGCATTATTTCCACTATACGAAGTACCAATGCAATTCTGCCTAAATGGCGTTTGCACCGATGCATGTGATTTTATTTGTTGACCGACAAACCCATTTCGCTGTATGGCACTGTCAGTTGACGCCATTTTATTCAATTGCTGCCAATTTATTTTATCAGATGGTACCCCGTACTGAATATTCAATGGTTGCTCAGGCAATTGTAAAACCGGTGGATTTTTTATATTTTCAAATTGCTGCTTTTGTACGCCACTTCTGGTATTCATGGGAACTGTCCCACTTTGTGTTTTCAATGTACCTGATATAATTTGTGAACCAACTATCGGATTTTGAGATTTTGTCAATACCGAAGGCTGCGAGTACTGTGTGATTATGGGTACTTGTGCGAATTTTTGAAATTGATGATTTTGTTGAACAACCGGCATCGTGTTGATACCATAATTATTTTCTTTCAGAAAAACAGGTCTTGCCTTTTTCCACATAGGATAAGCCTGAAGGGCCATTTGTCCAGGTTCATTTCCGCAATTATTATTTTCATAATAACACACAAATTTTCTTGGCTTATTTGGCCTTATACTTCCTGCTCTTTTACCTATCAAAGCCAAAACTTCATATTCTTCCGGTCTCAGATGAGTCTTCACTCTTTTCAGTATTGCATTGTCTTTATTAATTTCACTCTCTTCGTATCTCTGCATCGATTTCGATCTCAAAATATTTTTTAGTATTGCTTTTGGATTTTTTACAGCTGCTATTCGCAGATATGGTTGCTCCTCTTCTTCGGTCTCCTCCAAGCTCACTTGGTTATCTTTTCCCATTTGCAAAATTATATTTTTACTAGGGTCTAGACTGTCTAGACTTCTTGCATTTTTTATAGCATATGACACAATATCCTCCTCCGGTTCTTTATGTAATTTTATTTTACGATAAGACGGCAGTCCGCGACATCTTTTTGTTTTGTAATTTTTACGATTCATTTCTTTATCATCATCATCATCATCATCATCATCATCATCATCATCTTTGATGTCATCGTTATTATTTCCATCAGCGTTAATGCTTGCCATTGGCAATACTACAGCCATTGATCTTTTGTCTCTGCTGTTGGTATCGACTGGATCTTTTGAAACTGCTGAGTCTGCAGAAATCACTGGAAACCTGTACGATCAAAAGTGTTAGAAAAATATCATGTGTAAGTATTGAGATAGGTTGCTAATGTGTTAGTATTAACCATTGCATAATTTCAATCAAATATTACAGTACATTTTGCAATAATAAACTATTATATAACGTGCAAATAATTTTGCAATGGTATTTTATAGATTATTAAACGTTTCTCAAAAATCTTTTGTATTAGAATTGGCAATCGTTCTGTCCAGCAATATTTATTTGTTTCGTTACCCTAATGACGAGTATTATTATTTTGCCAATTAATTTTGCACGCTTAACAAAAAAAAAATGTATATTTTTGCACGGAATTCGATGCTTTGTTTGGGGAAGGTGATATCCTGAGTTACAGCGATGTTGCTGACGTGGACGATTACGGCACATTCACTTTTGAGTTATTTAAGGTATTTATGGATGTTGAATTTTATACAGAAACTTATCACTTAATAAAAAGACAATTTCGTATTATAATAGGTATACGAAGGATTAGGATTAATTACAAAAATTATTTATTAGTTTCAACTAATCGATACTTACCAGACATTTCTACCGATCTTGGTTCTGCTAGCAGGCAGGTCGTCAGTGTCTCCAAAATAACTCGTAGCCAAAAGTATTCCGAGGATTATAATTATTTTCGACATTTTATCCGATCACCTATTAGTTCATGTTATGATTGTTATTCGGCTAGTTAACAGAAGGCATTAGTAAATTTATCGGTTCGAAACTTTCACAAGATTTCAGTATTAAGAAGCACGAGAGCGCGATTCAAAAGCACAGATTATTTTTTTTAAGCGCTGCATTTATTTAATTGACTCCCTTTTTTCATTTAATAATTTAAGTCTCTCGAATTTTCAACGAATTTTTCAAACACGCTCTAGCCCTGCTCTAGTCTGAGTGTCTGAACGAGAACTGATTCTAATTAGTACTGACTTTTGACATACAGCAAAACTCTGATACGTTGCATATACGTGCCAACCTGCTGTTGCAAAATTACGCAACTTATATTGCAATGTATCGTGTTGAAATATAAACATTTTTTAATCGGAAATCCGTCCGATAGATCGAGACTCGTTATTATTTCGTTACCACTCAAGGTTATCCTAGAATCGATACAGCGTATCTTATGAACTAATTCATTATATTTCTGGACTATATTTTATCACGTGATATTATTATATTTCTTCAAAAATATTTCACTGAAACATTAACCCGTTACCTGTGATGCAGTATGGAATATAATATAAAATACGTAACCCTAATTTGAATTAATTTGGACGATTGATTCTAGTTATTTAAAAAAATGCAACTGCACGTTACGAGTGAAGTGCATTTTCTATATAGGATGAAAAGTTCATTGGCATCTAGTTCGTCCTTGCATTTTCGATATCGATTACAAATTTACCGCAGCGTAAGCGGCACGCTTTTGCTTCCCTGAAAAGAAAAATATTTTTGCGGATGGAGAAACAGGATATGACGTATAATAAATGTTTGTTTATTAATATTCTTTAAAATTCATCGTTAAACAACGTGTGCGTACGGATAATATTACAATAGGCTGTTAATGCTTGATGGATATTTGTACATAAATATATATACGGTATAATAATAATTAATTATTAATGTTATGTTAATGATTTAAAAGTAGAAAAATAAATAATAAAAAAAAGTATTTGATGTTGTTATATAATTAATGTCTGTGAAAAATGCGAGCTAATCCAGATATAAAAGCGAAAAATTTGTTAACACGTGTAATGACAGTATTGAAAACATTCTGGGTAATTTTTCTTGTCGGAGATAGATTTTCAATAGTTTCGTTTTGCTTATTTTTTAAGGTATCGTTGAATCTGCCCTGAAAATCGTCAATAAAACTTTCTAAGGAATTCGTCAGATTTCCGGTCTTTTCGAATGTCTTTGTCAGTTCGGTAGCAATTTTTGGAATGAATTCCTCCAAAAGGGATGCTGGTGTAGATTTTTCAAGTACTTCCTCAAAATTACTCGTCTCTTTCGGATCGTTATCTTCGGTAGGGCGAATCGTGGTTTTGAAAATATTACTTTTTGGTTGTTCATAGGGCATCACTTTATTTTCGAGAATTCCAATCGTACTAGAGTATGTTGAAAAAGTGTTATCTTTGTCCTTCGTCTTTCCCATTTTTTTCAAATACCAATCTATATTCTTTTGAATTTTCTCAAACTCCTCAGCGTGCTCCTTCCGCTTTGCAACGTAATCCTGACGATGTTTCGTATTATCCTTAATGTCCATGACTTCCGGCCAAATTTCGTTCATGCCATTGTTACTAATTGCTTCATTTCTAATAATTTCGTTTCTTATCTCTCGTCGATGTCTGCTTCGTTTATGACTTTTTACCGGTATCAGCATGAGTAATTCGTACTTGCTGGAGCCAAGTGCGTCATCAAAATCCAAAGATTCAATATCATCGTCGTTGCTAATCGAGTGTCCATCTTCGTCCTGATGAAATCTGACTTGAATTCCACTTGGATATTTTTTGGGTAAATCAACCAAAAGATCCTGATGTTTATTGATGAAATCCCCGTCGTCGTACATCTTGGCAAAATGATTTTCCGAATTTCTCAAAGATATTCTTCCGGGCTGATCGTTGTATTCTTGGCGTTGATCATCGGCTTCCTGAGAATCCTTTCTGACGTAACGTGAAATTTTTCCTGTTGGATTCATATCTTTATACATTCTTGGGTCGTATTCCTTGTCTGTATTCATTTTTGTAATATCCTTCCAATTATATTTTCCACTTCGAATAATATCATTAATTTCATACGGACTGATTGGACGATGCTCGATATTCTTTCTAAGGGACACAATTTCAGGGGACAATTCTCTTGGCGATCCTTCTTCAGATTCAATTTCCTGTGAGACATATTTATCGTACTTGGGACTCGTGTTCTTTCTGCTGTTACTGTACTCCGAAGATTTAAGATTCTTCTTGGAAATGTATTTCTCCTTGATCTCAACATTTTCTACAGGAACGGCTTTGTAGTGGTCCTCCTCTTTGACCAATTTGAAGAGTCTGTTTTGATCTTCTGCTGAAGATTCACCCGAGTCTTCTTTAAGGCACATGTAGTTACATTTATCACGTTCCACATTTCTTTCTTTTCTTTTCGATAATTTGGACTTTGAAAATAATGGTCGCCATCTCATTGAGGTATCTTCGTTTGGTCGATTTGAATCGGCCGTCAAATATCTTCGTACTCGAACGTTATTTTTGTCATTTACGTCTGAATGATTCACAAGCGTCGCGTCGGGATCAACGGGGACGGATTCGTCTATACGATTTTCGTATTTTTCGATTTCCGCAATTTCCGCTACTGGGAATGCAGCCTTTTTTACTGTCTCTATAGGATTTTTGTAATTTTCGAGATATCCTTCAGTTTTTAGGGATTCCACTGTCTGCGGACGTCGTTTATTCGAGTAGAATGCTTTTGGAATATGTTCGTCCATCGCTGCAGGATCTGATGGTTTATATTTTAATGTTTTTTTAATCTTTCGATTTTTCTTCGAATTATATTCCAAGGATTCACTTTCTTCGCTATTCTTCGCGGAATTATCCTTATCTACCATGCCAAGGACAAAGGATAATGGACTGTCAGAGTTTTTGTACATCTTGGAAGGCGATTTGCTGGTATTTTTGAAGTAATTTTTCTTATTTTTTTTCCACGCTTTTTCATCCTCTTCTAAATCATCAAGCGTATGGTAATGGTGGTTCTCCGTTTCGTAACCTTCATCGTGAATTTCCAATTTAGGTTTTCCACCTTTGTACTTTGAAGCATCGATTGCGAGCAATGGACGATTCAGATTTTCTTTTTCATCCTCATCTTGATGATTGCTTGTCCAGTATTTGAAGTCGCTATTTTCTTCTCTTGAATCTTTTTTCATATGACGAGGGATTTCGTATAAATCTTGTATATCATTATGGTCCATTTCTGTATTCAGGCGTTCATCCTTATATTGTTTTTTGCCATAATATTTTTCCAATTCATAGGGATTATTTGTCCAGAGAAAGTTATCGTTACTCTCTTTCAAATAATTATTTTTCAGTTTGGCAGATTTCCTATTATCCTTCAATAAACTTTCTTCGAATATTTTTGGATTCTCAATGCTTTCCACAATAGCGTAATAAGATTTAACCGGTTGGAGACTATTTTCCACATTTTCTCCAGCGTTCAATTCCTGTTGCAGTGTCTTCTTTGAATTTTCAAAATTATTATCGGTTTCCAATAGATCCGCGTAATGTATTATTTTTGGATCTTCAAAAGTATGAAAACGATTTTCCACGCTTATTCTTTGCTTTCTAGGGTCTGGCAGAGATCTCGTTATTTCAACTTCCGGTATATATCTTCTTTCCTGGGCATTTGCATCGGTACTTTCTTCTCTTATAGAACTGTAATCTATCGGCTTGTACATCATTATATAAGCGAGTTTTTCTTTATCCGCAACGTCTTGAAGATCCTTATGATTCTTCATTTCTTCCCATATTTCTCTTCTCTTAAGATTCCTTTCCACTTCGCTGTCGCATTTGCTTAAAGCTTCCAAAAGCTCCTCGCGATATTGCTGCAAAACCTTAGCCCTTTTCGCTCTCAATTTTTCTTTCAATTTCTCCAATTTTTCCGCTCGTTTCCTTTGGTACTCCTGATACTTTGCATTTTCCGTCGACTTTAATTTTGCAGTTTCCATAGCCTTCTTTACTTCAATTTTTTTCATCTCACTTTCCTTCCTCAAATTTGTCAAAGCTTCCGACTTTGCTGCTACTTTAGTCTCATATGCTTTTGCCAAATCCTCAAAACTTGTAAGGGTCTTCGGCTTTTCTTTGGTGCTGTCAACTTTATCATTTTGGGCAACGACGTCATTCGTCTTTACACTTGTCGAACCCACCAGTTCTAATTTTTCTGACGAAGACTGCTTAATCTCAGCATTTAATTCTGTCTTTTTGTTGTTTATTTCAACTTGCGACATATTACCCATGGATTCTTCTGTCATTTTCCTAGGAGCACGATTCTGTTCAATATTAATATCTTCATCTGATTTCATATTCGCAATCAATGTAGCTGTTGAGTCAGATGGTAATTTCTCATCAACTTTTGAATTTTCCTCTTGATCGATCTGTCTTTCCATTTTGACTATTTCTGTTTCAGTTTCTCTTTTTCCTCCAATGACTTTATTGCCCTCGTTCTGATCTTGTACATTGTTATCGGTGTGTTCTGTGTTATCGTTGACTACGGGTATTACTGTGGAATTCGGAATAGAGTGAGATTCCGTTAAGTCCTCAGACACTTCAGGCACTCGAACCATCTCCAACGTTGAAGTCTTTTCAGACGCTCCTGCCTCTCCTTGCAAATTTGTTTCCATTTCCTTATACTCTTCTTCAGATTTTTCACGAAAGGTACTTCCTACTTCCGGCTTCTCTACGATTTCAACTCTGGGATCTTTGCTCTGTCCAGTGTTGATTACACTAGGATTTTCATTTAAATTGTTCGCCACTGCGGACTCGGAATATTTATTCAACCGTTCAACTTGTTCAGCTGGAATCTCTTGTGTTAGTGGAGCTGGTTCTTCATGAGTTTCTTGAATTATTCCAACTATTGGTTTTTCTTCAGTAACTAGCGGACTTACTGAAAGGATTTCCTCAGCATCCTGCATTCTCGGGGACGCTTCAACGACTTTCGCTGTTCTTGAATTTAAGTCCATTCCTTTTGTATCCTCGTTTTCGGTAAATTCAGTTATTTCTACATTGTTCTGCTGCGTGGAATCGGTTTCTGGAGTTATGAGTTTTTCTGAGCTTTGAGCATTTCCAGTACTGTATAGATTTGGGGGTTCTTCGAGATTGCGCCTCTTTCGGTCATTTTTGGATTCGTAATGCTTACATTGATCGACCCATCTGCCACCTCGAATTACTCTGCACTGACAATCCTTTAAATTGTCATCGTCTTGATTGATCATTTCGTTATTGAAGATAGAATCGAGATCACTAATTTTTCTTCTGTTTCTTTTTCTCTTTTGTTTCTCCTCTGTGTTCTCCTCCTCATAGATCGGCTCCTCCTCGGATTCTTCAGCATTTCTGAATTGCATAGATCCGAAATCTTCGTCTTCCTCTTCCTCTTCAGATTCTTCGACCTTCACTTTTTTCTTACTGGTAACCTGATCTTTATTATTCTTGTGCGAGGAACGTTCTTTTCCATTTTTAGTATTTTTCTTTAATGAAGATTTTAATTTTTGCTTTCGTTTGCCCAATTTCTCTCCAGAGAAATCCACTTCAGGTTCGTCATTTATTACATCGGAATTATCATAATACTTAAGGAGCTTTTCCACTGTTGTCTCTTTTGCCCGTTTATCCACATTTTCGTCCAGATGATTCTCTTTCACTACCTCTTCAGCAACTTTGTCGGTAGCTTGAATTTTCGTATCGTCCATTCCTCCGAATCCTTTCTGCAGAGATTCAGCTTCCCACAATTCGCCATAATCCTTTAATTTTTCATTAATTCGTATCATGGGCATTTTTACGTTTTCGAAAAATTCATTTGGTGCATGATCATCGAGTCCATCGGTACCATCGTCTACCCACGTGTCATCCGGTTCAGCAGTTTTTCTAGCGGAAGTTTTGGTCTTAGACTTTATTCTCTTCTTCGACGTCTTAATAGATCTTTGATCAGTCGCCATATCATCGTCATCCTGAACATAGTCATAATCCTTTTCTATTTCCTCCGATGAAGTCCCAGTGTTGAGGAAAACATCGCCACGAGGAAAATTTGCCAATGGTTCTCGTTGCTGAAATCCAAAGAAATTATTCTCAATACTGTCAACATTCTTGGGATCAAATATACCGGCTTGAACTTCTTTTCTAGTCAGGGCATCCTCCTTCTCCTTCTTTCGATTTCTCCTTTCCATTCTACGTTCTTTCGCTTCTTCATTTTTTGACCTTTTTTTGAAAATACTATCCCGTCTCAGTCCTAAAGGATCTTCCCCAAATAATTTATCCAAATCTCTTTTGATTCTGTCACTTTTATATTCGTCTTTCGTTTCCCTCGTATCCTCAGGATCATAAGGTGCATCCTTCTCGGGTCGTTCCTTATTAGGACTATCAGCACTCAGTAACTGTAAAATAGTATTTAATTGATTTTCAATCATTAATTTTGGAAAGATCATTCTTTTAGTCTTTTCCGATTTTTGCAATTCGTCCTCGAGAATGTCTTCGTCATTTTCTGAATTAGCAACCACCAAATCGGATATTGGATCATTAGAATGTTCCTTCTTCAATGTCTCAATTTGTGCATTAGCCTCCGTTTTGTCGAGACTCTTCATGGCTTGTTCTACTTTGGATATAAGCTTGAGTGCTTCAAGTGCTTTTTGAGTATCTACGTCCTTCGAATCTTCTTCTATTTTTGAATTAATTTTTTTCTGTTCAAAGTCCAAATCCATTTCTTCCTGAACTCTCTTTCGATTCTCATATTCGTTCAATCGATTTTTATATTCTTCCAATTTAGCCCTTATTTCTTCACCGGAGTCATGTTTTCCGCCTGCTTTTAATTGAACGATCGAAGTCTCATCTTCAAGCGTATTATCCATCTTCTCATTACTTTCATCATACATTAAGAGTCCTACGCGTCCCTTTAAATTGAGTAATTTTCTTTCCTCGTTATTATTATCCCTTCTCTTAAGTAATTTTTCAAGTTTTTCAAATTCCTTCTTGGTATCGATTTTTCGAATTTTTCTCTCATCCTCTTCCTCCTCGCTGTGTCGATGCTTCCGTTTCTTCTTCTTTTGCTTTATCAAACTTTTCCTTTCCTCTGTCGAATCCGCATACAAATCCTGATCATCCTCGTCCTCGTGACCAGCATCCTCCTCGAACTCGGCCTCCTCAAGCCTCTTCGTCAGTTTCTTGAGCAACATTTTATCGACGTTGTCATCCTCGTGATTCATACAAGACTTGACCTAAAAATACAAATAAAATTAAACCGGAAATGGTCACTCGCCGCAATGCTGCATTAAAATTTCACATTGAAATATCTAAGTAGCTCTGGAGGTTGTGCAATATGAAATTTCACAATGGAGCAACCATTAACATTTAATCAGAGGTTAACGCGTTACACAGGCGGTTTTATTACGCGGTAAGGATTGTCTCAGGAAAGTTCTAACCTTCAGACCAGGAACAACCCAGAAACCTATCCCTCCTGATGGAAGTTTTAGGAGCATGCCTTTACCACTGGGTACAACCACGGGATTTAGTTCGGGCAAGTCCTTTTCATTAACAAGACTCAGCGGTTCGTTATTCAGTAGTACAGTCCTAAAAAAAATACATGATCTTAAATTCTTATGACATATGTATATCAAATAATTTGAATAAACTATAAAAAACTTATTTTCTTTTTATCATATAATTTCAAGATCCACATTATTCATCTTGCAGATAACAATGGGATTATATTTTTATGCGTCACTCATACTTACTCAGCAAACATTCTATTCGAATTGTCATATCCTGGCATCAGTATGTACTTGTGCATCGTCTTAATCTTCAGGCCCTTCAGGCTAGCCACAACCTTACCAGGTGTCAAGTTCAAGCCGAAGATGGTTAATGAGCCTTTTTCGTACTTTGAAGAAGGTTTGGTACATTGACAATAAAAGTGAACATGTGTCTTATTTCCTGATGTTACTTTTAAGTCCAGAACTTCACGGCCCACCAGAGTCTTGTGAAGTAAGGATACCCAGTAGTCCTGAATTACATTCAGAAAGCCAGTCAAGCAATTTTCTTTAAAGTTAGTAAATTTAGAATGTAATCACTTAAGAGACTAAAAGGTGAATAGAGGAGAAGGAAACCGTCTGGAAGACTGAAGACTTTATCATTTCCTCGTGTACTTCTCAAGATCTTTGACACGAGTATAACTATGTCGTAGTTCTCAGGCGTATGCTACGTGAATGATATACGCTAAGAAACTTACTGGAGTTGGATGAAACAAGTTTGACGTGTCAGGTTGCCTCATAACAACTTGAATTCCAAGTTTAGCAGCGTTTCCGAGCCTTCTGGCCCAAACGAGGGCACCCAAAAATTGTCTCTTGCATTCCTCGGATTTTGACTCGGCTGCAGGTAATAAAAAAAAATATAAATAACAAAATAATAATATATATCATACAATCTCCGACTGACCTATCCAAAGTGGCTTCTTCGCAATGGAACGACCAACAACTTTATAAAGAGCGTCTCTCTCCGCAGCAAGATTATCTTGTAAAAGAGAGACACCATCAGAGTCCAAACTGATACCAGCTAAATCTCTGAAATAATTGAATCCTTAGCGCTCGTCCTTCGAATGAAAATTATTTTACAGCGGTTATGGCGAAACTCACGGATGCCAGGTTATTGCCGAAAGCGCCGGTCCTGCCGAGTTCAGATAATCCTGAAGATATTGCAGTTGCTGTTTGCTCTTGAAGGTGACTATATCTGGTCCAGCTATCAGACTACTTGAATACCTTGGAAAAGCGTCAAGCATATTTCGCAAGCGCAACACATCCTTGCCAAGATCATTGCCAGGTATATCACATCGTGTTTGACATTCTACAATGACACAAGAGCCAGAATTACAAATTCTATTGTGAACTTCAGATCTAAAGATGGTTCAACGACGATATAAATGAGTTTGCGTTTGATCTACCATAGCCCAATTGCCAGCTCATGTTGTATCCCATGTGATCACTGAAGGAGATGAGATCCAGGGCGTTTCTAGGATCCCAAGTTGGAGGTTGAGAACCACTGTTAGTTTGCTGGGGTGCAATGCACGCTATCACCTCAAGTCCCGCCTTCTCAGCCCACTGCTGTACCAAAACCCAATGCGCCTCTGAAACCGGAGTAATTGCCTCGTAAAGCAGCCTACTTACTCTAAGAAAGTCTTCAAGCTGTGACTGTTCTCGAAGGACTTCCTTTGAGTAGATAACGATTAAATAAGGGAAATCATTGCCAATCTATAAAACTCTATGAAGGTTCAAGGTAGACATAAATATTTGCTATCAAAAAGTTCATAAATCCTCAATTTCTACATGTGCCTCCCCTTTGATAAACTGCAATGGTCCTGTGCCTATGCTTCAGTTCTAATGATTTGGGCTTTTGAAAGAAGATTATAACTGCTGCAATTAAAGGAACGATTACTATCCAAAGGGAGATTTTATGTATGCCGAAGACATTGGCCATGACGTTACACCTCGATGAAAGCAGTTATTTCATTGTTACAGCATCATAACGCACATTACCTACATGCATGCAATAATGGATGGATAATGGAAACATTTTGTCGTAACTTTAGTGACCTCGTAAATATCTGAGGGAACGAGGATAGCGCGCATCATTGGATATCTGGCACGTAGCAAATAGAAATCTTGTCGCCTGCGGAAACCCTTCGAGTTCGTGTGAAATTGACATATTTTTACCCCAGACTCCCTGAATATTTTTCTAAAAGCTGGAATGCTTGCGAGGCTCTTTCAAAGTTAACCGAATTTCAAGCTAGCTTATCTCTGTGTTAACCTACTTTAAAGCTTCTTCGAGGTTCACCTAGCTGTACCATGTTTTTCAATATAGACTCACAGAAACCGCACGCCGTTTCAGACTCGTTCGAGTAATTAGGGTGAGTAGTAATCTAGGAGAAATTCGAGGTACAAATAGAAGTTATTTGTTAGAGGGTTGGTGCAGGGCGAAACGCGAAGTGGAACGGACTAAACCTTCTCTCTAACGTTACTCGCTTACTATAGTATATCTTTAGATTAAGCATTGTTTAGTTTAATCCAATGTGGTAACACAGCGGCTTGGGTAAGTAATGCTTCAGCGTAGCCAGGAAAATTAGCACAGCCTGGGGCACCTATTTCCGGCAATGCACGTGCATTATTATGTCCGCCGGATGAAATTTGGTGCCCTGAATTTGAAGTGGCGAGGCGCGGGGAGTTGGTTGTTTCTCATATTTAAAGGATATCCGGAAAATCTAAGCTAACCTGGAATCTCTAAATAAAATTGTCCTCCATACGACAGTAACGTGCTCGTGTATATTACTGGCGCGATGTTCAGAAACAGCTGTCAATCCTATAGTAATATAAATTACCGAAAAGTGTATAAGAAGAGTGAACATTATAAATTAGACAATAAGAATGCAAACGATGCTTTTAGGTATCTATCCTGGCGTCAAGTCCGTGATTGGGTTTCTCATTACCTTATTTTTCTCTTTTGTTCTTACCAGAAAATGTGAAGTCTGGATCGCTCTTAGGATCCTGAGGAAAGAGGGCTCGCTCAAACGTGTATGAATTGCTTTGCGATCCGCCAAGGCGGACGTAAGCCGGTGCAAGTCCTTTTGCCATATTGGTGCTCCTTTCCGTGCTCGAGCTGGAACATCCGGATCCTCTGGATTTTCTCGATTTAGCAATGTCTTTTTTTTTTATTTTCACGTCTCTTTACGAGGTGGGAAGAAATGTAGGCTATATTGCGTCATTTCAATGGGTACGATTCAATTTCAATGCGACTTGATTGCCATAGGGAAATGACTTTCGATAAATGAGATTCTACATATCGCGAAAGGCTATGGCTATCCGCTATGTTGATTTACTTGATGAATTTTTTTTTATTCAAAAATATTTCTTTTTATTCTTTATCATAATTACGGCTAAT
This sequence comes from Calameuta pygmaea, assembly GCA_031762395.1. Lineage (NCBI taxonomy): Eukaryota > Metazoa > Arthropoda > Insecta > Hymenoptera > Cephidae > Calameuta > Calameuta pygmaea. The sequence continues at coordinate 803,872 of JASANN010000387.1, read as the reverse complement.
TCATTGTTACTTACGTGAGTACGTCCCCGGTAAGTAGTACAGCTGGATCCAGAGTCATGCTAAGAAATTTCTCGCTGACTATTGCTATAGGCTTTTTCACGTTCACCGTAAGAATGGCATCGTCGGCCATGACGATTTTCATCAGGAACATAAGAACCAGCGCGACCAGTGCACATGGATTCTCCATGCTTATCATTTTTATTACCTATTATATTTTTAACGCTCTTCTCTTATACTACAAGCACTTCAGATATCCCATATTATGAAGAAAAGCCCAGTATACCCTGTATACGATGCGTTTAACTTCTGTCGGACAAAGTATAAAAATTCTATTAAAACGTTCCGGACTCTGACGTCCTCACGGACTGAGAATCTTGATTGCACTGCTCAATGACCCTTGGCAAAGAAAAAGACGCCGAACACGGCGCACGAAATATGTTTGTCGATCTAAGCAATTCCGACATTGGTATTTTAGACCGTTGCGTAAGGCACAATCGGTATCTAGGTTGACGACTCGCATGTAATTTGCAGAGTCGACGAAACACACCTGGAAGCTTGTTCGGTTTCTGAAATTATTTTCCGAAACTATTCTTGCTGAATAGTTTTGCCGTGAAAGGAATTAATTTTCAAATTCAAGGAAGGAATTACGGGACATCGTTAAATCAAGTACAACATGCGTTTTGGTAACATGATCGATTTATTTCTTTTTTTTTATTATGCTTTTTTCCCTCACGTTTCAATGGTTAGAACTAAATAACATAAATGCATATTTTTTGTTATTTCACTTTTTATTTATTATTACTCGTAATATTACTATAGTAATAAGAGCTATAACGGTGTGGCGCGCCCCCGCAGTGGCTTTTTACTTTTTCGTCACTTTCCTTTTTTTATTTTTACACTCTCACACTCTTTCCCCCTCCCCTCTCTCTTTCTCTCTCTTCCAATAATTTTGACTCTCACTCCCCCTATTTATTTATCACGAAGGAGAAGAGTGTGACAACGGAAATACTTTGTGGGTTACATAAAACCTAGACGGGAGAAAAGCTCGATTACCGTCCATCATGGATACGCTCGATTTGATCTGACGACCGATAAAAGTAATAATTACAAAAGGAATTTCTTTCTTTTTTTTTCTTCTTTAATTTGTTAATCTCCGTTCGTGAAGTATAAGTGGACCGTGGGTATTGACGGAAACACCCGAAGCGCACGTATCCTTCCGAACGCAAAATTGTCTGACGAACAAACAAGAAGGCGCGTATCCACCTGATGTGTTTTACATTTTTTAAAGAAAGAAAACAAAAAAAAACGAGGATGAATGCAAAGTGGAAACCATACCCAGGGGCGTGTCTTTTGTTTTTGGCACCCCTCTACGCAGGGCACTTCTACGAAATCGTGTCGACGTGTATTCGCGTGTGTAATCCTGTGTGCGCGCGTGTGGTTATGTGTGCCGTGGTTATGTGTGTCGTGTAATAGTGTCGACCCTTAAAATTTAGATTATTTCACTTTTATATCAATATATATATATAATAATATATATATATCTAACAACAATATAATATTATCATCATCGTCATCTTCATCGTCATTTTTAAATGTTACATAATATTATGTTCAACAACAAACTCGTTCTTGCTTTTTTTTCCTGTACCAATATTTTTTAGCCACTACGCACGCTACTTTATACAAGGGTTTTCCATTTTGTTATTTACCATTTTTTTTTTCTTTAATAGTTTTTTTTTCACGTCGCTCTTTGTATTTATCCTTTCTCTCGCATTCTTTTCTCTCTCTTTTATTTTTGTAATATCTTTGCTGTCTTGGTTCAAACCTTCGTCTCTGTCTCTTTGCAATTTAATTTTTTTTTTCCCTCCTAACTCCTGAGCAAGTTTCGTGCGATTTTTGGGCACAAGAGAAACGATAAAGATTTCTCTGAGCTTTTGGGTGCTTAATAACTTTATTCGCGAATATTCATCTGGTTTTCATGTTTCTTGGTTTTTGGGTCCACGACCAGTCTAATTATTATTCGATAGCTCGGGCAGTTTCCGATCGTCAGCGATACTGCGACCTGGTAATAATTTCACGTGAATTTTAGATTCCCTTCAATGACCATAAACTCCTGTCGCAATTTCGCGACGATCGTGCTTTTTCCATGGAATGTTACGCGATCAGTCGTGTGTCGTGACGTGTTTCGCGATAAACAACCTTAAGCTATTGATTTTTATTTTCATCCCTCACGATTTTCCTTTTATCGTCTTACTCCTTCTTTTTTCCTTTAAAGGCTTGATAATAACATTATAGGCATCGACAGTATTGCTTCTTGTTTATCGAATATCCGATCTGCTGACTGAAATTTTCGCAATACGAACAGGCTCGCGTTTCTACGAGAGCGACGGGCGTCTCGAAGAAACTCGTAAGAATAACGTCAGCGGTTAGATATGCAGGCGGATCAACAAACGCTCGACAGAACATCAGCCATATGTAGAATTGCAAATTTCGTTGGAAATACGAGCAATCCAGTTTGCAAAAACCATATCCTAAAAATCGCACAAGTCCGCTCAAGGACGATGGTAACGCGAATTTGTTTGACCAAATAGCAATCGAAAAAAAAAGAACAACTTCTTAAATCATCGTCAATCATACGTATGCTTTCCCTCGATTGATTATCACCTTAGTTTTTGAGTTTTCGTTCCTTTTTGTTTTTCATTTTTTTTTCTTTTCTTTTAATTTAGCACTCTCACGTACAAAGCTAAAGCCTAATTATTTTATCTCACGGTTTCAATATCTCTCGCTTATTCGCTAACTTCCTTCATCGTATCTTTCGCTACTGTATTTATATATATATATATATATATATTTATGTATAATATTTATAATAATAATAATAATAATAATAATAATAATAATAATAATAATCACCATCATCACCATCATAATCATAATTGTCGTAATAATAATAATGTCAATAATGTTAAGTATCATTATTACTTCATAATGCGTTGTGTCGTTGTCTCTGAATAGTCATTTTGGTTACGAGTGACGCCCCAGATTTCTGCCGGCTCGAAAGATCCTCCCGTCAATACTTGTTGCCGCCATATTTTCTCTTCTTGCTTTCTTTTTTCTTTTATTCTTCACACCCTCGACAAACAACGTCAAGACGGAATCGCTCTCTAGCCGGAAGAATCATGTTTGCGGTTCAGTTGGATTTCCTTTTTTTTTTTCATTTTCCCCATTTTCATCATTAATTAACGTTCGCTCGAAGGATAATATTACGCACGCAATTAAACACGGGTGTAGATATAATAGGTACTATGTACATAGAAAAATTCGTGTTTTTTTTTTACTATTATAAGTTATTCCTTTCTTTATGTCTTTTTTTCAATTTTTCTTTTGCTTTCGGCGCATTCTAAAGGTAACACCTGGCCATTCTTGCTCCCCCTCTATTATCTCTGGCCTGACAGCACTTTTATCAATGAATTATACAGATTGCTAAGATCGCTGAATAAAATGTTTTTCATTTTTATATTTTATACGTCACGTTCGGCACAGTCTTGGTACAGGACCGCCTTGAAACGCGCTGCTATTTTCTTTCTGTTTTTCTCTATTTTCTTTATCAATTTTTTTCTATTCCCCCTTTCGCCTTTTCCTTCTCGCGTCCGACGAGAATTGCGTACAGCGTCGCGTGGACACGAACGACAAAGATTTCCTTCGAATGATAGATGTGTCGAGATTCTCGTGAAAGGAGAGAAAGAAGTAAGGGAATTATGATAAAAGTGAAAAGTATGGGAGGAAATAAAATTGTAGGACGTGGCTAGAGGACACGAGGGACGAGATTGAGGAAAAAGGTCGTGTTTACAGGGGGAATCGACTTTTTTTTTACGACGAATCGTGAAATAAAAGGAAATTCGCGAAGAGCATTGCGCAATGTGACGTGTTCGATGTTCCCTGCCGTTGATAATGGCAGTTCGGGATTTGATTTTATTGGCGTCAAGACGGACCTACAGAGGGGGGATGGTATTTTATTCTTTTAAATTGGAATCTACGAAACACATTAAGTACGTGCAAGTTGTATATTCTCTCTCTCTCTCTCTCTCTCTCTCTCTCTCTCTCTCGCTCATTCTCTACCTTTCTCTCTCTCTTACTTTTTTTTGTTGATATCACGTGCCACGTTGCCGCTCAACGGCTTAGGGTGGCTTAGATAAAGAATTGAGAAAAGCTTCTCGATCGTAGACATTGTAGGAGAAATGTTCGTCAGTTCAGGTCGCGTGGTCCAAATCGTCGATAAAGAAAATTTTGACTTGCTCGACTCTGCTTTTACTCCATGGTTTAAAGGGATATAAAGCGACGTCGAAGTGATTTTACTTTATCATCTCTTTTTTGCTTCCTCCTCAAGAAGATCAAAGATGGACTCTACAGGATGAATCCAGAGAAATCGATTCGATTGGAATCTAGATTTAAGATTCAGTCGTTTCCGATCGATCGAGAATTGATTTCTGAATGGTGGCAATTGAAAGCCGATATAACAATTGAATAGATATATTCGACAAAACGTCCACCGGATAGCAATCTTGGATAGAAAGTATAGCAAGTAATCAATCTTCAATTTTTTTCTTACGCAACAAGATATAATAAGATCAATACTACAGAGCGTACCTTAGACGCTTGATCAGTCGCAATCAATATGATCCAATTAAATTAAATTTTGCATTAGGTCGAATCAGATCGGTTCTTTCTATAAGCTGATTACGTTATCGACACACAGGGGGTATTACTGTATTGGTATCATTAGAATATTGAGTATCAAATGCGTTACTTTCCATCTAACGTGAAGGAGATTCTCTTCAATTGCGCATGCGCTCTAACAGTTATTAAACAATACATCTATTTCCGTATAAATCTGTATTTTTGTCTTCATTTTTTTTTTTCATGTGTATAACTTTCGAACGTCATTTGTTTAGTGTGTCGCGGGTTGGTACGTACTGAACGAGAATTGCAAAAGACACAGACGTATCGTTAAAGCATGTAAAAGGTCGTATAGGTTATATAACGTGTTTTAGTCGACGAGTGTGTTTGCACCCAAATTCCACGGCTTTGTGATTCCGATAGTAAAGATAGGGAAGGAATAAAACAGGAAATTAGAGGGGAAAAAAAAGGAAAATAGAAAATTGACGAAAAAAACTTTAGAAATGGGATACTGGGTAACGGTGAAACGTACAAAGCGAAAGAGAGACAAATTTTCTTTAAAATATTCTTGCAACAGGTATAAATTTTTTTACCATGACGTATTTCGTAATGCGTGTCGATAATAGCGTACATCATTAATTTACGTTGAATATCGAGAAACAACAACAACACACGACATTAACCAGCAGTAACAGTAGCAGCAACATGGCATTGCATTTATCTATGCACGTTATGTAACAGACACACACGCATTATGTATGAATATCTAGGCAAACGCGCTTTTAGTGTATACGTTTTATTTATACGTAGTTACAGACGAGATAGTCACTTTACTGACTTAGATAATAAGATTAGAACGAAGAGAAAATTTTTATTTCAACTTTTTTTTTTTTTCTCGTTATGCGGAAACTTGGAAATTTAGATAAATGCGTTCATCGAGCTTTCGTAACAGGACATCATTTCTTCGTAATACGTACGTCAAGATCGTCGCTATCCGTTTGATGTATGTTTTTCTTTCGTTATTTCGAAAATTTTCTTATCTCATCTTATAAAGACTGGTTTTTTGAATAGTTTCATATGCCTGGTGTTAACTTGAATTTTATTATTTTTAAGGGTAGCGAAGTCACTTGGATCGTACGTAGCATAGGTGGTCGGGTCTCTTAACGTCACACTCACAATAGATATAGTTGAAGATGACATTTTATCTAAATTTATCCGTGTTACACATGTAGCGTAATAGTACAGAACAGTAATCGTAGGCTAGATAGATTAGTAACATGCATTGTAGAAACATCGAGGGTTGTGAGATTAGCGGGAGTTAGAAGGGTTACGTAAGCTATAGTAAGTATAGTATGTATAGTATAGTATAGATAAGATATAAACGAAGTTTAATAGAAGTTCCTGGGGAAATAAGGTAGCGCAAGGTGCGATTAATACTAGAAATTATTATTTCCCATAAGTACAGACCGCTCCGAGATAGTCGGAAGCCATTTTGGTTTTCATTACGTAAAAACCTGACAGGTTTTTTTCTCTTTTAATATTTTCATAATATCAAGAACGGATTTGAACAAAGAAGTTTCTTGTCTTTCTTTCCTCTTTATATTAATCGACTTATGAAAAATCATTAATTTCTTTTTTGAAAAATGGATACCGACTATCGTGGATCGGTTATATAGCGTTCATCCTCTTTCCTTCATATATAAGTATGTAGTAATATGATGAGATCGACATATCTGATATATCCGAGAAAAAAGAATGCGATCTTTCGTCTAATTAAATATACATTCTCGGGTTAGTTAAGTAATTGACTTCAAGTATATTATTTCAGACAATTCAATTGTTTTGTATGTAACGTCGTGGAACGAGAAATAGGGGATACACGGGTAAACGATTAATAAGGGATGATCGTTAAGATGTAAAAGATTGGAATTGGGGTAGATGGGATTACGGAACAGTCTGACAGACTTTCCAGGGACGTTTAAAGCGTCTTCATCTAAACATCTTATCATAGAAAAATTGATCATATAGAGAGAAATAACGCGACTCGACTTACGTATGTTACGAAAATTATCGATTATATATTTTGACGATATTTACGTTAAATATTATGAAACTTAATTAGATCAATTCAATAGATTCGCAATTAAAGTTGGATCGATAAATTTTATAATAAAATATTACTCCTTTTTTTTCCTCCTGTTTCATAAATATATATATATAATGTTAGATAATAATGTTACGTGAAGTACGTAAGAAAGGTTTTTTCGACCGAATAACTCTCGTAAAAATTAAGTCGAGCTCACACGACAAGAGAAGCCGCAACGTAGTAGATCAGCGAACAATGACAGGCAGACAAACATACAGACGTGTACAAGATTTAAAGACGTATAGACAGAGAGACATGCAACATTAATACACGAGAGAGTTAATAGCATTTCTTATGCACACCATGATGATAGGTAAAGACTGTTTCTTAGATTCTATGTATAGGGTGTTTGAATAAATTTGCATTTGGAATTTGCATTACGTCTACCTTAGAAAATTAAAGAAAGTCAATTAAAATCATTTCCTGGATTTTCTAAGGAGAGACGATAGTACTGTATTATGGTCTAGATCGTTCTTGAACACCCTGTATATCTCGTAGTCAATGATTTTCAGGGTTTTTGTGTTTGTTGCTATCGTGATTCGGCGGGTAATCGCGAAATTGTTATCACGTTGGTACTTAGACGTTATCAATACGTACGGCAAGGCTTCTTAGAATTTTTGGAAGTGTATCCTTGCATGATATTAAGTATGAAGATTACTTGTCAAAAAAAAAATCCGTTTCTGAAATTACTGTATAATCAGATAATTGGGAGTACGATTGAATTTTTTTTATTATACAGATCAGCATGGTGTTCGATCGTTATCAGACAATGGTAAATTGGTAAAATGATTTTATTTTTCAATTTTGCGGTATCGAGACCAAAGCCGGATATACGTGTGTTGAACCGGAAGTTTTGTGTCGGAGTCGTCAGATTCGTAGTTGTGATTTACAAAGGCGAGCAAAGAGCAAAATCATCGAGATACACAGTAACAGGCGAGATACTTTCAAGATCGTGGGAAAGGAAGATTTATCGATTTTATATTTTTGAATTTTCCTTTATTTTCAAAATCGACCTAAAATCAGGTAACATCCGTTTCCGCGATCCCGTCGTACTCTGACAGAGTGCGTATTAACATCGAGAGAAATTTTGGAGAACGGTACGCGATGAAATTGGCAAGGTTTGCCGATTTTGCGAACTTTATGCACATCGACGACATTGCAAATGGCGACAGACACATTTTTGTATAGAGAACAGACACGCTAGTGGTATGAAAATTATAAATAAATAAATAAATAGAAGTGAATACTTCTATCAGAAATGTGAGCATTACGTCACGGAATTTGGATTACTGAAGGGTCGCAATTTTTTAAGTGGGAAATTCAAAGATTCATATTCGCGAACCGAAAAGATCAGTTTTTCGCAACGATCGGAAAACAATTGCGAAATGAGAGAAGAATCTCGTATTGTTTTATTTTTAGCGAAGAAAATTTTTTTTTTTCCCGCGAACATGTAAAATTTCCTAAAAGTTGGGTGGACTGTGTGTGCGTGTTGGTAAGGTGAAGATTTTGAAAGAGGGATTTTCTAGGTATTACGGGAGAGTTTGTCAAATCGTACAAATTTCGAGTTGGGTTTTTTGAGGACATCGAAAATAAAAAAATACATTTTTTTTCTTATTCATCGTCCATACAAAAACGGCTTAACACATTTAATTCTTTTCTCTTCTTTTTTTCCCCCCCCTTTTATCCTCCCCACTTTCGTCTTCTGTTCACTTATTATTATTTTTTTCTCCCTCGCTCTCTCACTCTGTCACTCCATCTCATTCTTTCCTGTTCTCTTGCTTTGCTTTTGTACACACGCAATATACTACTATCGCTTATTCGTCTTTGATACACATTTTAAGACTATTTCGATCGCCACATACGTCACTCGTACGCACGTCTCAATTCGTCAACTTTCTCAATGCGTTACTAGAATTACATTCCATTATCGCAAGCACGTCAAACGTGATATACACATATGTATCTATGTACGTAAATATATATATATACATATATATCACACAATATTTGAGAGTACCCCGAAATCTTTGTATTCAGCACGAATTCGCTCTCGTTACAAATCAATTTATTCCCACTCGCGTTCACGTAATACCGAAATTCCTAAGATTTTTCGTAGAATTGAAAAAGCAAACTTTTGCGTAAATCTTTGATAAAATCCAAACACTGCCGATTGGGCGAGAGGTCGAGAGAGTACGTAATTAAGAGTGAACTTATTTTGCAAGAGGGTAGAAGGTTTGAGGGACGTCAGGAGGGGTCGGCGGGGAAGGTGAATCGAGAGGGCGGAACCTTTCCACAAGGTCTACCAAGACACCTTCAGCGTGGAGCGTGGAAATAGGAATGTTCTTAGTAGCACCAATTCGACAGTAACTATATATATATATATATATATATATATATATATATATATAGTCCCGGTCTCCTATCGTCCTCTCATCCCCGTCGGCTCAGTTTTGAGTATTCAACCCCCACTCGGGGAGTTTATGCTGTTAATTCAAGTCAAATATTGGCCACCGGGTATGAAAATGAAATTATGCCGCTTAATAATTTTCGGCGCAGTAGGGAAGAGCCGTCGAAATACTTTGTGCTTTCGGTGGCTCTTTCTCTCTCTCTCTCTCTCTCTCTCTCTCGCTCTCTCTCTTTTTTCTCAGGACAGATCGTATATGTACGATATACACGGTGTACGCGAAGTGTGTATATGTATATATGTATATTGTAGATATATAAGGCATGCATTACCTGCCGGTGGTTCGTGCTCTGGCCGCCATTCGTGATCGGTCACGCATTGGAATTTAACATTAAACTATAACAACTTCAACAGATACGTCAACGCGCATGCGCACACCCTACCACGTCTGGACAAGGCTGATTACGAATTAGTCCCTTTTCGTCAATGTTGAGGGCGAGCACGAATCATCGGGTTCTTTCGAGAATCCATAACGTCTTTTTTTCTCTCTATCTTTCTTTTTCTCTTTCACTCACACATTCGCTCTGGTATAATAAGCCTCGATCTCCGCGTTTACGTCTCTAAATAGAAATATTAATTACCATCCGCTAAAAACGTACTTATTGAAACAGCCCTTCGCCTTGGATCTCTAGCAGCTACGTAACTCGGCTAACTTTACTGCACTTACTTCCCACTATATGTAACTTACTAGTAAAACTTAGATGCTAGGATACTCTCGTTCAATTTCTTTTTTTATTCTCTCTCGCTCTCTTTTTTTTCTCTCTGCGGCTACGTGCTTTTTTTTAACCAATACACGTTCGTTTACATCCTGCCGCGATGGGGAGGTTTTTCCTAAAAAAAAAAAAAACTCCAGCGCTATTTTCGTTAATGCGGTTTACCCATATCCTTTTTAACTCGCTAGAAAGAAATTGTATTTTTATTTTCCTCGTATCCTTTTCTTTTTCATCTCTTTCTTTTCCCCGCTATCGACGTACATAACACGCATGCATTCTCTCACCTCACTCGCGTTAATTCTCCCCTTTTTCGTTTCGTCTCTCTGGATTTCACGTCCTCTTGCGTTCTTTCACGGCTGCTCGCTACAAGATTGCTGTTCACAATGGCGTAAACGTATTTCTACCAAGTGACAACGGCTCTTAACGGCACAATGATTTTGATGATTACGTTGCACAATTCTTCTGCACGTTATTGTTCAACGTCGTTCTTCTACCTTTTTCCCTCGTTAACTCGTAGAAACATTCTATACGTCTTTCTTGCAGCTTCTGCTCGTCGTTATTGTTCACAAAATTTCTCAATACTTCTTTATACGACGAGAGTGACGAGTAAGCAACATTTGAAACTTGCTATTGAGATGCGCCTTGAAAAATTGTTCAACTCCATTAAAACGTCCCCCCATCCGTCTGTTGCAGTCTTGCTCAAAGAATATTCCACGTATTCCCATCTGCTTTCGTTATTTCTCTTTTCGGGTATCCCCATTCTGGATTCTTGCCCGTTCCTTCCTCCATTCCCAATCCAGATTCTGATTATCGCCCGCTCGCACGTACAGTAATACACGTTGGGAATGAAATGATGGATATTTCAGAGTTCGCCCTTATTCCGCGCGAGTGCATAAATAAAGAATATTTTTTAATTCGATGTTTATTTTTCCCCTTGCTCCAACCTCTCCCCACTTGGTCTATCTCCTTTACTCTACTCTACAGTCAGCGCCATCTGGGACTCATAACGACGCGTTTGAATGTCCCGAATTCACGCATAGATAGCGTGTCTGGCACAGGACTCTTTCACTGCGTAGAAGCATGAACTTTCGTTCTTTAATGTCGTGAAATAAAAATAAACCGAAGATACGTAAAATCCTGAACCATTCCTCATGACACAAGGGGAAAGCTCTTGGATAAGAAGACGCTGATGCTCATAATTCTGGCTCTTGAAGACGTCATCCTGGAGAGTCTTTGAAGTCACTAAAGTTGGCTACGGATGCGAGTTGATTAACAAAGGTGCACAGAGTAGGTGCATAACGATGCTACGGGCAACGACGTGAATCCTGGACGACGATTCGAGGACGTGAGCGGGCAGAATCTCTGTATCAGTTTCTCGTAATCCTCCTCGACGCTTTCGCCACCTGGACATTCGTGATGACATGATAGGACGATGCTACAATGACGCTGATGAACTCGTCCGATAGTGATGGCCGAGTCACGGTGACGATTTTCACCACGACACATGGTGTCGTCGTCATCCATCGCTCAGCAGCCGTGCGAACTCATTGGAGACTGCATCTACTTTCGATCTGGGACTTTATCTCGTTCACCTGTGTCTCTATCGTGTTCTTCAGCTCTGGAACAGAAGCGCCCGGGAACGTCATTGCTAAAGTAACCTTTGTTCGATCAATCTCGGTGGGTTTGCTTGATAATATTAGATATACAGAGCCACTTCGCGAAGGGATTAGCCAGGACGATACCCGGCCCGTTTGATTTTCAGCCCGGCTCGTTAAACTCTCATCGATCAATGAATCTGCAGGGCATTCAGGATTGGGATGATCTATACAAAGAGAGAGCTGGAGATGTCAGGCCTGGAGCCAGGGACCAGGAGCCGAGAGTTCAGAAGCGGATACCAGTGGGGACTAGAGGGTTTCCTGGCTCTGCACACTTTGTGCCGCGCATTCATTCATTAGCGGAAGCTGCTCGGCTCTTCCGTTTCGTCGGAATTACACGGACGAAAGAGCATTTTGTTGGAGTGATCGATAACGTGGGTGGGTTTTGGTACTTGTGGTGGTTGTATTGATCGCTGGTGAGTCGCGAGAAAAAAAATTTACGACAAATTTACAGTAACGAACGCGGTAAAACGACTGGTCGGGGGGGGGGGGGGGAGAGATATAGTTCGATGGAGGAAAAGGGATGAATATTAATTTTGCTCGAATTATTTATTATTCTTCATTGGGAAAAAAAGATCTTACTCGTAAAATCGTCTTCGTCTTCCGCTTCGGCTTCGGCCGCCAATTCCTCTGGGGTCTTCTTCTTGCGCATCAACGGATTTGGCTCCTCCTGCGGCATCTCCTGGACCTCCTCTCGTTTCTTTATGTTATACTGTAATTTCACATAGATAAATTAATTTGACATGTTACAAATGTCACATACGTTGAACGCGGTGTGAATGAAAGTGCCGGTATGTATGTATATGTCTGGGTCATTTTAAAGTACATTTATAAAGCCAACGCAAATGGTACCATTGGGATTTCGTGAAAGCATTACGTATGTCGAAAGTACACAATGAAGGAGAAAGAACAACAGTACTGGTATATGGAAGATTAATGAAAATTTTATGACCACACTAACAAGTTCGAAATATCGAAACGTCATTGAAAAATAGTCAAATGAAAGTGGCATGGGGTACCTAAATCGTTGAACGGAATGAAAGTTCGTTAATAGCAGTTCATTTAATATTCATCAATTGTATGTATGTACATGGGGACCCAGCAGTTTAATATCAATGATCAATCAGTCTTTGCACCAAGTATCGATATATTCAGTACGGATACATCTTATATTAAAATTGCTTTGCCCATTTAATTAAAGTGTAATAGTTGTTTCTATTGGTAATGGGGAATAGCCTGTATCTGGTATTCTTTTTTTTCTTCTTCTTCTCATAAGTAGATACGTAAATTATCCTATATGGGAATATTCCACAAAGGGAAATTAATACGGTTGAATATAATTGCGAATTCGATAAAACTGTTCGGAATGACAGTTCTATCAGTTTATACTGTATCTATGCAATTTACTTTATATCAAAATTCTGCATTTTCAGTTTTAATAATAATCGTGCAGATAGATGTGTTCAATTATTAACGTTGTATAAATAGAAGGTAAATCATATTCGTACCAGGTATTTAGTTATGCGTTTTTATTTAAAGTAAAATATGGGAGAGTCAACCTGTCAACCAATAAAATACTTGGATTCAAATATGCAAAAACAGAAATTGGATAAAATATTTCATTTTCGCCAATAAATATTCCACAGAAATTATTCATCATACATATTGGTATTCGTAAAATGTCACTTTGAATCGAGTAAAAAGGAAAAGAATACTAGCCCAAGTAGTTAAAGTCAGTAAATATCAGACGTAAAGTACGCTAAAAATTGTCACTTTTGACACAGTGTAAGATTTATGATCTAAACCCAAAAAATCCATTAATTATTTGAATCTTTGAAAAAAAAAAGTCAAAATTTATTACCCAATCGTTGCACTCATATTTTTTGTCTTTGACAGGTGATCGTCTGACAACTACAACGTTCATAGTCGGTTTATACATATATATAAAATGTCGAAACGTTCATTGAAAACCAGTCTTAATGCTCGACCATAGTTAAACAGAACGATCATCATACGCGTTACCAGTTTCGAGCAATCTGACAATGCGAACACGCTAATAACCCTAGAGTGTCATCACGTAAACAGATAGTACCAACATTGACCCTAGGTCATACATAAATTGACACAGACATAATACATACACCAGATACATAATACTATTAGGCTATCCCATTAATATGAAACTCCTACTATAATTAATCCATAGTAAACCAGAATAACGTATAAAATACAAGATGAGGATTATCATCAGAAAACCATAAATTCAAAGAACCGATTGAGTAAAGCACATCTGCCACGCCTTTTTACGATTAAACAAGCATAGCCGGTTACTATCCACAGTATCAGGTTTATCGTTATCCCATCTACTATTAAACTACAGCCATCTGGTTTACGAGTTCGTTCTCTCATAGCTGCCCATTCATCGTAAGAACAATAAGCCATTCCAGGATGACTGGCGCTGGCATGTAACATGATGGAAGTGTAATTTCAAGTACAAAGGGTGTCGCCAGAGACTCTATGTCTCAATGCTCTATATAATTTGACTCGTAGTCATGCAGGTTTGCAATACCAGGAATTGCCACTACTTATCTTTTATTCAGGTACAAAATCAATGCTGGACCTTCGGTCTACGGAGGATCATAATTGACTTTGATTCAATTACACAATACCCTCAGCTGGTTAATATTTTCGTTATACCCCAGGCACTGGGACAAAATGAAGAGAATGAGCCTTCCGATTTTACGTGATCGATGTCACATCCGGATATGTGAAGTAGTAATACATACGAAGCTCCCATGCGTTTACGCATTCTGAACGACGCAGGTATATATATATATACATATAATACGTATATGTACACTATATATATTCACATATGGGACTCGAGGGCACCTGTACGCGATGCGTTAAGGAGACAGACAGTACTGGGCACAAATGAGGTCATGCCTCATACGGTGTCAAATCTGATGTGCTGAATCTGACATTAATTAATACTCCTCAAATCATATATAGGTACCTACCTATATTAGGTTATGGCTTACCCATAACTGGGATTCGTGTACTGAATAGCTCGAGGTCGTCAGTTATTGCTTAGGTATTATGGAATTCGGTAATTTATTATTCGATCGAACAGTATTCCTGTGACACGATGAGCAGTGGAATCTTTTTTAAAAAAAATCATGAATAATTCGATTGATTTTTATGAAATTTGATACAGGCTTTTCATCGAGAGTTCTCTTGAGCTTAATTAGTTTCATTTAATTAGCATTTCTATTGTGTATCAATTATGGTTTTTGTAACAGGGGTAATATCTGTGGTTCAATTAAATTTTATAATTTCGTTATTACCAAATTTTTAATCTATAGATATATACATACATATACATATATATTTCAACGTGTATTATTGGGTTTTGTGCGACTATCAAATGTTGGCTGTGTTTTGAGCATATCGTGAATGCATAGGCAAATTCTGAAAGAGAACTTTTCTGTTAAGTCTTTGAGTCGACTATATTAGGCAGGTCAAAGTTTTTATTAAAGAATTCCTATTGATATGAATTTGATACACTTATTCCTTGTATGCATATATGCACATATGTATTTCCATACA
Organism: Calameuta pygmaea; assembly: GCA_031762395.1. Taxonomy (NCBI): domain Eukaryota; kingdom Metazoa; phylum Arthropoda; class Insecta; order Hymenoptera; family Cephidae; genus Calameuta; species Calameuta pygmaea. Next base: position 788,608 of record JASANN010000387.1, on the reverse strand, counting down.
GTAGGTTGATATTTTTCATCGGACGGGTGAACGGGCGAGCATTAACGAATATGCAAATTCACATACTGATAGTGCGAATCGTTTCTTTGGTTGAAATTCAGTGATAACGCTGAATGAGAGTAATCATATTTAAAACTCGTTATCGTTGAATATTATGCAAAGTATGCTGTTCTTTCTTTTTCATTTATCTGGGATGCGTCGAAATTACGTGTGCAAATTTGAATAACGAGCAATGTATTAACTTTTCGTTCACGTATAAATTTGTTGCGAGAGCTCGAAATTCGAATAATTGTATTTTCAAGGAGATTATAAGATTTCCAGCACTCGCATTTAACGTTTACTCAAATTCGTAGAAATTTCTGTACCTTCGCGAAACTTTGCAAAATATATATATATATATATATATAATCTCTAACGTACCGTTCATTAGTATTCGAGAGCGTTTCTCTCGTACAATTAGTTTCATTGTTATCTAAGCCATGATAACACCGTGATACCATGTGATAATCATTATTTTCAAACACAGTTCGTTTCCCCGATTTCCTAAGATCTAGATTTAATTCCCATTAACATTTAACTTTAAAATCAATATAAAATCAAAGGATGAAAATCTTCTATGAAAGTCACATAAATTAAATTTAATCCAAAATAAGGAAGAAAAAAAATTTGACAACAATAAGTCATTAAGCGAATCAGAGATCAATGCCTTTAAATACCATCGTTATCGTTAATTGAAAATCGAAAATGAAATAATGCGATAGCGTGATATTATATCTCATGACAAATGGTATCTGACAAAAAACATGAATATTCAATCGACCACCGACTGGTCGACACAGTTGAATTTTGTTTTTTTGGAATCATCGTTATACCTACGCGACAACTAGCTAACGATGACCATTTATACAGTTGCGTAAATGCTCGCCATTTAAAAAGCGTCGATATTTCAGTTCAAGTTGATACGCATGTACACAGACGACAATATATAGGCACACAGGCGATTCCATACGTGCATACGAGGCCAGTGGTAAAAAAAAAAGAAGAACAGCCGGAAATTGGTGTCAGTGCGAAGAGATCGGTTATGCAGAGTCAGCAAATACTTTTTAATGGACAAGCAAGCAGGCGAGTTCGCCTTTCTCCTTTGATTCTCTATGATTGTTATTTGATTTCAAATATTCCCTCAAGTACAAAGAAAGACGCCAATCTGGTCTTTGTTCCAGATCCCTTGTCGAATCGATCGACCGAGGAGAACGTGAATTCCTGGGTAAATTCAGGCATCGTTAAAATGTCCAGTAGAAATCCCACCCCTATTCTTCACCCCTCTTAAACCACGTTGCAGGGGTTATCGATCTTCGACGTAAAGCGCAACGTAGCCCAACGAGGTGTAGTGGCATTGCGGAAAGAGGGGTGAGTAGGGGGGGCGGTTTACGCGGTACTTTAATTAAAATTTCAATTCGGCTAAACTCTAATTAGACGAAATGAAATTAATTTCATTTAACGACCTTATACTTCAGACGTCGACGACAGACTCGTGTCTGAGTGATGTCACATGTTCTGTGCCATTGTCGTATGTTTACGACACTGGCAATTCCTAATGTACCAAATATTCAAGTTTCCGTGGAATTGCGCTACATTACAATTATGCGAATTCATTGTTGACGTCGGCTCGCGATTCATGGCTTTGAGCAGGAACGTTAATATACTAGAAAACCAGGCATAAAACGGTGTTAAATGAAATTTGGCGTTAAACATTTTTTTATATTTATATAATTTTGTACATATATATATATATATATATATATGCATTTGATTTTCTTTTTCATTTTTATACTCTTTCTCATTGTATCAATTATTTTTGGATTTTTTTTATTGAAAAAAAAATGCGATACCTCCATACCATTCACGGTCTTGTGTACCACTGTCTGCCTGTCACTGGATACTACCACTAGCTACGAGATTTATTCAATGCATATGGATAAAGAGCAAACGGATTCGTAATTCTCCTACATGAAAATCCATTCTGTTTATTCGTATCGTCGACATGCGATGCTTCTGTTCATTTCGTTCACCATGCTCACCCTGGTACCATTCATCCTCTATATTCTCGCTTGTACGTTAACTCATGTATTCATTGGATTTCCTGGCACTGACTATGTCAAGTAATTCCTTGCTAAGTAACACGTTACGCAGATGGTTTGTGCTCTTTGGTGCGTTTGTATATATATATATATACACACATATAAAATCTATATATACATCTATACTTGAAATGAAGCTCGGTGAACGTCTTAAAAGGAGTCAGCCTGACTCTATTAGGAAGTCGCCATATTGAATGCAGGGACTCCCTACTAGAGTCAATTTGACCCCAGTTAAGTTCAGTCTTCTTTCTTCCATTTTCTTTCTCTCTTCTTCTTCAGCACCCATCCTCTTCGTTCAGCCACTGGCTGGCTGCGGCTGACTCTGCCACCACTTTTACCACTGCCGCCCGGTGGCCGCTACCGCTGCAGATGAAGCTTCTTCGTTTTCGGTACTTGAGGGGTTAGTCGCGCGTTCTTAACTTACAAATAACCTTTGAATCTTTTCGTATTAATATTTTCACGACGCTTATACATTATAATTCGAGCGATCATAAACCCCATAGGGTTTTCCTTGTTTGATAGACTTTAAGACCTCCGGTTGTCCCTTCGGTCCGCGATATCGAATGATCCTGATTCAGAAAACCGTTATTCACAATTTCATTGTTTCCCGCTACTCTTTCATCCCCTATACACTGTTTTATTGACACCAGTCAGCCTTTCGAGGAAATGCCGGGGTTTCTACGGGTCATGAATTTGCGAAATTGGAAAACTGTCTTCCTTTCTCATCCTTTATACTCTCATTCATTCTCGCCTCCGTCCCTCTCTTTCCATTTTAGATACCCCATTCTCTTGCATATGAATCGACTCCCCCAGCCCTTAGCCGTAGCGTCGCTACACTCTGTGTACCCGAAGACAGACATATACATACATAAAACAATTCCTTTGAATATTGGCCAGCCCGATGGCTTAATTTTCGATATTCTCTCTCTTTTATCTTTTTTTGTTTCTCTTTTCCCTCGAACTTATCGAATATGCGAATTTTATGCGGAACGGCTGAAAATTTCCGAGCTTCTCTACAATTGCATCCATAACTTCTCTGCTTTGAATTCAGCGCCGTTTCCTTGTCCCAATAGCCTTGGGGAGTTCGTGAGACAAATCGAAATTCGATACTCGCCGTACTTCTCGCGGCACGACACGGCCCAGATTATGCACTTATTATGGAATAATAGTCGCGTGTCCGCTTGCAATAAACGTTTGCGGTTCCGCGATTACTCTCGTATCGCGTTGTTCACTCGCGTAGTAGGTTCTACGTAACTTTACGTATAATATATATATATGTATATACACACACACGTGACTGTTATAAATATATCGAAAGCGTGCAGGGTCCACCGCGAGTCCCGGAAGGAATAATTTTCTTCTTTTTCACTTCAGAGAGCGAGAGGTTAGGTTGTTAATGATAATAATGATACTCGATGGAGAAATGCGGTCGTCGTGCAATTAAATTTCTTGATAGATAACTGACTTATCTTTTATAAAGTTTCACTATCTCTTTCTCTGTTTCTCTCAACGGAAGTAATACGGGCGAGAAACGTAATCACGGAAAGTTTACCTTGAGGATGTAAATAGCTTCAGAGCCTCTTAATGTCTCGAAGTGGGTACTTAAATTTTCCCTTATAGCACTCAGACCTTTGTTCATTGAGTAATTAAAGAAAATTTCGACAGATGGCGAAATCATATTACACGCACAGAATATTTACGAAACGCGCATATCGATCTATATAAAATTTCGAAGATTTTAATTGAAATTCTACCGGTGCTTGTATACCTATAACCTCGTATTACATTGTGGAGGTTACGAATAAATTTTCAAAACATACATATTTGGTATATAGTTATACGGCACGAACTATCTCTACGTGTATAAACATTTGTATAAATGATCGTACATGCAAATATTATTACAGGAAACGTTTACGGTTTAATTGAAAACAAGAAGCATATTTGCATAGGTAAATTATTCATCCTGGATATCCGTAGCTGTATCAAATAATTATTAGTTTTAGTAAATAACAATAATTTACATATCCGACGTTCTACATGAGACTTTCGTAAATCGTATGCAAGGATTCACTTAACAAATAGGTTATAATATGTTTTCTTATAATTATGTTTTCTTTATATATATCCTCATAAATATGTTTTCCTTGAATAAATTTCAATTGCATTTTCTTCGCGGCTGTTGTTTTAGATCTTATTTTCAGAAATTCTCACGTCAGAAGTAACTGTTATGGATACTACGTACGGCGAGCGGATGTAAAGTTTATTTTCGCGTAACGGATTTCAATCTACGAGATTCGATAGACGATGCAATAAAATTCAGTGGCGCTTGCAACGAGTACGTCGATGGGGATTGGTCACGACATCGTGTAATAATGTCGTTGCATCGACAATTTGCTGGGAAACAATAGATAGCCGTGAATGGGTGCTCGAGTGAAGGAAAATAAAGTGAGACGTATATAAGGGGAAGTGGCGATGAGTTCGTGTACGGTGTACCGTAGCGTATAGCTGTGAATCTTACGGTGTAAAATATGCTGTATATACAAAATCGGTCTGATGCAAATAACAGTAGAAACCTGCAGGCGATAGCAATGGATGCTTGGATCTTCTAGGGAAATGAATGTAATTCTCTTAAAAGTTGTAACATCCCTCATAGTCGTAAAGTAAAGGTTTTCTATAGGTAATTTGAAAAACATACTTGATACTGGCGATCTGTCATAACTGTACACTGGCTTTCTGACATTTTTAATATTATTTTTCCCATCTATGTCAACTGCCTAGTTGCAGATCGATTTTTGATTGAAATATGGCGATATTATATTGCTAGCGATGTTATACGCGAATACCATCGCTAGCAGGTACATTTTTTTTGAATTTTGCTGCGCTCCTTGAAAATTGAATATTTATCGATTACCCATCATAGACCCTTGTTTCCTTTGATTCTGTAAATTGCATGCTGACTCGGAAGTGATTACGATTGAGCTAGGAGTAAGTGAATACAAAATTAAAATATGGGTACGACTTTGCAAATGAATTTTGCGAATGACTTGCCAAGTGGGAAATGATTTTGCGCGATCGGTTTGTGTTTCGATCGGCTATCGCTCTGAAACTAGTCATTCGACATAGATGGGAAAAATAATATTGAAATTGTCAGGAAGGCATCACTGACTCGTAATGTGCAACTAGTAAATATTCCATATGAAATAGATGCATGTGTAAACAACAATGCGTAAGCAACTGTATGATAAAAAAATCCAAGAAATTGTTGAATTTCGAAAAAATAATCAAAAATATAAATATTATATCATCGCTCAAGAGTAGTTTTAAGCGCGATAAAAGGAATCGTATTAGGCACTCGGAGAACTTTATCAAATTTTACGCTCTATTTTATTTTCCATTTTGCATCGTCATTTTTTAATTAGAAAAATTTCATTGGAGAAATAACAGGATTAACGATTATTGATGAAATTTTTTTGATAGATTAGAACCTCGGAAAATGGAAGGTAGGACAATGTCTTGAAAAAAGTTTTTTACACTGTGCGAAGTAAGAAAAGCTAATTAAATAATGCAAATAATGTGGAGATTGATTTCCAATCGAGGTCGGAGAATATTGGGGGGGGGGCTAAGGATGGCGAAGGGCGGTAAAGGGGGGTGCGGCGGGGCTCTAAATACACAAGGCATCGTATCGAGCGCTCGCCTGTTTCTGGCATATGCTGTAGCCATTAAAATTACATCATAACCTACATAGTTCAATCGATAATAATAGAACTTTTCTATTCCCTTTCGATTCCAGTCGGTATGAGTTGCTGGACCCGAAATGCCATTCCGGATTACTTAACGTACCCACCCACCCCATTGTCTCTATGTGAGTACATAATAGCGGTTGGGTATATAGGAAAATAATTCAAACCGCGAAAGCTCAATTGGCCAGCGAATATACCAGAATCATCGTGGGAAAAAATTTTATTAAATTTTTTTTATTTCAAAGGATAAAATGTAGAATAATTAGTAAAATTCCTACGAGATAAATATTCGCGAGGACCGATTTTCACGTTGGATGATAAATGCGACAGACTGGAATACGAGTCCTTAATTTTCTTTTCACAGTCGACCTCCTTTCGGGAGACCGAAATCACGTTCGAAATTGAGAACGAAAATTCAAATGAATTTTCCGCCTTCGTGTTTCCGTCAAGCTATTTCATCTGTAATTTAATAATAGTAGTTCCCTTTCAATTTTCCTTTACTGTCAATTCTTTCGATGGTCTGGATAGACGATCCCGAAAAATATAGTCACTTTTATCTACAACGTATATATCCTGAGTAAGAATCCAGAATGCTCATGGATAGCGCATTCCCAAAGGAGAATTGCATCTTTAATAATACTGCCATCCTTTCATTTTCCATCGCGCGCCATTTATCCAGACCCATTGTCTTCGAATACCGAAACCCTTGAGCAGCGCAGCGTTTCGTAAAATTTTTCATTAATTATCGAGCTTAATTAAGGTTATCCTCGTCCTTACCCAGAAGCCAGGAAAAAGAGATTGCAAAAATCCAAGATAACAATACCGCCGGGCAGTGCATTTTTAAAACGATCGTAGCCCGATGTTTGGTCATACAAAATTTATTCCACTTTTACTTAATGTCTCCGCCAAAAAAAGAAAGTATCAAAAATCCAAAGAAGCAATTTTTAACTATTCCGACTTCTGTCGTAAACTTGCAGTGAAAATTTGATGAGCTCAGAAATTGATAATTCACCCTGGCACCCCGTGGGGCGGGGTGTCTGCATGATAATACGACGAGCTACGCTTACGAGACGCCTCAGCAAAATCCTGTTGACTTTCCGACAACGACCGTTTCAATTGCTGCAATCTCGAGTCGAGCTGGAGCATTTCCAATGCAAGAATCATAGTCAGATATACCGTGTACGTACATATCTATATATCAGGTATATGTACCTTACGTACTCCAAAGCCAGTGGAAGTTACAAGACCTACCTTTAAAGTATGGACACGTCACTCGAGACTGGATTAACTGGTAGTTTGTTGAAATTTGCGTAGAGATAGCGCGAGTGTCCGTTTGCTAATTATCTCAGTAACGAGTACTTCAAAGTGCATCCTTGTGATTTCTACGTACGTAAAGACATATGTACGTCATATGCTGATTAAAAGTTCCACTTCGAAAGATCATGCTTTGGTTAACGAGGTAATTATTTTCAGAAGTTATTTAAGTGCTTCTTTTTCGCCCTTAAATTATTACCAGGAGTAACTAAGTATTATAAACGGTAATGTCTTCGCGAAGGGAGTTAAGGTCAGGGATATTGAGCTGGGTGGGAGTCCCTTTATTTCTTCATTTTTTTTTTAAGGCAATAAGAGAGGTCCTTCCTTTTAGTAATAACGAGGTTTCTTCATAAAGTGCCTGTACTTTGCAAATTTCATTGAAAGTTAAGAAGGACGGCTGATTTACATAGGATTTTAACTGACGGCGCTTTCTGAATGTTCTCGTACTAATATCTTTGGCTTTTTAGATGTCAAATTGGAGTATCTGATTTTTTATCTTGATATCCAACGTCCTTGGTCATTCCTATCGTATCTCTGCAATGGATCGAACCCTTCCTAGTTAGGTGACACTTAACCCAACTTTAACTGACTGACCTTGATCCTATCCTGTATACGAAATACAACTGGGTAGGGTTTTATGAGGGATAATATTTCTTGGTTAATGTACAATAGTTCTGTGTGAAATAGGCTTAATGTTATGCAAATATATTTTAGTCAGGAAATATACGTGTTGTAATGGGTATATAAGGTTTTGTCGATTCTAAGGAGTGAATAGCACGAAAGGAAAAGCTGAATTTTTTACTTTTATGAGGGTTACGTCTGAATTAATAATTTTAATTGAGATTTTTCAGGATACAGACAGATGAGACGTACTGGGGGGGGGGGGGGGGGGGATTACTTATTCGATTTGATTATTCAATTTTTTAAATAAAATTTTTTGGTATATACAATAATGCGTAGTACGTAAGTGGGCATTGTGTATAGATGCTTTTTGAAAATTTGACTGGTATTTTTTTGGTTTTTATTATACGTATAAATCACATGTTCCTGTTCGGTAGGCTTTGTGCGTTGATGTAATAACGAGTGAGAACATAAAGGGTGGTGAGTAAAAATGAAAAAAAAAGAGCAAAAAAGGAAATGAATGTAAGAATTTTTGAACCCCGTTGGAAAAAGGCTCGTTTATAACCGCGAAGAAAGCTACATTTTCATTGTATCTCCCTATCGCGTATTACGTGATATACGCTGTATATTTATACAGCATATTTTCGAGTACATGTATATGTAAATAGGTACGTGCTCAGAGATGAAATTCACATCGAAGCGGAACTGCGAACGTAAAAATGTGAACGAATTAAATTTCCAGTTGTTTGTCGAGTAATCGGAAATTCTATTCAATGACAATTCTATGCAGTATACATTGCTGCCACCTAGCGGATTTTTTTAGATACGCATGCGTAAGAGTGACACGTTACAAATGCAGTGAAACATTACAATTTTTCATAGCATTTGAACAGACGGTTTTATTCTATCCATCTTGGGAATATCGACTGCTATCTACATTTCGTTAGGGATCACCAATATCGAAATCAATTGCTGTATCGGCATTTCCATGTAATCGTACGCTCCCACTCTGAATTAACTAATGCGTGAACTGCAGTTATATTCGCCCATTGATTTTCCGACATTCGCCATTACGCGGAAACTGTTGGTAAGCTGCTCTGTTTCGTGCTGTTGGTAATCGACAGATTGTAAATACACTTGTATTTTTTAATTCTCTTTTTTTTCCATATCAAAGAGAGAGATAGCGATAGAGAAAAATTGATTTATTAGACCTATCCAGAGTGTTACGGCATTAAGAAAAAATAAGTTGAAAAATAAATGTAAAATTTATTTAAGATTAGAGAAATTTAGTCATATAGTCGGAATATAATTATCTAATTAATTGAGAATTTATAAAGACTACTTAAAGACGAAGCGAAAAGTAAGAAAGAGAGAAAGAGAGAAAGAGAAAGAGAAAATTTGAATAACTTTCTCAGAGTAGGATCAGTCAGATTGAAAACCCAGCTGCTACAAGTGAAAAGTTTGAGTCTTAAGTATCACTTAGATTTTAACATAAATACGTAAAACAGTCACGATAAACGTTGGATGTTGAGATTCTGTCTCTTTCTTTCTCTTTCACACACTCTCTCTTCCTTTTCCCTGCGACTAGCAAACTTTTTAACCAGCGAGGGATTAACCTAGGTGAAGCAAAGTTTGACGTAAACTGTAGAAAATTCTCGTTACCTCTAGTTGTGGGGGGGGGGGGGGGGGGGGG
>JASANN010000387.1:734003-779089 GCA_031762395.1 Calameuta pygmaea | reverse complement strand
TAAACTGTTGAAAATTCTCGTTACCTCTTGTTCTCCCCTCCCCCCCCCCCCCCCTTCATAACCACCCTATAAATAAACGTGATTGATTTATCCAGAAAATGTTTTCAAAATTGGTGCAAATAATCGCAAAGTCCAATACCAACTTAAAATGAGTTGTTATGTCTCTTCAGGAGCATCTATTCGTCTAACGTGCAATTTTTCACAGATTTTCCACAGCTTCGCACTTTGCTCCTCTCGCGTGGCTATTAATTTTGTTCTCATTCAGACTCCCATCAATATTTTCGTATTAGTCGTTCCGAAAGTCCTATTTCAAATTTGACGCCTTCACTTTATCACTCGAATACTATCAGTCAAGCTGACATACGAGTACCGACATACATATCTGCGTACGTGTATTGCGTATGTGATAGTACATAAGGCTCCATTGTTTGGTGTGACATCAGAAGTGACGTTATTTGGTTCCCCTCTTTTTTTTTTCTCTCCTATATTCTCCAGAAGAGCACTCGTTCTCATCTGGGTCATGTCAACCGTGTTAACTGTAGTACGACAGAATAATACCGTGGGATTGATAATAGTAGGTACGGAGTTGTTGGGTACCAGTGTGTCTGCTTTTTTCTCCCCTTTCTTTTATTATTTCTGTTTTTCATCATTTTCCTCTCCGAACAATGAAATTTTCCAAATGAAATCGGACCAGCCTAGATCGTTTATGTCATTGATGGGAAAACCACGTCCTTCGTTATTCAGTCCTGTTTTCCTTTATTCTTCCATTAATACCCATTTCAAGTTTCAGACTGAAATTTTTATTTCGGTAATTCTCGTTTAATACTCATATCAAACGAAATACGCGTGTCCAGTATGAATTGCATATGGCGCAGAAAAATAATTGGAGTAAACTAATTCAAGCTTTCGGGAGAAAAAAAAATGCTAAATCCAATTAATTCAGAAATGTATTTATAGGATTGTAACTCTTGTGTATATATGTATAATGTGCGTATAAAAAATTTTGATGCAGCAAATGGAAGCTCAGAATTAAAAAAATATGCAGGTGAGATATCGAAGCTGCAGCTTGTGCATCAGCATGGTCCATTAGCCAATCAGAATTCATTAACAATGAAACAAAGGCTAGTGACTATAAATAGAGAATTGTGAGCGATACGGTTATAGAGAATTTTTCATTTTTTTTTTTTCAATTATAATTATCAAGTTTGAAGTAAAAATGCGTTTTACACGTCAGATTAATTTTGCAAATATCTCTTAAAAATTCTATGCATAGACATTATATGGACGTTCCATGGGCATTGTGATAGAGGAGGTTGGACGTCAGTTGCAGCGAATGTAAATTCAAAGTGACATCCACGACAGGGAAATTACCATGAATTTCATTGAAATCGCGAATTTATTTATTATAAAGTGTCGCGTGCCACTGGTTTTTGCGAACGCAGCCATTTATCCCGAGGAAATTTGAACCTGCTTATATTCGTGAATCACGTTGCCAAATTGAATTCGCAATGCAAACGAGAAGCGGCTAAAATAGTGGGAAATTGTACTGCGCCACTTTTAGTGTCGTTTGAATTTAATGCTTTTCGCGTTATCTCACCGCGAAACATTTTGGCGATACATTTTATTTATCTTGTTATAATGCGCCACTGCTGAAATTCCTGGATAAAATAAATTAGACAATCGCTTCAATCAGCGAGCGAATCAGAGACCCATGAATATTTTTTTGGATGACGTTACATTCCATACTCCCTTTACGTAACGTAACATAGCTATATCTATATACCCCATTTAACAACCTGACTCGTCAAGGTTTGAGAATTTAATTGATATTGGAATAGCAGGTATTACTAAAATACAAAAAAAGAAGAACCTGACCTACCTGCTAGAAAATACTTCGTTGTTGATAGTTTGTTAGCGAATGCTGATAGCTTCCTATTTATTTTAGCTTGAGCCACTTGTCCGTTAGGGCAAGCGCGAGTTTAATTGCTGACGGCTGTTTTCGAAGTTCTGAAATAGATGGAAGTCCGCCTCAACGTCCAAATTACTAACAACGCTCTTGAGTCAGCAGAATTTCATGAGTTTTTCGAACACGTCACTTTAAATTAAAACGCGTGAGGATAGTCAAACTGTTCGCGAAAGAATAAATACAAGAACAAATAAACAGCCCAAAAATGCAAAGGCGTCACGGGACGAATGAAATATTTTTTGAACTACGATAAAGTGAAAAAAAAAATTTTTTCGCCAAATAAATATCGATCAACCTTTACAGCGTTACATCTAGGAAATACAAAATTGCCGTATTGAATTTACAGCAACAAAAAATTTTTTTCCCACGACAGATCAAAAGAGCAACGAATACAGAATACGATACACAATTTCGTTTAGTCGAGCACAGTTGAATATTTAACGTATATAGGAAACCATGTAAAAGTCATCCAGCTGGTAAACAGACGTACGTCCACCCAAAGACACACGCGCGTTTCCACCCACGGGAATTCGTAAACGGGATAACACAAGTCAAAGGCGACCAAAGCGAGTGACGTTGTTAAGTAAAAAAAAAAGTCTCCACGAATAAAAATACCGATATCAAGAGAAACGTTACGAAAATCTGATATAATACCCTATACAAATATATTTCATGCGCTCCATGCATGTGTTTATAGAAAATTGATTTTCCTATGTGCAGATATAAACTTTCCAAGTCCCATCGGTGTCATAGCTATTTTCGTGGTGGTACGTGTCCCATTACGGAAAGCCGGGTATCGCGTTCTAGTCATTTCCATAATACAGTGAGAAGCGTTTGCTATGCCACACTCGTATTTCTTATGCAGATGTCCAAAACAAACTGTTGCATTATTTTATGCATGGAAACTCCGCAGACGTTGTCTGCGCGCGACATTCGTGTCTGCCCGTTCGTTTTATAATCGAATTTCTAGTTTAAACTGTTCACTCTTAGCAGGGAGAATTTTACGCTTATGTTTAGCCCCACATGTATACCTACAGTATTATACATGGCAAGTATAGATATATCGTGTATAAGATGTCACAGTAAACTAATGCATCTTGCTATCATTGCTTTAACAATCCCCTAGAGTCGATAATGACAAACGTCTCTGTTAATAAGGTAAACTGAATGTTAGTTGATTGCGACGTTTTCATTATCCTTACATGAGACCTCTCGCAATAGTGATAATAGGGAAAACGACTATAACTAATAGCTGCACAATAGACGTGTTATACCTATAGGAATGCATATATACATATATATATTCAGATACGTGCATACCCCCCAATGCGCCAACTGACGCTAGTAAATTAGTAGCTGCACCACACGCAGAATCGAAATTATCTTGCGAATACTGCAGTCGAACTGCAGTACTTGCAGCTGGCTTCCACATAGTGTTTTCTCTGGGTTGAGTTTCCCTCTGGTAACGCTCTATTGCTGCTGTCTGTCTCTTTGTCTTTCTCTATTTCGCTCTCCATGACTTTTTACATTGACTCTGAGTATTTTATAAAGGCGCATTGTACCTTCGTACTGGAAAGACTGGACTATATGTGCAGTCGACAGGTAGGATTTGCTTTTGCAATTTTCACATAGGAATATGCAGATCGATACAGTTTTTCTAAACGCACATACCATGTACGTAAGCATACGTAGTCCTTTCGTATAATCTATGGATATCTTATATGATGCTATAATTTTTGCCCAATCTTATGACGTATGTGAAACAAATATAAAAAATTATTTCGAATTGTATATAGGTACGTCTTTTATACACGTTACGTAACAATTCGTTTATTTCCGATTCTTTATTAGTTATTATATGTATAAGCACCCTAGTAACCTCTTATCGTATCCTCTCAGAGAACGTGAGCCGCTGGTATAATTGGCCGAATTCTAATCTAAATCTTTATTTATGTCCAGAGATTAGCATACTCGTTCGTGACCAGTAACCTAACCCTACTTGAGTCGCGATATCGGCTTTATGAGACGGCAGGTACGCGTTTGTATAGCTTTGGACATATAAAGCAGCTTGGATATTTTAAGCTTCAATTACACGGACGGTTGAATGAAAATATATACGAGGAGTCGCGACGTCGCCTGTATATATTTTAAATCACGTGCCGTTAATTGTCACAACAATCTCTATAAGATATGTACGTGTTACGTCTTAAACAGCTTCGCATTCATATTTATATGAATTATGTAGATACGTTGGATCTATGATTTTTTTTTTAACATGTGAATTATAATGTTTTTTAAGAATAGGGGATGGAGGGTGGATCGAGAAGGGGTGAAAAAATTAAAAATGAAAAAAAATAGGATTTCAGTAAAAAAAAATGGGCCAATCCAATAACACGTGGCTATTATGCACCCCTAACTGGGCCACTCGATGACCTCGTGCATAGGGCGCTCCGAGGAGATAAGTGTTACGTTTATAGAGATATACAGCTATACTGTTCGCCAGGAGGTCACTCGGGGGTTGTTTTAGACGAGGATAAGGATCTGTTCTTTTTTTTCACTTCTGCTTTAGCTACCAAATGGCGTGACGACCGAGAATAAAATAGCCGACGGTGCGTTATTAGCGGTACGTGACATCGTACATCAGTCCTAATCGTTTGGACACTCGAAACTCATTGTAATTCAATTACATCAATTAGCAGACCCCATTAAGATTTCACGAAGCACGACACAGTCACTTTTGAAATATCTTCCATGATCAGGGTTGACATTCTTAACTTTGAGTTTGATCGTAATTGTGGTATTTTTTTTAAAACGACATTTACCATATATGTATATAGACGAATGATAAAATACTAATGAGATTTCGTAATTGTACTAACCTTATCTCTGATCTCTTGTCGCATCTTCTCCCTCTCCTCTTCCATTTTGCGATGCTTCTCCTTCCGTCTCTCCTCGGCTTCTCTGATGGCCTCCTGCCTCTCCCTCTCTGCCTCCTCTTCCTTCTCCTTATCATCTTCATCACCACCGTCGCTACCTACCGCGCCTGTCAATCAACGAATCAACCAATTAATAAATTAATTTGATAATTAATCACTCGCATTTTTTTATTTGAATTAGAAATATTCTAAGGCTGGAGTAACGAATCATGATTGTCAGGTGAGGTTACACTCGTCGACAGAAATTCTGCAAAGTTTGCAAAAATTACGTGAAACTGGCTCATCGATATAGGAATGCACTTTGGTTACTCGTGTGTCGATGCACTTTGCACTTTATGTCCAGTAACGTCGAAAGTGCAACCCCAAAGGGGTTGTGTAAAGGGACGTGAGGAGTAGCGAAAGTGACAAGAGAATCCAAGATAATGGACTCTTATTATATTCATCACCTGTACTATCTAGCCTATCTACTCGCCAATTTCGTCAGCCCCTTCGCTATATCGTTAATAGACGTCACCCCTTTTCCTTCCTCCCGCAGGATTGACCCAGTAATGACCTTGCTCAACTTTAACAACCCAGAGGTCGTTTTCTCGATGACCTGCAAATTGTTCTGCTCATCGGGTATCTTAATAGGAATTTGACAGGGGTTGATATCTTGGAAGGGAAAAAAATGCACGCCAGTCTATTAGGAGTACCGAACATCGATAATCTATCGGCGACCGATCCTGCTGACGCAGTCATACCTAGACGCATTAGGTTTGCCCTTCTGTCATTTTCATGTAAGCGTTTCACTCACAAAAGCTATCGGCGAGTGACTGCCATTACGGCCTTTTGGAGGGGGACAAAAATTATCACCATCCATACTTTTTTTTTTTCTTTTACTTTCTCCCTCAGTCACTTATCAGAAGGGTGCTGGTCTTACTTCGTCCGAGCTTTGCGAAGTTTTATTAGTTTTGGTAAAAGATTAAGCAGATTTGCAGAGAATCCTCTCACGCGGTTCTCCAACTAGCAACTTCCGGCTATGCATACTTGACCAAGTCTGTATTTATAACGTTATAACAGGTAACGAGTACCGCGTGCGCGATATCGACTATTAACGTGCTAGCGTTGTCTTATCACGAGAATTTTAAGCTCGCATATTTCACTTCGTTTCGCACATTCAATACTTTTGTATAATTTTTATGGGAACCAACAACTTATTTCTTGTAACGAATTAACCTTAAGATCCATCGTCCAGGAATCCATTTTAGGAATCCAGGCTGGTTCAGGAACCCACGAAAATATTTAGATCCTGCTACCTCATATTTCATATGCGTCTCTCGTATCATCGTCGTAGACCCGGGAGAATTTCTACGGCTAAACTTACTTCAAAGGATCCTGCGAATCCTATAATGTCTCAGGTAACACTTTCCTTTTCTCTGTCAAGCTCGCTACCTGGTAGCAGCTAATATTGGGTAGGTTGAAGATTACGTGAAAAAAAAAGAAGGTAAAAAATACGAGAGCACGTATCCTCTCTGTTCTCGACGAGAAAATAATTTCACGATGTCTGCCGGCTATGGAGAAATTAATACGACTCCTGTCTGTCTTACTATATACGTATCTACTGCAAGCACGATCCCTGCTCCAAGGTTGTCGTTCGATTGTTTACTGCGCAAGTTATTGTGAACCGAGTACTTTGAAGTCTCATACAGATTCAACGCGTGCCTTCCAATACGACTTTCTGTACCTTCAATCTGCCTCTGTTTATCACACCAAGTTTTCCTAAGCTCGCCTTTCTTAGTTAAATGTTTTCTACTACATTGTGTATTCGCTGCGTACGTTATATGCACATGCTGGGACTACTTTAACACTGGCATATGTATGTGTATATATATGATTTACCTATGGGGCATATGCCAAAATGTACGTCGTGAAAACACCATTCAACGTAGTGGAAATTAGAAAGCCGGGAGCGACGAGAAATATTTTTTTGTGTAAAAGTGTGTCGCAGAAAATTTTCCATCGGGTACTCTACGACGAAAAAGTTTCACCCCTGGTGGAAGCTTCCAAAGAATGTAAATGCTTCTTGGCATGTAGGCCAAGTGGCACATAGGTGGTTGCTACGTATGTACTGCTGTTGGTGCTCGTGCCGTTGACGTTGAGGTTCACGTTGGTGCCAGAGGCAGAGTTTTGTCTCGTGTCGCGAAAGGCGCACATCATTACGGGAAATGAAGGCAGAGGCAAGCGAATACGATGCAGGTTTGCAAAATTCCCAAGTAATTTTAATGATTGTGAATGGGTTTTTTTCTAGTTTTTAATACCAGTTTTTATTCAGATATTTCGAACGAAAAGCGCGGGTTATTCGAATTTCGTTCTTTTCATTCATTTGTTCTACGGCAACCAACTGCACTGCAATGATACTCGTGCACGAATAAGGAAAAGTTATATGTTCGACGTACAGGAGAAATATATTTTTTGTACTTTTTTTTTGTTTACCACATATAGGAAAAGCAGCAAAATTTTTACTTTGCCTGTGTTACTGATATATTTGAATATATGCGTCATGGACATAATAACATTTCAATTTGAAAAATATATTTTACGTCTTTGCTCTGGCATTGTTTTATGCTATTTTTGATTTTGAAAATACGGCTAATTTTTCTCTCTAGAAATATTATAAAGGACTCGTCGTCACGTTCGTTCCTCTTTGCCTGACAAGTTCCCCTAACGAGATGGCTCAGGAGGGAAGAGAAATGCATAATAATGGGAGAGGGGATGTTGAAGAGGGAATAAAAAAGTGGGGGAACCATGCGCAAAATACGCGTAATCAACCGTTAGGAAGGAGAAGAGTTGGGTCGCTCTCGGGACCGATACAAAGAAGCTGGAGCAATTGCGACACAGCTGGAATTATTAATCAGACGAGCAATTGAGTTTGCGGCTGTTCAACGGTTCGTGATTTTCATTTTTTTTTGGCATTCAATTTCTTCCTCTTTATTGCTTTCTTCGCTTCGCTACGTACCGTGCATCCATTCGTTCGACTAAGGAGGGTTTACTTATCGTACCAATACTATGAGAGATAAGCGAATTTCAAAGCAACTTTTTATCAGTCTTGAAATTCTTGTCATTCAATTTTTTTCTTAATGCTAATAAAAATTTCAGATAAATGGCTAATCGTTTACGTAAACATACCGACCTATATTCTACACAGTATTTACTCTTGAAAATGGAATATACGAAAGGGGTTTTTCGTTCTGTTTCAATAAAAACACGACGCGTTCTGTATTACGAAATTGGCATAGAATTGAGTTTGCAAAAGTTAAGCCGTCTCCGTCAGCGTTGTTGGATTCAATATTTTTCCGCAATAATTCCGCGAGCGACTAATTGAAATGATCCCCGCGCGAATCTCCCCCACAAATTATATGCTAACGAAAAACGTCAACGTAGACGTAAGTTTTTGTTCCGTTCCACGAGAGTTTTTTTTTTCTATTTCCAGAAACCGATGTATACCTTCTTGAAAAAAAAAATGAGGCTAGAAAATCCGAAGTCGACAAGCCTTTACAAGAAAAAAAAAAAAAAAAAAAAAACGAGATCATAAAAGAAAAAAAGTAATATTCGTTATAGGCAGAAAACCGCAAAATGTGGTGGGATAAAGTACAGGAAAATATGCAAAGCTTGTCAGAAGCTTCGTTTAAAATCTGTCAGGTGGCAGCACCCTCGTCTCTTGTAAAATCGCTTATGGCGATCGTACCGTAGTGCCATTTATTATTACAGAAGTTTAAATATTTGAAAGGGTCCTGACAGCGGTCTGTGTCCTGGCAGTGAACAGTTGCGAATCTCTAAGGACGCCAATAGGTGTTGCGAACGTCAGAGGGAGGGCTCAGCGCAAATTCTACAGAAGGTACGAGGACACGTTGAAATAAGGGTTGCGAGGGATGACAATAAAAGAACAATAAGAGGACATGAATTAATATATAATTAAGGGATGATTCGATAATTTAGTTAAATGCTAGCAACCCTCTCTAATTTAAGTTCCTTTCTTCGTCCCACCACCCCCATTTCTATTACCTACCAATTCGAGTCCTTCAGAATAGTAAATCCTCCCCCTCTACACACTCTCTCACCCTAATGCTATTCCGTTAAGTGATATCCACTCGAAAGTACATTGTTTGCGGATTAAGAACAATTTGAAAGCTTTCATAGGCATTAGCGAAGTTTCGGAATTCGTTACTGGTTTATTAGCCAGTTTAACCTATCCGTGGAATTTTGGTCTAAAATGAAATCCTTGATATCTGGTTATCCGGAGAATTTCAATGACTTTCATTGCCTTGTCACTGTGCCGAAGGACATTTGGATATTAATATACACAGTGATAAAAATGTTCGCGCATTTATCCCTACCGGGGAATAAGGGAGGTTCATAGGTTTTTTTAATTGTAGCTAATCACGTGGTCCATTATGCTATATTAATTTAAACGACACATAGCTGCACATACGGAATTATATGTCAGAGTGAGTTCGATTGTTCCGTCCCGATACATTAACTTCTCCTGAAAAGGAGGGATAACTAGTTGAACCAACTCATCGGGAATACAATACATCACTGTCCTTCTTCCTATTATGCGCAACGTCCCTGACACTTTGATGGCGGCGGTAGAAGGATGAAGGGTGATTCCTCCGTTAGGAAGGGTAAGTTTGATTTTAGAACAAAGGAACTGACATAGTCGGTTTCGGTATGGTTGGTTACGTCGGCTTCCTGTATGTATAGTATATGTATAGTGTACATCGTTATGTGCATATATTTATGTATGTAGTCCATATATATATGTATAGGAAACGACAATTTTTCTACCATGCCAGAAAAACAAAGTCGTTAAAACTCGGAAAGCAAAAGCCGTAAACAACGGATGTACACGATAAGAGGGCCAAGACCCACCCCAACTATAGGAATGGTGGCTTTTGTTTTTCAATTTTGTCTTTTTATTTTTCTTCGCCATTTCACATTCCTCCCTTTTTTGTCTACCTCGTTTTTTATTCCCGTCGTCTCCGCTTCACTCGACATCCTGTGGTTGGATAAACAGAGTGGTTACCGTCGCAGGAGACGAGTTTTTTTTTCAATGAGAACATCGATAAATGGAAAGAGTTGTTAAAAATTTGATGCCACTTTTGGCGTCTTTTGATATATTTTTTCTAAATCTTCTAAAGCAAACGTAACACGCTTGTAAGAATGTAATACAAGGATAACGACGATACTACTCACGTTATTGAACTTGCGAATAATGTCACAGATAAAAAATTCGATTGGGGAAACTACAAGTTTCATATACATATAGATATATATGTATATTTTATCTTAGTCGTAGATTTCTTTACCGACGCGTCTGATCAGCGTAAACTATAGACAGTTATAATTTATATAACATCAATATCCTATTGAATTGATCAAGCAAATGAATTTATAAAATTTCCATTGCTTAAAATAAATATAATTAATCGAAGAATCTTACAACAATGGAATCTACAGAATGTTGAATTTCTCAACGAGACATTCAACGTAGAATAAATCGCTGGGAAGTTGATAAGTTAACCGATAGTTAAGAACTCGATGAAACATCCATAAAAAGCAGTTCGTGCAGTGGCCGTTAATTTATAGGTTAACCTTGGCATGGGTAGAAGTAGAAAGAGGTTAAAGGGCAGTTACCACCAGGTGGCTGTCGACACGCGACTATTTCTAGCCATAGGACAAATTGTCAGTTAATTTGTCTTCGATAACGAATTAATCAACTCTTATCAATATCATCCAGAGATGTCTCGATGAGATCTGACGTATTAGAAAATGAAAAAAAAAAGAACAAATAATCAACTGTGGTAAAGTTACCAGTTCGCGTGAAAGGATTCGAAGTAATTAATGTTTTGTTGCAAATGGCTTTCAACGTCACCCCAGACTGTATATTCACCAGACTGTAAATAAATATGAGGGCAGCTGACTGTGTGCGGGTAAAGGGGAAAGAAAGAAATGGCACTCGAGAACAGAAGTCTAATAGAAATTGTTTGCAGATGCATAGAAAAAACGAACACAGGTTATACCACAATACGTAATATATATGGTGTACATGTAAGTGCAGACGATATTTTTACTTAATGTAAGAGACTAAAAAAAAAGTATCGATAACTCCTGGAAGCTATTACGATTGATTAGCCTACGACACTTGTCTGTTATTCATCCATATTAAAATTTGAGATACTATTAGTCCACCTTCATTTTTGTCCGTTTGATTATTAGCAACATGCGAAAGGCGCATTTGTCATATTTTGCACAAACGTATCTTTCAAGTCAACGCGAATGAAGTTTGTAACGATTTCGTTAAAGCTTTGTCCTTGTTCTCATTAGCACTTTGTCAATCATTGTTTCACGGCTTTTAATCGTGTATAATTTCTTCGGGAACTCTCTCTCCCTCTCCTCTTCTTTCTCTTTCTCTTAAATTATTCCTAAAACCAGTTGGAAGTTTTCGCTATCAGGGTATATAAGGGGTATGGCTAAGGTACGTTCATTACTGCGTTGGCTTTAAGTGTTCCCTTAACCTCGCCCCGGGAACTTTTCTAACGGAGTCTCATTGTTGGAGTCTCATGGAAATCCGGGATAACTTTTTAAGGGAGACCCGGAGGGAGAGAGAAGCTTTACTTATGTCACTTTGGTATATGAAAAGACTGAGAACGAGTATAGGAGAAGACAGCAAGAAGAAGTGTTCACCATGACGAAAATTGAATGAATGATTATAATAGAAAAATAACAAAGAAGGGTTTAATGAGAAAAAAAGGATACATAGACGGAGTAAATTACTGACTGTATGCTATGTACGTATGTGTGAGAGAGAGGGAGCGAGGGATACTATTGTTATCAGCCATGAAGTTCAAGAGAGCAAAACTTCACTGAAAGTTGAATCTGTTAGTATTTACTGTAGCAAACATAGATACTGAATAGAAGCTGATGAGTATAAGAATCTGATGCTTATACTTCTTATACTAAATATATATACCTGTTAAATGCTCTTTAATACAAATGCAAACCCCTTTGTAATACATGTATTATTTCTGTATAATAGAAAATACGATTCTTACTTGAGCCACTTGGTGGCGTTTAATTAATTAAAAAAAAAAGTTTGGCCACCATCTCCAAATAATGAATATGACTGTAATACGATTATATTATATTAATACATTATATAAACTATAACATAATACAAATTATGTAGTTGAACTTGTATATGTGATTCGGTACAGTGCAGAGGAAACGTACAGGAAATGGATATAAAAATGTTGCCTCGTTTAAATTCTTGCTGGACTTTGAGACATGCGATGCAGTTGGGCGACTGGAAAAATACATTAAATTTTCAGAGGATCCTTTTTCACGATAAACAAACGAATAATCGGCGCGAGTGTATCAGACAGGAAGTGACAAATGCGATTGAACTTCCACGCGTGCGCTTATATGGCCACCTGGCAATAAATGTTCCACGCCCTCCGCTGGCATTTAAGGTTTAACGATTTCGCTTTTATAGACGATAAATCGATGCTTATATATATACATATATATCTTATATATATATATATACCTAGATAGCTAACACTCTAAAACCGCAATACCGATCACATAAACAGTTAAGGATTTGGGTAATTCGTTGCACTCTCTTATCAATATTGTCCGAAGAAATTCACTTCCGATACATTAATAGATACGATTCAATCGAATGCATCCTCTAAGCTTTTAACGCTTTACAATCTGCGAATAAGATAAAGGGATTAAAGCAACAGTATTATATACTGTAATACTATTATATAAAGTAATACTGCAAGAAGTGCAGTTTATTTTTACATATGTTTATATGCATAAAATCTAATGCATTTTTAATCCAATTTAGATTTCGAAGTGATAACTTACGTGACACTTGAGTCTATTTGAAATTCGAAATATTTTCTATGCACTTTTCTAACATCTATTTCGTCGTCACCCGGATGCTGTATCAATGTCGAAAGTAATTTCGTCCTGATAAATGCGCTGGTTAGTCACCGCACAGAAGGGACTTCCGGTTTCATGGATTTCTATCATCCGGTTAGAAGCTCGCTATCACGCGGAATTGGAGATATCAGTTAATCCGATGGTGCCGGTCAGATTTAACAGGTGCTGCATCAGATTCCAAATAGATTTATCGGTACGAATCTATTCTGGGCTATAGATAGAGAGATGAGATCTCCTGCAGGCGAATTCGTGGTAACTTGTTTTGCCGTCAGGTGCACGATCTGGGGTACTGATTGGTTCACAGATTGTCTGCTGGTAGAATACGGTATCCTCTTTTCCGGTCCAATCAGTAGGGATGCGGTTACGTCTAAAAATTCCAGTTAAAATGCAGATCTAATCTTTTTCTCTTGGTAGAAAATGGCCACAGTGATAAATGGTTGTGGTGGGCGGATTCTGCGCAAGTCCTATATAACTACAGCTATTGTGTAGTAACTATAGAGGCAACTGTAATGCAATTCGTTAAGGGTTGTTATACAGCTGCTGCACTCGATTCGAAGCTCGAATTCTGTGTTGCTGGATATCTGGTCCACGTTACACGGGGTGGAGTAAATTCCTGCGGTTATGTTTAACGGAATCGCGAATTCCACCCGAGACCTTCCTTGTAAACTTCTACGGAATGATGGAGTTACATCGGAAACACAGAGAGTTCCGAATTCCTTCAGGATAACGAGGACATATCCGGCGAACGCTGACTATTTGAGCTTTGCACGATTCTCACGCACGAAAGCCACCCGAGTCTGTCTAGAGAATTTTAATTACGTTTATTTCATAATTGCAAAAAAATTTGTTGCAAACTTACACAACAAATAATTCGCAACGAAAAGTTCTAAAAGTGGATTAAAAACAAAATTAAATACTCCCATGGTTTTATGCACGCGACAATTTGCACCACGTAACGCACTGGGGATACGGGTAGTACAAAAGTTAGGAATTTTCGCAGTCTCTTGGATTGTAAAAGCTCAAATTTTTATCTAGCCAGAAAGCAAGTATTTCGAAGCGCGCTTCACGAGTACCAGAAAGTCATATGCTTCGAATCCACGTATAATAAAAAAAAAAGCTCAGGGAGTACGAAGGCGCGTAGCCTGAAGGGTTTTGGATGAGAAAAAACATTTTTAAAAAACAGACAAACGCGAGGGGGATAAAAGCTCAGCTTCGCACATCTTTCTTTTTTTTAATTTTTATAACAGGTAAGCCTTGTCGCAAGGGGAATTTCAACCGCGAGCTTTTTTTCTATACATAAATTCTCCTACGCACAGATAAGCGCAGAGACTCTTTATCTGACCCAGAGTTTATCTGGATACATTCGAGCTTGCGTTTATATGTGGTTCGCCTCTAGCGTAATATTATCGCGTTCGAACTTTTGGCTCAGGAACTTTTCTTCGAGTTTGCACGAAAGCTCTAATTTTTTTTTACATCCTCACCCCCACATTCCTTCCTCATTTCCCATTCGCCTCTCTCTCTCTTTCGCTCCAACGCCATTTAGCATCTACAGTCTCCCTTCTTCTCCGAAGGATTCAAGTATCTCAATCATCTCTGTATATAATGGCGAATGGATATTCCATCCCATCTGTGGCTGCGATCTCGACGCCAAATGGACCCAGATTATTGTTGGATAGAAACTGCCTTCATTATTTCGGCTACGAGTGTCCCCATTATATTTGAACAATAGAATTTTTACAATGCCATTATCGTTGTTCTGTTTATCCATTCGGTATTCCGCATGTATACCGAAATATGCTCTCTGGGTATATACATATATATATATACTATGTAGTCACATATTTCTCTCTTTAACTTCTCGTTACGTATATATCTATATTATTATCGTGTAATAAAATAAAAAGCCCTTCGTTTATTATTTAAATGAAATTCGCTTACGGGACAGATGTTTTAGCTGAATATTTAAACGTTCGGTTGGAAGTGACACATTTGAGCTTTTGTGTATTCTTAATATATTATGGTCAGACAATTAACTAGATTGATAAGCAACGTTCCTTCGTTAAAAGGATTAGTGTCATTTGAATGGACTCGTGCGAAGCATTGACGACAATTAAAAAACTGTTAAATGCATCAGTGCTTTATTCGCATGGTACTTACATACAGATTAAAATCTCCAACAGGAAAATTGGCAGGAAGTGCAGTTAATTGGCAGCACCTTCTTCAACGTCGTCGACGTTTTAAATGGAAAACCAGTATTTCTAGGTTAAAGGAATTAGAGCCTTGAGAGTTTAACGATTTATACTTGAATCTTGACGCTGCCTATGCGTGAGTTGAGTGCACGCGATTGCCGCATCGAGTTTTACTGCAGTCTCAAGAAATAAAATTTGCGTAAAAATAAATTTAAAAAAAGATACAGTCAAGGCAGAAATCATTAATTACAAAATTTTTCTGATAAATTAATTTCAGCGTTCGAGGATAAAATACGTTAAAAAAAAATTGTCGTGTGTCCGACTATAAAAGGGGTTTATCTACTGTCACAAGAAGATATGATATAAAAATATCTGACTGAAAACAAAATCCCAAATTGGTCCGATTACGTGGGCACTTCATCCCATTTGGAAATTAGCATGGACGATAATCGATGTGGATCACTGGTACCGATACAGAGTTACAGGAAGAAGAGCTAAGAGAAGAAATAGAAGAAGAGATCAAATAGAAAGAGAAATCTGTGACAAGTCGGAATGAAAAAAAGAAATGCCAAAGATCTCGACGCCACCAGGCAAGAACAAATTGTCTAGACTTTTTGTTCTCATGCATAATACATTGGCACCGTCGTCCGATGTTAATGCAAACAGACGTTGAACCGGGAGTAAGAGGGTAGATTCCAACCCCTTCATCCCTATTGCAGCACATCAATCTTATTAACTAGACCCTGCCGTGCTTGGATATTCCTTTCCACTCTTGGACAATAAATTTCGGTCGCAAGGAACGTACAGGGACTTTTCCTTCGAGCACCCTCCACTTCTATTCTATCCCAGTTTAGCATAGCATCAACCAAACACCCCCATATCGTATTACAACCCCGGCTGACTTCTCTATCCAAATCGCGATAAGCCGGCCAATTACGAAAGGGCTAAATTTGAGGGTGCCGGACACGTGGTACGTATTAACCCGTAACGCGTGACAGGGATCTCGAATCATCCCCATTTACAACCCTTGTCCCAGAACTGTCGTCAAACTGTTAAGTACAATCTTTTTAAGCCGTGGCATAAGAGATTAAAGCTCGTCTTGGTCCTAATCGAGACCTTGCTGATAAATATACAGAAAATGGTATCCCTGACTGGGTACCAGGAGTGGGTTACCTATAGGCTATAGCTATAACTAATCAATGCGTTCAGCTCGGATCGAAACTCTAATCTCTAGTAGGGTCCTTTGCAATTCCATTATCCGGAGATAATTTAATGTAAAAACTTTGTTGTTGCACTTGGTTACCTGTATGTGCTATGTGTTAAAGAGCGTCAAAGGAACTGCAGGTAAAGACCGATAGGTAAAGACCAATGATGATTGCTGCGTTTTCACATTCCAAAACTGAGGTATATTATTCGAGGAAAATTTTTATTTTCGCAAGGGTGGAAACCCTTGCGGGACCATTTTGATGGTGATATAAACATAAAAAATTTATCTCTGAGTGACGTAGTTAAAAAAAAGAAATTGCTGGTAAGTCGTGCCGAATATTTATTTAGCTATCACCTTGTGTCATCTAACAGTATTGTTAATTCTGGTAGATTTTATTCCTGAATTTTCATACTAACCTAGTATTCTCATTGGACTACTACGATTTTTGTTGTCTTTCGCCTGAAAGACTACTATAATACTTCAGACAGTGTTGTATGTACTGGGAAAGACCACGACTGCTTTTTGATATCAAGCTATAGCCGTGTAAATATTTATCTGGCCGATTGAGCTTTCGAATTATTATGTATGCAGATTTCTGGAACTGTTGTCAATTCCGGCCTGAGACGTCATGACGCGTTCGAAAAGCACGCGCGATAACTCGTTGAACCACGGTGACACAGACCGATCGCTTTAGTTCGTGACAAGGAGGTTTCGTGTGTGCGCGGATTGAATTTTTTTTCCTGAAGTATCCTTATTTATAGTGGCTATAGATAGAAAGCTGTAAAGGGTCTGACGATGGTTGCGTGAAAGGAAGAAACAGGACTAGACTATATCGAGGAAGGCTCTTAAGTAGAAAAAAGAAAACAATTGTTTATCCTCATTTTTAACTTGGCTGTATTGTATTTAATGTAGACAGAGAAACACGCAAAAACTTACAAGCACGAAAACTCTCGCTCGGACCACTGCCCAGAGCTTTTACCGTTGCGTGATAAGTAAAAGCCAAAGCCGAGGCAATATTTTCAGAGTATCAAAGAGATACGGAAACTTTTACGGATACCTTTATCAAAGATAAAAATCATTGCAGCATCTTCCTTTGTCCTCTCCTTTCACTTTTATCAGCAATTCGCGTATCCGTTGATTCAAAGGATATAAAGCGCTTTCAGCGGGTTTCGTATTTCGCGCGCAAAAAATATTCGGCCTCGAGTATCAAACGTGACTTACGTCACGTTGAGTTGCTAAAATTCGCTGAGACACTGTAAGACGAAGAAAGAATAATAAGAGTACGCGATAAACAAGAAAAAAAAAAGAACAAAGTAATTGAAAATCGGAAGACAAAGAAAGCTGTGTTAAGGATAGACATATGCGAAAGCTTCCGTTTACACGTATAAGAGGATCTTGAATATTTTTTTCAGGCCTCCAATTAAAAAAAAAAGGGAGCTTGAGAAAGTAAAGAGAGAAAAAGAAAAACAGGTCATTCTTTATGCTATAGCTCGGAGCATTCAACATTAAAGCTCCTCTACCGGCTCGAAGCAGAAGTAGGGCAACCGTGGCACGTAAAAGTTCTATTTTTTTCGACACATAACTTCGAGAAACCTCAGCAGTTCATTTCAGCCACACGTGACTCAAGCTTGCATACCACCAAGATCGATCCTTAAAATCTACTTTCGAATTCAAGAGGTAGAGCTTCGGGGTAACTCGTTAAATTTCAGCCACGTTATCCAATGCGTGACGGAATATCGGACGCAGTGATAAAAAATGCTAAAATAAAAAGAGCACGCTTACAAAACAAAACGTACTATCCGTGGAAACGTACTTAGCGCATTTATAAAATTAACGTCTTTTATGGCCAATCAATTTCATTAAAAGCTCCAAAAAAAAGTCCCGTGTCCGCAAACTCAATTACGAGATTCGATCTTTGGGAGTAACGAGCTATGTATTGAGAACCTTCGTCATAAATTAACGTGCTTGTCGAGGTAGTATCGTAAATTTGCAAATCTCTTGGTGAATCGCTACCGCTAGAGACTCAAGGCTGAGCAGGGCTGGATATCGCATTGGCCTAAGGGGAACTTTAGGGCTGATTCGCAGTGGCGCGATGATCAATTGGCTGGATTCGTTACAGGCAAACCGCACTTTGACTGGCGTCTGTCAATAATTCACGATTGTCATTGGGAGAATAATTTACTGTATAGTCTTTATATATGTATAATTGTGTATACTGAGTATGCAAGTATTATAAGCTGTTATAGTATACTGTGTGGGTAGAGCACAAATACTTATTCGAGCAGAATACACATCGACGTCGATATGGCGAAGCTTTTTGTGTGCATCGAACATTAATTAGTTCGAAATGGGTCCGCGAGGGGTCGCGCGTGGTGTAACCTATATTAGAAATGTAGACTAATTAGTACGATTCATTTAGTGTAATTATTACTTAAAGACTGTCGCTTTGCCATTGGTCGTATCGCGTGTGCATTTTCAAAATCGTATTTCACATATATTTGCTCTATGTGTTTTTTTTCTATCTGGATATGTGCGTTAATAATAAGATGCATGTGAAGTAGAAAAAAAACGATGTATTTTAGTTGCAACTTTTAAAGTCGTACAAATATCTGAACCACTTGGCGAGTTTAAATCGAGCGTATTACATGTATTTCCGATGTATTAAAAAAAAACTACTACCTTGGTACATCACACCATTGAATTTCAAACCTAATCTAACCTAACGAAACATTTCTAAGCCCGTCAAAACTCCGAGTGTCTAGCATAATAATTTTTTTGGAAAATTCGGTGTGAGTGCCGCTTTATGGTCCTGGAAGTCATCAAGTGTCCCGGTAGTCGCTGATACGTATCAGAGAAAGTCCTGGAACTCACCGATCGGCAAATTTATACATATATGTATGTACGTCAAATTTTATAGAATAGAACAATCCCTTATTGTTTGTCTTATACGATTCTGTTGTAGAATACAAATAATACCAGACATATTGATAATCGATTAATGTATCATTAACGCGCGTACACTATCTTTGAACGAAAGTAAGAACTCATTGAATATATGAGAGAGTATTGTGATTGGATAAAACGAATTTGTAATAAAAAAATTTATTTGCCCATTTGCAAAATTATAATATGATTTATTCCAGTGTGTATCTCGAATGAAATAATTTATTACGTGTATAGAATTTGGTATATGAATTGCTTTTCTGAGAGGTTCTGTACTATGAGTACATATTTATGTACCACAGAATAGACATTTGTGGGATAATTTATCTTACTTTTCCTTGTACGTATTTTATTCATCATTCATATTGTACTTTCAATGCTTAGGACCACATTAGTTCAATTCCGTGTTACGCTTGTTGCCTACTTTACTTTTTCCAGACTTTGATTATACGAAAAATTACAACTTATATACTTTTATCGACACAACAAGGTTTTACTAGCCAATCAATTGGATGTTGTATATATTATGTAAAACTCTTCTAGGAAACCTGCACAGTGCCGTCACACAATCTAATACCCATGAATAGCAATAAAATGAGTACATAATTTAATACAGTATACAGTATAGACTCATAGTATCAGCATAGACTCAGAATGCAGCTATTTTACATAATAATTTTCTTGAGCTATGAAGGTCCTTAATGACCAATCAAGAGTAAAGGCGCCAAATTGAAAATAATTGACGTATAAAACGTTTAATCAATATACCGTACGTCTGTTAAGTAATTGAGTAAATTATGTAAACACACAAGCTTACAGCAGTCATTTTATTTTGCTTCGACATTCATACAAATCAATATGCATAAATCATCATGGAAATTCAATTTTCGGTCCCTGTTCCCTTCAAGCAATGAATGACCCTCGGAAACGAATCTGGCTAAATTGAGTAAAACAGACCCTCAACTTTAATTCAGTATTTGGAAGTCCGCCCCAATTAATTCAAGTTTGGAATTACGCAGCCTGGATGAATTTAGGTGACTTTCAAACCCAAAAATACGTACCTATAGATACGCAATATCCATGGGTAAAGGATTGTCATGCATGTGAACGCGTTTGGGGGTGGTATAGAGAGTAGCCGGCCGACAAATTGTGTAAGCAATAATGCCACTACGGGTAACGTATAAATTTGGATTATCAAAGTGAACTTCGCCAGAGAATGGAAGCCTAGTACAGAGTGGTGTGAGTTTGACCACTGGCCGAGTACAGATAACGAGGGGTAGGTTTTCGGGGGCTTTTGAACAGATGGGTTGAGCGTGGACCAACCCTTATTATAAACAAGCCCTATTTATCGTAAGGGGTTGCAGGAACGTTACCACGCTTGGAATGCCACACGTAGACGTTACGGTATCCCCTCAGCACCCTTTGCCTGCATTACAGACGACAACGTACCACAGTAACCTGCCCCAATCAGGAAGGAGTCTGACACAAAGGGTTGCCGAGCGTGACTGATTTTGCCGAATAAGCAAAAAAGAGAGGGCTCGCTTAGCCTTTTTACACTCTAAGGTTATTAACTAATGCGAACATTAATCCAACCCCTATAAAATTCCAATCCTCTTATCCAGTTCCAAATCTCCAGGAAGATTTTTTCTCAGCGAATTTTAATTTTCCGAATACTGTAAAACCCTTAATAAAAACCCTAAGATACCCCCAATAGCGAGGCTAATACCGAACATAAATAAACATAATAAATAATAATTCCCAAAACGTCCGCCCCGTCCAGTGATTTGTAGTACATAGGGGATGCAAGTTCTAGATTGCCACGGGTGGTACACTCAGGATGAATATTGGTCCCGTGTCAACGAGTTATTTATGTGACGTTATAATCTATTGATTTCAGTATACAAACAATGCGCGCTAACAGCTCGTTGAGCATCACGCCTGGTCAACCTGGCACATCGTGTACCTCTGAACTACGTGCGCCTAGTAAGCGTATATACAAACTGTATACATATAGCCATATATGCACCTGATGCAAGCAATGCAACGACGAACGGGGATCCGAGGAGGGGGGGGGGGTTACTGGAAGTAAAGCAAACGAAACGTCAAAAGCGGAACATCCACCATTGTAAATCCCAACCCCTCTTCAGCCGAGTGCCTAGTCAATTGCGATGGCAAACACCAAACAATCTCATTGGGGATGGGTGATTTTCTCATTCAAGAATATACGACAAAATTGAACTACCCTTTTATTCTTTAACAACCCCCCCCCCCTTCGCCCAGCTAACTGCGCGACTGGTTCATGCACATTTGACAATCTCTTTTAACGCGCGAAAATGGCTGTCGTAATAAACGTTAAACAAAATTGTAAATTGCACCAAGTACCTGCTGGACATTTTTTTCTCTGAAACGAGGAACGATAATATGAATGGGGATGAATAAATAATACGGGAATGTCGGAGACTGGGCCATGCGCTCTTTTATGTCTTCTAACCGCAAAGGGAGATTTGTACGCGTTGCTCTACTTTACATCGACGTAGCTACGATCTTTTTTTACCAGCTGACAATGTACTTCAAGTTTTTCTGCACTATGTCACTCTTGTATTTGTATATGCTGGCAGTACGGATTTTACGGTTGTAGGTACCTGGTAGCCGATACTTGATAGTATACTGCTACCTACGTTACTTTACATATTTCTTCGTAATCGCGTGTAACGTATTACGCGAAAACCTGAGGACTCAGCTGTATCGCAACGTTTAATTGTGGCGTATATGTCTCACTTGTTTTCTCCTCTTTCATTAATTCTTTAAATGGCGTCGTGCGATTAATGGTTTATTGCTGGTTTTAAAGGGACACAGTCTTTTACAGTACTTTGAGCGGATACCATTGGGGAACGTTGAATTATGAGAATGAAAAATTTTTACGGATATGAAAAAGGGACTTTGGTACTTTTATATAGATTCATGAGTATATATATATATATATATATATATATATATATACAGATGAGACGGAAGATATACTTTTGTATAATTGTATAAGAAAAAATAGATTCTCATTGATATTCGTACATTAGACTGGGACCTGTTTTACGAGATCTTGGAAAATATTTTTCTGTTTTCCGAAACTTGTTTCAGAATTTACGTTGGTACGCAAAGGGGGAGAAGAAGGCGCAAGTAAGGGGCGTTGCTGCTGGGTATAATCGAAGGTGGTACAAAGAGCGAAGTACGGGTGAAAAAATTAAGGCGACGTAGTCTTTTGAGAACAACGGATGATAAACGGTCCACTTCGTTTAGATGATATAAAAAATAAGGTCAATCGTGATAGCTTCTTTTCGTCGGGGTTAAAAAGTCGTTCGATACGAAAGGGTTGCAAGATTTGATTATTTGCCTGCTTTAGAAATTGTCTTCGACCTGCCTCTGCTTTAAGTTTTCCTATCCCCACGTTCTCCTACAACTCATCCTTATTCCACCTTGATTTCTGTCCTCGTAAGACTTTCTATCTTTTACTTTTTGGCTCCTCCTTTGCGACAGGCACTTCGTTCTGCGCGCAACTAACGACCTCGCGAAAGTGTCAACGGGAAATCCAATTTGGCCGATGCCTAACGACCTATTTCGTGAAGGGCCGTGAATTCCTCAGGATATGCCTTAGGGACTATTCTCTAACGAGGAAATCCATCCCGATTCTGATGTATACACTTGGGAAATTTTGCTAAGGAATTCAGAAAATTTTTTGACAGCTACCATAGTAGAGACGGCACTTTGCGACGAGAAATAAAAAAAAAAGAAGACTATGACAGACTTTGTGAGTTAAGTGGTATCTCTTTTCCTCGTTGTGCATCGTTGGTGGAATGTAACAAAAGGATTTTATTTGACTCACGTGGTAACTTTTGTGGCTCGTGTAACTTTCGATAAAGAGGAAAAAGAAAAAATCGAAAAATTAATTTATTTCAAGAATACTGGTACTGGAATTTATGGCTCACTGAGTATAATTCACAAACTAGAGCGAGTAGAGATGCTCGTTGAAAAAATTGAATAAGAATATGTGTGCATGCGGTAATGGACATACCCAGTATGTCCATGACGTCTTGTGCCTGCGCTCGTGATGGTGGCGACAGTAGTACTGGCGCCGTATCGGTCAGACTTGACTGCCGGCTCCGAGACTACCCCCGTACTGTCCCATTCCCCCACCACGTTCATAGTGGGCGTGCTCTGGGGGACTGAAGAGGGTGAAAGGTTAGGTAGGGTAGCTATATAGGAATAGTCTGACCAAGAGGGAGGTTAGGTTGGCCGTTTGGAAGGGATGGAGAAAGGTAGAATTTCAAGCTATGCCATTTCTTCCCTATCAATTTAAAGATTTTTTTTTTTCATTTTTCTCACCCCATTCTGATCGCAGTCTCAAGAATCTAGGACCAAGGGTGTATTTCCTTTCCCTCTATATCATATCGTATGAAATAAAGCCAGAGCCACCACTCCCATATAAAACTGTATTAACCTACTGAAGATTTCCTACCCTCGAAGGATAGAACCTGCAATCTAAAACCGTCAAAGGGTTGTATAATAATCCTGGCAGACCGACCGGCACGAGCTAACCAATCGGATAAACATTAAAACCGGAATATCAATTAGAGCTGAATAAATGAGCCACAAAGCCAATACATTAGTTCAATCGAGTCTTCGTCTCATGGGTCCATATGGAGTTCAATAAGGGTCCATGACCTCTAAAACTATTTCAGGAGAGAATTTCATCATTTATATACGGCGGAAGTTATGAGCAGAAAGATATGAGAAGGAGGGAGACAGACATATATAAATACCAAGTATTCAGGTGAATAAGAGAACGACAGAGTAAAGTCCACCAACCCCTCGGTATCTCGATTTCATATTATTTCGATGATTCAGAGCATGGTCTCTCGACGTGCCCTTTACATCCCTTCGCTGCCAATTCCGCTGGGCCATTCTGCCCATTCATTGTCTGCCCCTATCAGGCACTCCTCCTCTTCTAGGTCCTCTACCACATCTCCTACTGTATAGAACCAGAGAACCAGTTGCTAACAGCACCTCCGTCTCCTGCCTGTACGACCCTCGACACTCAACGCGTTCAAGTTAATTTATCAAGCCATTCCACACATCCATCACAAGTGCCGGCCCTCTCTTCCGTCAGAAGCCCCGATTCTCCTTTTTCGCTCTTTCTCATTAAATATTTACCTTCTGCCCTTCGACCCGATTCTGCCCTTTGTGCACGGTTACTAGACCAGGAACACTGGAGGAGCCTGTAGACGAATCAATGTTTTTCAATTGACTTTGCTTAGGATTTCCTACGCGCCGTTCATCCCTTATACTTATCCACGGTTCTACCTTTAGGCAATAGACGCTGTATACTAATCGTTCGGGCAAGTGGAAAACGAATTTTCTCGTCAGACCATCAAATGACTAAGCGATTGAACTTGGTGCCGAGACTGTGCTTGATTAAAACAACCTATTTCTCTTTCCACCCTTCGATGAATCCCTGTCGAAAAGACCAACCTGCCGTGACTACCCCCCTACACGTAAGAAGAATGAAACGGAAGTTGGATGTGGAAGGGCTGGAGGTTACTGATGCGAGTTGGCCAGTCCCGTGCGTGTATTAGAGAAACAGCGGGGAGGTTTCACTGTGGCTATCTGCTTGATAAATACAAGCAACCCTTGAATAATGCAAGAACCGTTCCGACACTTGCAAGTAAACAAGTAACCTAACCTAACGCCACCAGATTGGAGGATACTGATTCCCTGAGTTCTCTTGGCGCATCCAAATGTCCCTCCTAGCGAAACACCTCGCTACACGAAATACCGTGAAAAAGACGCATTAGGTCTATCTATAGCTGTTCTTCTGACTATTTTATTCGACCGCATTCATTTTCATGAAAGCAACCCTTATGCCGATGAGATCAAGGAGAAAAGTGTCGGCAAAGA
The DNA here is from genome assembly GCA_031762395.1 of Calameuta pygmaea. Lineage (NCBI taxonomy): Eukaryota > Metazoa > Arthropoda > Insecta > Hymenoptera > Cephidae > Calameuta > Calameuta pygmaea. The sequence goes on along the minus strand of JASANN010000387.1, from coordinate 753,910 downwards.
GAAATTTAATTAAAAAAAATTGCTATGGCAATTAACAATCATTATATATATATATATATATATATATATATATATAATAATACAATTATAAAATTAGCAATACACTCTGTACAATTTAATTCGATTATTCTATCCTGTCTTCGTTCTCTACGAAAATTACTACATGTCCAGGCTATCCAATTGAATTTGGGAACACTTGGTAAAAGAGTGCCAGAGATTAAATCAGCCTTTGGACACCTTTGTATGTATGTACCTTCTAAGGATGAATTTGCTCCAGCAGAATAATCCTAACGGCAGTGTGTAGCTGTCGGTGGGGATGAAATTACTGCGGTTTGAAAATGGCAGACACAAATTCAATAATATTAAATGGATTCAGGTGTCCCGTAGATAAAGCTTCGAGGGTGGTCGTGATATATCGGCACAGTGGCACACGAGATGAACGCCAGGCCTTATGATGAACGATCCGCATGGATAACCTAATACAGCATGGTTACGTGCTCCATTGTATATATGTGTATATATATATATATATATATAAGCATACAGCTACAGATACGACTGTATATCATATCGAGTCCATATCCAATGCATTCACGGTATAAGGAAAATACCTAGTAGAGCCATGAAATTACGATTGGACTTTGTCACGCGCGAATATACTCAACGATGCATTTAAATAATCCGATTTTGTCGACCGGCAAGAAATTCCACCACATGGTAATGCAGAGTAGAGGATAGTCCGATAGCGATACCCGATGACCTTTTAATAGGATAATCTCGAGTTATCTGCGCGCAGTTTCGATCGTAGTGAAATTTGAATCAAGCGATTTCTGTAATTGCGACGGCTAATAGTAACGATGACAGGGATGGCGCACAGGGTTAATTCAACCTATGGGCTACAGACAGCAAAGTAGCCGTGAGATTGTGCGATTTGTTCCCACCTATGTATATACCCTTATTACGCCACAGTGCCATTAAACTGCTGAAATAGATATGGGTATATACCGGGTGTACAGGTATGTAACTATGTGCGTTATACAGTAAACATTAAATTAAATTATACATTTAAACGTATTAGAACTCATTAAGGGTTCCTAATTCGTTCAGTCTGTATACGCCTTTATTGCTTTTCATCCCTCCGTAGTATAAAGACAGGGGGGGTTGCATCCCTTCGCAGTATACAGGGAGTCGTGGAACGTCCGTGCTAGAATTTTTTTTCTCTGCAATCCGAAAATGATTATCCACCGGCATGCAGGGATGCCACCACGTGCGTCACCGAGTATGCGAATAGGGGATGAAATATGTGTATATCTATGGATGGCGCACGAACGCCGGGGAGGGTTGGCCGAGAATGAGCTGGATGACTGAGGGCGTTGAGGTATATTGGCATACCGACGCTCGCCGATATGGGAATACTTTAAGACCAACTTTAAAGTCCGCGACCAGCCTGACGTCGACTGAATTGCAGATCGTTGACTGTGTACGCAGGTATAAAGTGCCTATAGGTACTGTGGGGTGTTGGCCATGCCGGTAGGTAAGGGTTGCGTTTAATTGCACCATCCTGACATACCCTGCAAATCCCAACTCATACCCGCGTACCATCCCCCGAATTAAGGATGAGAGTATAAGAGAGATAGGAGAGCGATATTCACAGACGCTTCCAAGTTCCCTGAATTCTGTGAGGTTGCCGTTGCGAAATACGTGGGGGAGGTCCGTCGCGACGTCGGGCGTCGTGCAATTCTCCTGGATTAAACGCATTCTTCCGCCGCGACGGAATCCTTGGTCGACGAGCCATTATTTCTGCCTTCTTTTTCTATTTCCGATTAACGACGAAGAAGGCCGACGTTCCAGGATATTTCGCACCCCTAATGATACCCACTGCGTACAGACCTTAATACAACCCTTATAGGTACCTGAATATCGACTGTAGTCACGAACTGGTCGATTTTCACTCGACGACCCTTAACACTCACCCTTATTCTTATACCCTTCGACTTTTCTTCCTGCTGTGTCTCTACGATAGTCCGGGACAATTTCTTATGGCTGTTTCTATACGTGTGTGTATATAAAATATATGTATATATATATATATATATATAGAGGGAGAGAGAGAGGGAGAACCACCCCTCTGTGACCTTCCCGACAATATCCGTAAAGTCACATTCTTCGGGACATTAATATTGGCAAATTAGTGTTGAACAACGATATATGCGACGTGGGGCGAAGACAGTGAGGGAACTTAACTCGAACGTATAGGGGAGGATAAGATGTTAGAGGAAAAGTCTATTAGATACGAACGCACCATTACGAGAATCTATATGAAGCAATCGGGTCATGTTTTCACTGTGAAAAACTTCGTTTTAACACCACTAACTCAGTGCTAAAAGTATCTGGCCATATTTCTACCTACATACCCAGTAGATTTTCTTTACTCGTCTCCCCGCTTAAAGAAGGAAACGGTCTATTCGTAGCTTGTAAGGCGAACTTGAAACTTTTTCAATTATTCCTATACGAATCTTAACCTGGTAACGTGCCTCGTAAAATCCTTGCTTCTACCAACGATCGCAATCCTGTCTATCTAACCCTCGCAGAAACGTAAGAAGTAACAAATTTTTCGAGCTTTTAAAGTCCAGTTAAATTTTCACAAATATAACGTTACGAGTATCTTTGCAGCCCTAAAATTCAGATCATCCTTATTGCTATTTTTCACGATCTAAATAAAAGCGTATTTCACTATATCATTATATCATCAGCCATTTTTCATTTTTTCTAACAATCTCAGAAACGCTAACGATACTAGTGATTCCGTTAAAACTAGTTCAAGTGTTTGACTAATTGCTGTGACTTTCATCCGACATTGTATAGCGGAATCAGTCAATCGATGCTTCCTTCGCAACTTGAAAGTCAGCCCGGAAAACTTAAGGAAGCACTTTACGATGTATATCCTCTTGTGTATATATATATATATATATATATATATATATATATATATATATACATATAGAAACACGTAGTAAAAAACCAGATATCGTGGCTGTACTCTGTGCAAGTAGAGGAGCTAATAGTGGCTTAAGAATAGTAGTCGACTCACGTGCAACCTCGCTAGCTATAGCCATTCGACTGTAAATCAACCTTAAACCGTCCCGGTCGGCTTACAATCAAATGTACTTAGCGCTCGCTAGGAAACGTACGGGATATACATACTTAGCGTCGCCAAAAACGTAATAACGTCGATCATAAAAATCAGCCAGTGGATACTTGAAATGGCGCACGTTTTAACAGTAGGTACTGGACAAGCTTCATAAATCCTGAGAGTACGTACCAACCGATCTACAGCAATAGAAACTTCGAGAAAGTCATAGCCCTCGTGCGCGTACCGTCAAAAGCCTTTATGAAGTGGTTCTACGAACTTTGTGGAAAATCGAGAGGAAATTTAACGATCGAGAACGAAAGAACTAGAAGAAAGGTAAAATCATTATTTTTCGTTTGAAATCATTAAAGTTTTATAATCGACAGTTCTCCCGTATCGAACGGTTCAGTTTTGATAAGAAAAGAAAATTTTTTTAAGAAAAAAATACCTGCTCGCATTTTCTATGTGAATTCGTGACTGCACGTGAAATCCCTGCCGTGCGATAAACAGCGATAGCGCCAATTTTAATCTGAAGCATATCCGATGTCCGTTTTTCGATTCCCGGTTGCGTCACGTTTTGGTGGTACCAACGAGAGCCGGTTACGGAAGTGAGTTGCGGTGAGGTTGCAGGGAATTGCGATATAATGGAGGGTGTGTGCGATCCCAAAGGTATCGTGTGTCGCTGACTGTACAGCCAAACTGACCGCACAGCAATACACATTAACGTTAGCAACTACGAACTGCGACTTCACGTACACACAGTATGTATCTGGCAGTAGCTATATGGGAATAGTGCACTGTGGACTAAGTATTGGTACCACTGGTCAGCTGGTGACCATTACTACTCTATGGCAGTGAATGCGTGTGCTAGCAGTAACGAATCGGCCTAATTTCGCACAACAGTCTGGCGATGCGAATAGTTGCTACTTGTTACTAGATGCCTGCCTATAGGGGTAATAGGCAGCGCCAGTGATGGCCATGCGAATTTAGTTAGACTGGTTACCAAATCGTGCTGTTTGTATCATTATATTGTGTATGTATTTATATATTTTTTTTTGTATATTTTATTTTCTTATCCCTTACTGTTATCTATTATGGGTTTAATGTATGTTTGCGAAAAAAATTCATTGCGAATTGCGAGCCGTAAATTCAATTGCCAAATGAATAGCGAAAAACGTGCTAGACTTGCAGGGTGGTTGGTACGCTTAAATATTTGTGTTTTGGACACCCTGTATTTTATCGTTTTTATTATTTCACGGTAGTACCGTGGCATTGCTGCAATTGGTATTGCAAGTGCATTTCAAGTGCACTAAGGTGCAGGCATGTTTTATGGACGTGACATGGATGCAGAGTTTTGTTATTAGTTTTTTTAAGGTTTAAGCATCTGGTTGTGCTGGGATTTTTGGATTTTTCTCTTCAGACTGTACATTTTGATATTTCCGATAGAGAGGGCAATGATAAACGAAATACAGGAAAGTTCTTTGTGGCGGCTGGATGGGTGGGATAATTTTTTAAGGTTTCGCAAGAGACTCTTGAAGATCACAGAGCTTTTAAAGAGACGTATTATTCTGGCCATCGCTATAAACAATTTTTATAATTTCGAATTGAATTTTATCTCAATTCTGTACCTCGCAGAAACAAGGGGGAAGCGTCGCAACGAAAACAGCGGGCAACGTCGGAAAGTTTATTCCGCGACACTGCCCCCCATCTTTCTCGATTTATTAATTCCCAAAAGTTTCAGAACTGAGTTCGTAGTTCGTCGAATTTCTCGAAAACATTTTGTTTTTGTCACTGACTCCGTTCCGCCATCCTTGTACTGGTCTAGTCGCCTGTACGTAAAACTTCCATTTATCGAGAACATCTACTTCGACATGAACACCCGGTACAGTGAAGCTCCTTTTACATTTGTGCATAGTATTCGCTATATCTACATTGACGGGAAACGAATCGACGTACTTGACGTAAGGAGAAGAAAAGAAAAATAAAAAAAAATAAAACCTGAAAAATAAGCGTCCTATATCACTAGAATTTCTTTTCTGCTCTCTCTCTCTTGATTCTCCTACGACGACCAAATATCCACTATTGCAAGATGAATAGTTTTCAACGTCTAGCTTCATAAATCTCAGCTGGAAATCCGAACCGATAAGGGCTGATAATACTGTACATATACCATGAAGATTCGCAAGTTCTCCCAGCGACTTTATACGAATCCCAGAGTGGCCTGTTATATCGTTTCCATTCTGTAAAAGGCGTTCGTATATCGACAACGAGATAAGTTCACGACATGGAAATTTTTCAGTAACATCCCAAGAAACGCGATACCATTTTATTGTACAGATGGTGCGGATATATCTACTTTGAGATATTTCCGTGGTCAGCGTTTAGAGGTTATACAGGGGGTCTATTTAGAATTATTGCACCACCTCAAGATGGATCTACCATAGAATTCAAATGGATCGACTAGCTTTAGTCGGTTCAATACGCTTGAGTAACCCTATATGTCCATTTAGTAACAATTGCTGCGAATTGGACTAAAGTCATTTTGGAGGCTGCAAAAGACTGATTCGTAAGACAATGATAAAGCTCTTGTAAGGATGCTGGAGTAACGTGGTCCAGTAGCAGAAAGCATCCAGGGTGGAGCAAAATTGGCTGGTAGCCAAGGACGGCACTGCGGATGTGGGTGGTGACAGTGGTGGAGGTTCTAGTAGGGGTAGGATAGTCACCATTTGTAAATCTAGAGGGTGACTTTAAACTGTCGTACTAAAAGGACTGCTCCTTAATTTTCAATCAGCATTTATTACAATGCGGGGAAGACCTTTTTTTGATTTTCAAAAAACTATCAACTTCTTGATATCTCGCCTTGGATTATTCAGTGACTTTGAAAAACATATGAAAACTCAGAAAATTGACGAAGGTTTGATATCCCATCTTGGATAGGTCCATTTATCTGACCTAGTTACTGTATAAATATTAGATTGGGAAATCTCATATCCGAAAATAATCAAATTTGACCTAGATATACCTATACGGTATTTAGACAACTAACTACATCTAATATTTTATTAAAGCTTGTGAATTTTATCCCACATCTGACCTATACCAATTAAATCAAATTTAACCTAATCATATGAGAGCTTAAATTTCATTTGCATAGACTTTACATAAGCTTACAAAGTTTAGGAACCCTATGGTATCAAAATACCTAAAACCTATATGATTATTCATATACAGCATAAAGAATGTATGGTTTATTATTAAACCAAGGAAAAAAAATATGACCAACAGTTGCAACACACACACATATATATACACACAAAACTAAAGTTAATAAAATTTCACTGTCAATCTTACTGCCTTCTGATGCATAATGAAATAGGATCGAAACAGTTTTCAGGGCTTTCTAAGTATCCCGTGCGATTAATCCCATTTAGTTGGTCGGTAAAGATAGAAAAATTATGGTCAGTCTACCTAAATACCCACTTGGAAAGTGGCTTTCCCCAAGGATCATTTATCCTCAAACAGGGAAACGATCCCGTTCTTCGTCGGATACCCGTGAAAAATCTACGACTGCCCCACAGTAAGAAATATGAAGCAGAATAAAGAGCAGAGTAGAAGAGGAAGAAGACGTAAGGGAAATTAAAAAATGACCGAACCAACTGTTCTTTAATTACGCTCATCGAAGACTGTTCGAGTATTACGCGTTAGTACTATACATATATACAGTTGGTCTAACGCATTGAAATGGAAACGAAGCGGATAATAAATATTGGGGTAGTTTTTCGAAGATGGCCGCTCTCAACGGAACACTCCTATCTTCTTCGAGGCAGACCTCACCCTTGAACAATAACAAATCTTTTCACACTCCAAGTGTATAATCCTATTGGGAAGTGGGAGGGCGGGGGGGGGGGGAAGGGTGTTAACTCGGCGTATGCCAACGCTACATTTATTCCAGACGAGTTACGCATTACCTTCGACGTTACGTCACATTACGTTTCGTTACGGGTAGCATTAAGGTGCTGCCGTTCACTGCTGCGGAAACGCGATACGCGATACGCTTTCCCTCGCGACGGCTCATGCAGGCATTAGAAACACTGGCATGGTTACATGAAAATACGAGCTTTACAGTATATCTATATATGCAATATATAAGTATATATATATATAATCTAAAGAGTGCCCTTCGCAAAGCATAAATTCCATTTCACCGTTCGATTCTTCCTCTCGTCAGCGAACACCCCTGTTTCCTTTTGCTATTTTTGTTCGACTAGACTCGGCTAGGTTCGGCACAGTTCGGTTTGCAGCTACGACGTCTACTGGGGTACAATTCTGAATTCTCGATAAAGCTTGGCGATGCTTATACATGGGTACGTTGATTGGTGGAAGGATAAGGGGTGGAAGAGAGGTTTGTCGAAGGAAAGATTATTCTAGGGGGATGAATTATGGAATAATTCACGATTAAAAAGCACTCGGAAGGAATTATCTGACGAATGGGGGTTATTTTTAGATACGTGTTTCGTAACGGTAACTTTACCTTATTTGAAATTCCTTGGGGTGAAAAATTGAAAATCGCAGAATGCTTTTAAGGCAACCGCGATGGGGCAACTACCAACAGCTAAGTGGGTTCAATCGCCCTCGACCCGGCATTTTCACAAACTCACCCACCCATCCCCCCCGGCCTGACATTATGTAATTTTTTCTCTCCACTTTTCTCCTCTCTTCTTCATCTTCTATCAGCCTCCGATTTTCCACGGCTCAACGAACCAGCAACGTGCGCCAAGCGATACGGCCACTGCCATGGACCAAATGTAATCTGCGATTGGGACCTTTGTGCTCGGGATTCAGCTCTGCAATTCTACGTGCGTATCGACGCTGAGCATCGTTTGGCAGATGAAGAGGCTTTTGTATCCAAAAGGATGATCATCCGCATGAGCAAAATTACACCTAACGGAACGGTATCCATTCGACCGTCGTTCCAGTAATAATTGGATAAAAGATACTTTTGACAAATTAATCTCTCGTCTATAAATTGACAAAAGAAAACAATTTCAATTATAGTCCTCACCAGAGATATATGTATACAAGGATCACCCATAGACCCCAATTGATTTAAATAAAAATAGACTTTTTTTTTTTTTTCTTACCAACTGAAACGATTAAGCAGACCCCTGTCTGCGTGACCCGCGCTATAAATCTGATACGTAAATGCGTAACGAGCCTCATCCTGCTTAAGGATTTACCTCAGACAAAGCATCCTAGATTCACTTTACGGTGAGCATGCAAAACGCGAGCTATTATCGAATAATGAAGCAGTCCCTGTACAACCCGATCCTGAACTCAGTCTACAGTAAGCACAACCCTTCTGCGTCATACATATGAATGTATCTGCCTATATACGCTACTAGCCTAGCATTACCAGAATATAGCAAAAGCCATGCTCGATCTCGTAGCCAGGATACAAATGCGTCCCAATTGTTAACCACGTCTGAATCGCTTCACGAAATTCAGTTATGCTAACCCGAACTATCGTTAGAGTCACGCAATGCAGTTCCGATGTGAATCCGCCTTGCGAAGCTCAGTCAAACGTTGAGTCGCGTGGCGTCGATCACAAATCCGATTTAACAGAGTCACTGTCAGAATGTAAAGGGGGTCAGAAAGTAAAGCAGCTACTCACGTAATTGGTTCTCGCTCTTTAACATTTCGATGGTAAAGACGCTATGATTATTATTATTACTGTATAACAGGAGTTTCCCGTGAATTTCGTGTATTACTATATATGAATATATACCCATAGGTTAGGATGTAAATAGATATAACTATATCTATACATATACAGTAATGACTGCATCCTGATAGAAACTCATTTTCCTCTTGGGGAGTCACCAAATTTTTGTTCTACAGAATCAAAAGAGCTTTTTCAAAAAAATCCCGTATCTTGGGAATAATAAAGGTGACTTTGCAACACGAAGTAGGTACGCGATTCGAACGGTAATCTCCTAGTAGAAGGTAGGAAAAAAATGAAGTAAGTAAGAAAATGTAGACAGGAAGGAGGAAAGAGAGGACAGTGGAAGTAAAAATAGAGTAGACAAAGAAATACAGATATCAGGAACTGGGAATGGAGCTTATCGTATTCGCAGTTCGTGCTACGGAATAGGTATGTACATATGTCGCAATGTAGTAGATTCCAAGATATACAGTATAGGTTAGTATCAGGCCTGAGAAATCCAATAGGTAAAACTACAAATCGAAACTAATAGGAAGGAGATTGGAAGTCGTAACTCGCACGAAAAGAGATTCCCTTTGACATTCGCCAAATGATACTCGGCAGTCCCGTTTAGGGATTTAATATAAATATTGTATATATACATATATGTATGTATATTACAACGAAGCCATAGCTTTGATTATATTCAAGGTCTGCTATACCTCTAGATATCATTTGGGAATAATATACAAGCCTATAGTACAACTTATACTTTAAGCGAACGTCCTCCATTTACTTGGTTGCACATTCGCCATACCGAAGAGCTTCTAATTCATTGCAAATTTATACAATTAACCCTGTGCTGGAGTTAGTAGAAGCCGATAACTTGCAACTGCGACAATCGGCCTTATGGCTAAGCCTTGACTGTATACATTTGCTACGTACGATTCGTCTTGTGTATCGTAGATACAGTTGGCGCCACCGTCGCGATTGGCAACGTCATTGGTTTTCCACTGTTTGGATTTGGATTTACCAGACTCGTCCAAAGGCGTATGAGCTTTTACTGCTTTCCAGTCAGCCGAGGAGTTTTCCTGAGATATCGAGACATAAGATACAGACGGGAATACGATTCGATAAGAGACTTTTATAAAATGTCCTTTTCTCGATCTTTCAAGGCTATTCGCGATAGACCGCGATTTCGCGCCAGGGACACGTTCGCCTGATATATATACCCCCCCCCCCCTCTCGCTCCCCCATACAGAACGCATGACATTTCGCGTTAACGTATCTGTCGTGCAAATCGACCAACCCTTATTGTCTGCCACTCGAAGACATGTGCCACGACCCTCTATACGTACGTGTGTTAAATCCACAAAGCGTTTCCCTCGTTATATATTTCTTCCTCGACACAGCCACTCCAGATATCCCTAACGAAGTATTCTCAGGAAGCATCCCTTAGGGGTTGTAAAAAAATATGATAAGTAATCATAAATCTGGGACTTCGTATAAGAAAAAATTACCCTCGCAAGATAACACGGAATACTAACCGTATGTAGGTTGTGGTATAGACACTTGTGAGACTTTGACATTAGAGGGTGCAAGCTTGACAATAATTTTACCCATAGTGCATAACTCTGGCTCCATTATATATTCCGTACTTTCACATCCAATCTGAAGCTTTAAATTGCATCTGACGTCCAGGGGTAGTTTGGTACGTGGTATGGAGTTACGGCTCGGTGTCGCGTTACCCTAGGTCAGTTTCTATAGGATGTACGGTAAGCCACGGGACGAGACAGGGCCAAAGGAGGTAATTTTAATCGTTGCTACCCCTGCGAAAATCTATTTCTTCGTCGAATGGATTTGCCAGTACGTCTTCTGTGGCCTACAACCCTCTCCCTATCTATAGGGTGGCTCGAAAAGATTGCGGATGGGAATCATTTATCTTCGTTAGCGAGCCGCGAGAGGAGCACGATATCGTACTGTAGATATTTCTTATTATGTATATATACATATACTTATTATGTACATATATATATATATATGCACAGCGGAAATACGCGGGATGCTCTGCGTCCCTCTAAATCGGATTAAGAGGGAGATCATGTCGAGACTAGACGCGTAAAGAGCGTCAACACGAAATGAAATGTTCCCTCCAATAATGTAATCCAGATTAATGATCCATTCTCTAGTAACCTGGATCGAAAAAAGCTCACACGGCGAACTTGTGGATTTACTTTAGGAGACGCCACATAAATTTGCGAGGAATGCATCGCTCGTTTCGATTTTGGATGCAGGCCAACTCCTCGCCTTTATATTACTATTACTAATATATATATGCTCTATATATTATACTCGAGTATATAGTTGGCCGACTATATCTGGAGTTTTACCACTGTAGTACCTATACTATATTTTTCTACCTAAACCTTACGGTGACCAATATATATATATATGTGTCCGTGTGTGTGTGTACGAAGTTAACATCACTCTTTCTAGAAAAAGCAAAAATATTCACCCCTTCCAGAAAAAGAGGATGGATGATATCTAAGAAAAGAGCCGAAAGGTGAGACAGCAGAGAAAAAAAAAAACAAAAAATGAACTTCTCGCATGTTTGGCCCAGTTAGGACATAACCATCGGCTTAGCCGTTCTCGCACCGTATCTAACACGCTTCGGTAATCCTAGAAAATTTATTCACAAAGAGCCGATTTCTCCTTAAACTTTTCGTCGTCCCTGCCTTTCCTTTTTTGCCTCTCTCTCTCTCTCTCTCTCTCTCTCTCTCTCTCTCTCTCTCTCTTTCTTTCTCTATTTCATTTCACTAACGTTTTCCTTCTTTTTTTACCTTTATCACCGTTCCGTTTCTCGTTTGCTTTCAAGCGTTCTCTATCCCTCTCGCACTCACAGCTCCACCCGCTATCTCTTTTTCTAACTTTTAGCACTCTCTTTACTTCGACTCATCGATCAAGCCGAAGTTTCGCACAACGAATCGCGAACTCAGTAACGTCTAAAAGTCTAAAAGGCTTCGACGGAAACTCCAGGGCACCTTCTACCCGCCTACCCTGGATTCCTTTGACGTCCTCTCGATAAATGCGTTAGCTCCGTTTGACGTATCGACCTGATTCCCTTGTTCAGGATCCAACTTCCTTTTCTTTTAATCCTTTAATCAATATCCAGATACAGGGATAGGATCATCCAAATATTACGTTTGACGTATTTGCAGATTATAATATCCCTGTACAGTAGAAATTTTTACTTTTAACATATTAGGTACAGATTAACGATAGTTGATAAGGATAATTTTCACTGGATGGGAATTGGTGATATAATTTTTTTGTCGCGAAAAAAAAGTCAATTTCAATTGTACAAAGAAGAAAGATCAGTGATAAAATTCGTATTTTATAAAATGAATTCGTGGTTCTATCATTTTTATACGAAAAATTTCGTAGGTGGTGAATATGGAATGGTAGCAAAGTGGTTAGCGATTTGAAATTATACTGTCATACTGGCTTGGTAAAATTTCTCAAACTCGTCCCATTTTTTCATCGATATGGGACAAATATTTTAATACCTCGCGTAGCCCATTGCTTCCAGCTTGTCCGCTTACTGAGGTCTGCCTGTTGGGTCGGATAATCAGTGGTTTATTTTACTCGCATAAAACAAGCGGTCTAGTATGAAACTGCTGAGGCTCTATTTTATAGGATTGTATATATATATATATATATATATAAATATACATATATATACACACACACATACATACGTTTCTTATGGTGCAAGGCGAATATCCAACGGTATCGCTAACTTCGTCTGGCTCTGAGAGGAGAAATCTCACAGTGTTAACCTCACGTCTCGAGTGTAACGTTCTCCTCGTATTTTCTCTATTTCGTACCAGAACGAGAGAGAGAGAGAACTGGGGAGAATAAAATCTACCACTAGGGCGGAGTATCATCCACTGCGGTAGAATTCTGTACTAACTTGGCGAGTTTGCGACGCTCGCGTACCTATAGTACCGACGTGCAACGTAATATGGTATAAGCATAATATAAAGGGACCAATAAAAATTATCCAAAAGTTTTCTCATATTTTATTACAAATTCAGTTACCTTCGAGTTAGCAGCATTTATTTCCAAGAAAATGCTCACCTGCAACAGAATAATAAAACAACAGTTAGTCTCGATTCTTTTAAAGGTTACAACTGTATAATAATAAAAAATAAATGGCAATGAATAAAATCTCATTTTCCCACCTATTTCATATTGAGCATTTAATTACAAAATATTCAATAAATTAGATATGTTTGGGTCTCCGGAAACAGATGATTTTATTTACTTAAATAGTGATTTATCATGTTCCTTGATATTGAGATAAATCGTCTCGGATATAATTACATGACGTAGCCTTGTTACGTCACTTAGCCATAGAGCTTTTAACCGTATGAAATTACATATTTGTATAAGGTTTCGTATATATATATATGGATAATAAGTGTATGACGCAGACAAGTAATTTTTTTTCAAATTTACAAAATCTAATAAAAAGGTGTATATGCAGAGGCCATTCCTTTTCCGAAATTCCAGGGATGATGAAGAGCTGTCTTTTCGTCCAGGGTCGTACGAAATTGCAATCTCGGTACCTCTACGCAATTTCGCTGCATTTGCGCCGTCCTGCTGCAGGATGCGGCATAGCTGTTGGAATTTTCGTCGACTGCGGTCGCTTTTCGGTATGGGGTCACTGATATGGCATACGAGGTTAATTTGATTTTTATCTTCCGTAATATCCGGTTGCCTGTGCCCTCCGTGGCGCGTTAGTAATTGCTAAACTTTAAAAGGGTTATGGCTCCTGATTGGACCGCTGGCTACTTCACGTATTACATATGTACCAACCTGCCCCTCGCTATATATATATATATATATACATTTAAAATCAATAAGTACATTAGTATATGTAATCATATAAAATTCTACATTATTCGATCTAATTCGCAAGGGACTCATACATATAAAAAGGTATATTCTCCCAATAAAATTAATTTCCCATACGTCAATTAAACATAGTCAAGGGAAATTATATTATTGCCTAAATATATCAACAAATTTGTACAAACTGGATATAAATTAAAAAAAAGTATTGCCATATAACTAAAACTATACCACAGGCTTGTAATACGCAGGAAATAATTGCAATGGTAATTAACCGAAAATATGATTTTTATCCTAAACAAAACGTGGTGCATGTACTATGTATTAAAAGGAATAGATATAGGTATATATACAGTACGTATGCTCAGAGGCCACTCTCGTTACGTTTTATCCTATCACGTTCGCTTTGTTTGGCTTTATACGTGGCGAACGCGAAAATTGCCAGGTTGGGAAAATTTCATTGGACCATCCGTGTGCATCAGGGCCGGTTTACGTATACCGAGTGGCGGGTAGGTCGAATCTCTAATACCAGTCCCGCTGGTTACAAAACCAGGTAGTACCGGCTCGGTTGCGAAATCAGTCTGGAAAAGTGAGTTGGAATATCGCGCTAGGAATTATCCGTTTTACGTTACGACCCAGAGTGAAACAGTCTCAATTATGCCAACGGTACAAGAGCATCCCTGAAAAGACTTTCCACTTCCGTGAAATAGCTTGGAATCCGGAGGCAATGTAAATTCTTCAGGTTAGACTTCTTTAAGGGAGTTTACGTTACTGTGCAGCTACCTTCGGTACAGCCTTAAACGTTATCATGAGTACATTAGATACCCACCTACCCTTTTCGCCTTCCTGGCAATTATGTATTCTATGGAGCTTCTACTGAATGTAATGAACACCCTTGATCCTATTATTGAAGCATATTATAGTCACGTTATAAGGGTTGGTTTATGGTCTTGCTTGATTACCAAAAAGTAACGTGACTATCGTCGACAATTCTAAACTTAAATTATCTCTATAGTCACCTTATCTCTTACAGTTAGAACATTCTGTGTGCGTGATATGAACTGACCCTTAGGTTCTTATTAAGATGGACAGATTTTATATACACAAAAACTTTTGGACCATACGAGTTAATAGAATTGAGTTTTACGTCAAACGTATTCCCACGTGGCGACTTCTCTCAGACTTTTTCACTGAACCACAATGAGTTATCTGGTTACAGAATTCTTGTAACAAAAGCCGTCGATATGAACGTGAAAATTATATTAATTGAGGAATCGCGATGAGATAAAAGCTAGAATGAGGTAAGTTATACCTGAAATATTATATTAAATTAAAAAAATTTAATTAAAAAAATTTTTCTAAATAATACAAGATATAAGCGAATTTTTCAAATAATTTTACCCGTATTTCGTACAGACTTCGTAAGGACTTTCACAATGATAAAGTACATACGGAATGTATATCTGCAAAGGGGTAGTTTTCGATGACCATAGAATCGAGGTACATGGTGAAAACAGGAGTGAACTCAAGTCAGTATAGGGGATGGACCGAGGGATGATGAGTTTGCAGTTTGACTCCTGTATCAAGCCAAGTCAAACTCGACTGCCATTAATCTTACTCCCGTGCAAACATCATTGCTACTTTATGCATACACATACACACACACACACAGAAAGTTACAATTCGCAAGGCGTAATCGAAGAGGACGTTACCGACGCCGACGCCGACGCCAAACTTCTCCTTTACTTTAACTCGGATACACGTGGGCCACAGACTCCGCTTATTGCTCTTACACGGGTTACATAAAGGTACGTGCCTAAAAGTCCTCGAATGTATACAGAAAGCAAAGCATCGCTGAGAGGGTGGTTTCAAGTTTAAATGAGCGTTAGGGGGTAAACTACCCTTTACGTGAAATCTCCTGCTTATTAGCGTAATCTTTAAAAGTATCATTTTTTTTCTAGAAAACGAACCATGATGTACGAAAGTATTTCAACGAAATCAAATGAATATAAAAAAAAATCATTTGGACCAACAGTCGACTCCCTTGAAAACATAGAACTTTTGTCTGAAACTTTTTCGCGCATCTTCGATAGTAACGGAAAAAATCGAGGTGCACTTTCGGTGAGACACCCTGTATACATATATGTATACCGATATACATAAGTATACCTAAGGTACATAAAGGAAGCCTTATGTAATGCTCTTAGTACATGTAACCACACTGTAATCTCCAATGGGAAGACCCGCCGCGGCTTCACTGTCTGTCTTCGTCTTTGAACTCCTCGTGATCTTCCATAATGGAAACATTACGAAAGAGTATTATTCTTTTTGAGGTTGTCAACTTTATTCAATTCGAATGAAACAATGCGATTATTAGGATTCTTTTCTCTGTAGGTAATCCTTTCGTATAAATATAGATATACGTATGCTATTCAACAAATTGGAATTTCAAGCTGTGACCTAAGCCCACCGTAACCCCTTTCCGCTGGACCGGATATAGCTCCGATTTAAGGTTAACTCTTCACGCGATCCTGTGGGTGGAGTCGATGAGGTTTTCCGCAGGATACGTGCCATTGGCAAACTAAAGGGAGAATCGAGAGTGAAGGAAGCCATGCTTGTACAAGCGTCACGAGTAACGGAACCGATATTTGCAGAGACGTTCCAGTCGACGTCGACCGTTTGCCGCATTGCCGCACCGAATTCGAAAAAAGGAGGAGAAGGGGTTAGAGCGAGAAAGAAATATAGGAGGAAGAAGGATGGCACGGAATAGGAAGGAAAAACAGAAAGATGTTAAAAAGCATAAGAAGAGTAAAAAGGTAGAGGAGAAAAAAGGACCGAAAGGTGTCTTTGTTTGTCTGGCAAGTAGAGGAAAGCCAGTCTACGGTAAACTAAGCTCCTCTTCAGGAACCATCTTGTCTCTATCTCTACTAGATTTTACTTCAATTTTTACCTTTTTTTAATCTCTTTACCCTAAAAACCTATTTTTTTTACTTGCTACCTTCTCTTCTCTCTACGTTCTCGGTGTGTTCTGTCTATAAATATGGTAGATGTGAAATATGCTCGCACTGAGTATACACACGTGGTACGCGTATACGTTCTGGAAGAAAGAGTAATTCTGCAATGGGGTAAATATCGACCTCAGTGAAGCCCCGAGCTTTGCTGGACGCTGATGCTCGTTCACAGTGCAGTTTATATCCCAAAGTCATTTCTAAGCCCGGCCACAATTCTAGATCCTCCCAATATACGTTGGTCGGGTATTCGCTGTACCGTTGAGGATAACGCGACGATTTACATATAAAGTCGCCATAAGGGCAATGGGTCGTTTTACATTCGCATGAGAATTCTGCTTGGAGATGCAAGAACAGGCTAATGTAAGCTGAACGTTAACGAGCACCGGCACATGGCCGAAGAGGGTGTGTATAGGATGTGTATAGGGGATAATGTGTAGAATGTAGGTGGCACCAACCTACCTAACACGTGATTTAAAAGGTCACCAAGAGTCAAGAGCCTGTCGCCTTATAAGCCTGACAAAGGCGAGATCGTTGCCGTGTGAGTAACGCTTGCGCCTCGACGTTCCTTGGCTTCCGCGACGCTCGGTTCGTCGACCGAGACGCCAACACGAAACGCCCATTGCGAAAAGCCAAAAAAAGCTTGCCATACCTGGTAGTCGGATACAGGGTAGGCTATACTGGGTGACGAAAAAAAAAAATAATAAAAAACCGACGACAACAAGCGCGTCGGCTTTTTCACGCATACCAGGCGGGACGGAATTAAATCGCGCTTTCGCATATTTGGATTAACGGAAATTTTCATCCCCTTCTCGGTTTTCCCTTTTCACGAGCTTTTTTTAAACTGTCGAAAAAAAGTTTACCATGAAAAGTATTCTAACTGGTATATGGATAACGCGTAGGGATTTGATTGTTGTATTTTCAAAAAGGCTTAAAACGTATCTTTCTCCCAAGTTTTCAACCTTTTAGTACTGATTTCGGTCCACGGCTTTTACGTAAATTGCCGAACGATAATTACCCTCGACCAATCATGCTTTACGGGGCGCGCAGGGAAAAACGACTCGGTCGGTAAAATAAATTGCCCGGAACGTGACCACAAAATGTGAGAGACGCACTATGTATTTTCGTCCTATCCAATTCTGGTAGACAAGCCAGAAGAAATGGAGCGATATTAGGGACGGAAAAAGAGGGCGAGAAAGGGAGAAGAGAAAGGGGGATACTGGCGTCTAGAAACAGTAAGCAGTGAAGAAATCCCTTGGCAATATTCCACAAATTAGTAAAACATAATTCGCAGCTCCGACGAACGTTCATTTTATCGCAACAGCTTGAATCGAGCTTTGATCCCTCGACAGTAGAAGTAATGATAAGAAAAAAAAACAACCCTTATTTCTCTTATCTCCCTTGGCTCTTATACATTGCATCTATATACAAGTTAATCATTATTGCACATTCCAAGCTTACATAAACTCATCATCTCCGCTCCATTCTCATTATTAATTTAATAACCTACAATTCTCCCACCCCTATCAATTCCCAGAACGATCGTTATCAATTTTCCACTATGAAAAGTTTCTTCAAAATCACCCAGCAGGCTTCTCTTGCTTTCATTTACCTTTATGATAAAATTTAATTAATTAAATACAAACAAAATAATTTTGATTCGCGACCCCCCAACTCCACCCCTACCAATACTATGTTTCAAATATATCTGAAAATAAAAAAAAAAACTTTGTAAATTTTCAGCTGGGTTGTTTGTAACTCTCTGAATTTTTATTAATTATTTGATACTACCCTTATCTATCCTTATCGAGCTCGACAAAGGCTGTGACAGGACCCAGTTTACATGGTACGTGCATGGTGGTTCCGTGCCAAACTTCCTGGATAAATGAGGCAGAAGGAACCCAACCACCCAGAGGACCTGGTCGCTTGTTCGACGGTTCTCGACGATTGGGCAGTGGCCTGGTTTCTATGGTCGGCTAGTTACAGGACATATTAAGGAGCAACCTTCTCCATCGGTATGATATACATACATATACATATACTGCAGCTTAGGTACAGATTAGATATCGATATTGTCAGACACACGATATACCAGTCTGGTGATAATTATAGTATATCGATATATAGATGTCACGAGCTTACCTGACCAATTCCATTGGATCTCTTACATTCCATTGCAAGCTCAAACGGACATCGAGGAACGTCCGAAATTCCGATGATTCCAGTGATACGAATTTCAAACATAAATAGTACAGCTTACTGAGATTCCTGTTTCCGTCCGACAATATCAACATAAATGAATTTGCAGTATAACTTATCATTTCCCACATCCTTTGCCTGAACCCACCTCGCAGTCTCTGTGAGAATTTATTTTGATTAATCCAAACAGCGAAGTGATTGATTCGTGCCTAAGCAAATGCCACTACGGTATGTTGCCGATTGGATGATTTCGAGTTAGTCGTAACAGAGATTCAATTTATCATAGCTCGTGGGGTGTTCCTGATAGAGGTATAATAATAAAGTACGTAATTACACTCTAGCGATTACATAAATTATGGATTATTCAGGTTGATTGGAAGCTTTCATTATATCAGGATCAATTATTTGTTTACACGATTTATTATCCGCAAATTTGAACCGGGTTAAGTTTTCATTATACACTACGAATGATGACTGGCAAAGAATCTTAGTAATCAGAAGTCTTAGATTACAGATGAAATTTGTCAAAGATATTATCCCAGATATTGAAATTGAAAAGAGGCAGCGATTTCACTTTCTTTTTCAAGGGTAATTTTCACGAGCCATCTCGCTTCATTACCATGAGTGTAATTTCGATGATAATTTGTCATCGTAGAGCCATGGGTGATATAAATGCGTGTTGTCAGGTCGACCACGTAACATATAGTGAGCTTGTGTAAGTACAGCATCCCTGCGTCCTTCATTGTCCACTGGGAATTTTGCGTGAGAAAAAAAGCCGCCCCTAACACTATACGCCCGTAGTGATTAATTCATTTTGATCCGGTCACTCGTCCCTGGAAAAAGCTCCACGTCGAAGTTCGCGGTGGTATAGAGATAACCAGAGAGAGAGAGAGAGAGAGAGAGAGAGAGAGAGAGAGAGAGAGAGAGAGAGAGAGAGAGAGAGAGAGAGAGA
>JASANN010000387.1:706595-733903 GCA_031762395.1 Calameuta pygmaea | reverse complement strand
AGAGAGAGAGAGAGAGAGAGAGAGAGAGAGAGAGAGAGAGAGAGAGAGAGAGAGAGAGAGAGAGAGAGAGAGTGAGTACCACGTGTGCCAATTTTCCTGTAGCGAATATATTGCAGCTCTGGGAATAGAGGCAAGGTTGATTATAGAAATTCTCATGATGGAAGAAGCAATGCATCCCTTAGTTTGCTCTTTTAGAATTGCAAAGGGAGTACCGACCTTTTTGACGGACTTCAGAGAAGGATCTCTGAGCTCCCTGGTGTTATTAAAAAAACCAGTCGTCTTTTAGTCCACGAGGAATCCAAATATCAAATCCAAGTGTTTTAGTAAGGTTAGAATAAGATTTTACGAGATTTCTTTCAAATTCTTTCAGTAAGCATTTTTATGCCTTCTGATTAAAAAAAAAAAAGCTTATTTCGTAATAAAACAAACTTTTGGATGTCTCTGAAAACAAGAAACCGAATATCAAAGAATAAAATCGGTAGAAAGTTTGTTCAGCAAACTCTAGAAAAAGGTACGTGTAAACAGTTCAAGAAATTCTGCGCACACAGCAATCGCTTTTAATTTGATACGGCTGAGTAATAAATTGAGCAGAGCATTAATTGCTAATTATGAAAATTAATTAGTTTGACTAAAAAAATAGAAATAAGGACGAGTACGTATTATTTTGATGTTTTGCCAGTAGTGTCCACTATGGCTCAGTATCTTTATGGAATTTCACCATAAGGATTTACACAGGAAATAGAAGGTTAAATGTACTCTAGAACATAGGTGGGAAACCAATGTCTAGTTTAGAGCAGCTATAGTTTCGTGTTTAATAGGGTTCTGCGGTATCTGCATGACTGGGCAGTTAGAGCAACTCGGCGCGATTCAATCAGGACCCTCTCCGACACGCTCGCTTCCAACCCTTATACCACCTTGGAGCACCCTTACACCCTTAGAGCTTTCTCGGCGCCACGGGAAACTCCCTTAAAGCCGGCTTAAGAAAATTGGACGGACAGAGACACGAAGCTACATGGTAGGTTGGATCATGTAACACTGGGATTCGAAGTAAGATTCGCCAAGACACGAGTGTTACTCGCTATTAGTGCATAGGTATAGTCTAGTTCTACAAGTTTGTATCAGAAGTTAATTAAAGCTTCTACTAATTCAGAAGCGTTGATAACTTGTGAAAGGATCATCTACGTTACTATAATTCGACTAACTATTAAATAAGCACAGATAATCCCCTTAAAAAAAAATGATAATAATAATAATTTTTGCAATTTCGGAAAAGTCCTTATTTCCACTTCTAATGGATACTTAGGAAACATTGTAAATGATTAGCTTTAGCTGCAAGCTGACAATAATAAGAATTTTTTATTCAGACACTCGCATGTCCAGGGTTATTTTTGAATGTATTTCCCAAGAGGTCCGATCACTAGGTGGGGGAAAGTATCTGTATATTCCGATTTTTTGCATTAAAAGGTATCTTTACTGATACAAGTAGTTACCATATTGAAATCCTAAAGAAATATAATTTTTATATATAGCATTGCCTTATTAATAGAGCTTTTGTTTGACGTATGTGTTACTTAAAAAAAAAGAAATGTTTCTTTTTCAGCGAAGTTCGCCGAAGCTGCTCGATATTTCTTCGAGTCCGACAAACTTTTCTTCCACGTCGTTTCGCGGGAAAATACTGAACTTAATCCCAGCACGAAAAAGCTCCCCGGTGACTTCGAATCTACGAGTATCAATTAGAAGGTGAAGCTTCGGTGCGCCGTGAAATTTAAATTGCTGACCCGCAAAGGAAGGCTTCTTTATACCGGGAACAATTAAGATGAGAATATTCTGAAAAAGAACTGAAGCCAAAAGCTAAAGAGTAAGAGAAAGAAAAAAAAAAGTCAGAGACCGAAAGCAGTCTTTGCATAACGATGTTAAGACTCGATTTATAAATCAAAGACATTAGAAAGTGAATTAAACGACGTGACAATGTTCGTCTAAAAAAGTAAAATGTTTGATTTTAAGTTAGGAACAAAAAAATGTCATTAAGAGTTGTGCAGCGTGTTTTAGTTCAAATAAAAAGATATTGGTTCTTTAAGGGGAAATTTTGATCATTTTCATGATACGGAAACGCGCACCGTATGTGAAAGCGTCGCGACGCTCACGTGCAATGTATTATTATAAAATATAAAAATTAAATCCTAGCAAGACAGGTGAATATGTCTTAGCGAAACCGGAAACTCCAAAAGACGGTGAACATGTTACGGATTATCTTGCGGAATGTTATTATAAATTTGTAAAAAAATATTACAACGTTATTTCATCCCCTGTTAAATTCACCCCAGTGACATTTATAACTTGAATTGCCGGAAAAATCGGATGCGACCTACGTACGTAGATGTGGACGAAAAATCTTCCTTTCTTTGCCGCAATCATCCCCTTTGTGTTCCTCCCTCGTTCCTAGGTATGGTTCACTTCTTTTCTTCTTTTCTCCTTTTTGCTTTTTTTTCTTAATTCCGCTGTTTCGTGCTTTTACCAGTAGGACACGCTACCTCGTGACTTCGAGACGAAGCGCGAAGAGAATTTTAAATGACTCAAAATGCGCTGAAAGTCCCAATGAAATTACTTTTATTCTCAAGAGAAACGCGAACGTTTGAAATGTTGCGCGCGAGAGAAAATCCGCCGACATATGTGAAAGTAAGAAAGAAAAGGCGAAGGGAGAGAAAGTAAAAAAAAATAAAAGCGAGATTTAGACCTTCGTCTAGTGACGTCCCAGTTCGAACTAGGATGAAAGAATAAAGTAAGTAGGTATTCGACTTGCGTTCCTAACCTCTTATCCCTCTGGTAGCAAAAAAAAACACTTAAAAAAAAACCAATCTCACATGCTGGTATCGCTCCAGGCTCTGCAGTCTTCAGGGACTTTTCACCTGGCTGATGTCATCTGTCACTGCAATCCATTGTTAGAGCCGTTGCACATCCCTATCACTTTACTTCTACCCATTTGAAGCTTACTTCACGATCAAGGTCAAATACGCAATTCCAACATTGCAATTTCGTAAATTGATATGCAAATTTATTCACAGCTAATCTACCAGCCGAAGGTGGTTGTATCATGGGAATTAAATGTATGCGCTAACTTCAAGTGATGCAGCAGTCCTGAATAAACCTATGCATACATCAATATGGTCGGTACCAACTGAGCGAAATGAAAGTAGCTGCAAGTGAATGGAATTAAGAGAAGCGGGTTTGCTTGAAAGACACATTTTTTTATTCCTTCTTCTTGCACCTTTTTGTCAAGACCAAAAGTGAAAGAAAGTATTCTCTTCTCACCCCTAGCAGACTCAGAAGAAAGCACCCACTGCTAGGAACCAATATAAATGCAAAGGGGTTCCTCTGGTGCCTCCTGGCTCGTGCCATTTTCCTGGATTAAAACGAACCCTGGATGGACTAGCTGGGTGGCCTGATTGATATTCCACTCAGGACATCCGAAAACCGGCGGATGTGAAGATCGTGTCGTTGGATTAGAATAAGAGATGCTATCGGTGTTCGAGTATACGGCTACAAATTTTACCCATTGATCAAACGTCGGCCAGATTAAACTATTCTTATCACGGTTGAGCGATCCATACGTCAAAATTTCCATCTCTCCCGATAAAAGGTATAAATCAATATTGTGCTCGTTTCGTAAATTATTTTAATTACTACCATAATTAATGAACGGAAGTATTCACTTTGTATTTGCTGCGGCTAAATAATTACGTAAAATTGTAGGATGAAAATTACTGTCTTTTTACATTAACCGAAGCGCGTTAACGTGGATTGAAGAGTGCTCAATTGATTATTATTTATGGTGGACGACGGGATTCGTATCCACGCGAATCCACTGCCGAGGATAATACGAGTAACGGGTAATGCAACGATCGTGGCGTTGAATTAGAATGAGGGATGCTCGTAACCGTGTGGAACCACAAATTCCATCCATTAGAACGAAACATTCAGTACCACCCGTGCGAGACTGCTCATCGATCCGTTAAATATCCCTGGGAATTAAAAGATCTCGAAATTACTTTTACAGACTGAGATTGTCCTTTTCTATTAAAAAATTAACATCCTGCCAATTAATACTAAGAGGATTTCTACTCGAAATGGACAATAAACATAAATAGAATCACGTGTCAGTACAGTCCTCCTTCGTGAAAATCGAAATTGAATTTTCCCTCAAAAAAAAAAAGTATAGAATGTATTTAAAAATATTTGAAAAAAAAAGCGCTATAGTCTCTCAACACCAGGAGGATATCGACTATAGTATATTTATGGTAACTTGTACACAGTATACTGGTTGGTGAGAGGTACTATATGGGTTATGGCCTCGCGTCTGTTGTAAATTGCAAATCGGCGCTTTATGCCGCGCTTTCATGAAACTGCGACAAACATCGAATGGGCGTAGCCAATTGGGATCATTTCCGTCGTTTTCATGATGCAATCAGGAATTTAGTAGAAAGCAATATTTACAAGGTTACTGGGTAAGTGTGTATCGCAGGTTGTAAATAAAAATAAAACTATCAATGCACGTTATTATATAATAGCCGATAATTGCCTAATACCATTAAGTATAATAAGGGTAGTTCAATAATCTAGGTGATCTCTAACCTCTTATCTGACTCCGAGGAATACCATAGGTGAGAGGAGCTCTCGATGGAATACCAATTAGGCAGAACAGGGGATGGTATTCTCTTGTTAAGCATGGCGTGTCTCGTAGGGTTGGCAAATGGCAGTTTAGCCCTATAGGGTGTCCCCGCAATAAAAAGTAGAGAGACCCGCTACGACGAGGCATCCTTACGATTAGGGATCGGGAGCAGATCCAGCCCAGCTGCAATGGGTCCTCTGGTACATTCCGAATATAAAAAGACAATTGTCGACTTGGGCGATAAGTCAGAAACGGTTGGACGATAAAACGAGGACGGGTGGGTTGTTTGCCACTTTTTCGTTCCCCTCTTTTCATCCCTTAGCCATTCCACTTCCTACCCCGTGCAGCCCTAGCGCGGAACCATAACGTCAAGTTCCCATAAAACGGTCTCGTAAAGCCTTACCCTTCGTCAAACCGTGACTACTTTTTTTTTTTTCTGTGTCATCCTAAGACATAGGGGGTGGGTCGTCGCTATAGGATTTAGAAGGGAAAGAAAGGTAAATTGGATATCGATGCGTCTGTGGATTCTATGGATACTAAAAGTAGACAATATGCATATGTTATTACGGACACAGGGGCTTGTCGGGTTACCAAATTTGAAAGGGGGATGAAATTAAAAAGAAATTAAATTGCATTATTTTTAGACAACAAAATTGTACGTGATTTTATGACGTACCCCTTGCACGTCCCGTGACTTTTTTAGTACGTCCATCCAGGTTAAGGAAATAAGGGTAAATATATTCAACGACAGTGCAAATATCGGATTAGTGTTCGCCCGAAGGGAATCGAAGCGAGTGACAACCCGTGTGTAAAATTCCATTTGGCTTAACGGTCCGTGACGCATGCGCATCAGCACATCTGCGTCCAACGTGTATTTGATTTAGGGTTTGCCATGATGTTTCTGCTGGATAGCAAAGGACATGTGGACATGATGAATGTACACTAGAGTCTGGTAACTGGAAGCCAAAGTTAGTTCCCTACTAGAGCCGAGGTTTATGTAAGGCGAATATCAATAATGTCAGGCGTGTTTATGAAAAATAAATCCAACAGCAATTCGTATCTACCAAGGGTTAAGGTCTGTTCGCACGCGAGGATAATGCCTTTCGGATAACCATCCAACTGGATTTTATCATTAATAACGTTTGTTCGATTTCCATAACGATTAGTCAATAATTTCCTTTATGTAAGTAGTGTCGATATAAGTATTTACATTGACGATCGAATCGATGTTAAATCACGAGAAGTTCCCACGGGGGTTGCTTTTTGGTTACCGTTCGTGTTCCTTCCACGAGGACTTCGCTTAAGGTGAATTAATTACCATGTAAATATCGGTGCAGCGTCGCGATTATGAATGACGATGAATCTTGGGAATAATGTACCCTCTATAATTTTCACCAATACCACCATACCTATTCCGTCGTAGAGAGGGCAGTGGCAGCGGTTTAAATAATTACAAATTATACGAATAAAGTAGCTCCTATCGGTCCTTTTTACGTTCTTTATTTTTATCTCTACATATTTACCCTTAAACTCAGTCCTTACTATCTTGGAATAAACATAGCGACTCGATGAACTTGACACATCCTTTGTTCCTTTTTTGATATCTTTTCTTGTCTAAATTTACGTGGGATGAATATTCATTCTTTCTTTCCGTAAAGAAAGCCACGAGGTCAGCTGTGATATAATTTAAAAAAATAATAAAAATATATCACCTGGTTCTTAAGACTAATTGAACTTGGCATAGGTATAAAGACTAGTGGCGAGTGGCTTTGGCATTAGCAGTTAAGAACTTCCGTGAGGCGGTATGATAATTCGTAGAAGGACAAGGGAAACAGTGTAAAAGCTGGCTTTATCTTATCGTTCTTATGTATCGCTCGTATCGTTTCACGTCGACTGTATATATGTGTGTATATATATATAATACTATATATATAATAAGAGTGGTATAGTCCGTAATGTCGGTTGGGGACTCGGTTAACTTTCGCGTTTATCTCTAATGTTGGTAATTTTCTTTAATTCTTCTCTCGGCAGGAACTCTCCTCCAGGATAACACGGTGTCAGATGCAGACAGACTTTTCGGGGTAAAATTGAATTGAAAATTTACGTCAAAACGCCAATCCGAGTGTTGTCAGTCAATGGGACTTATCCTGCCCGAGGGGCTTTCAATTTACCTGGAAACCTTGCAAGAACATAAGAGTGTGGTCTCTGGTGGCTGTTAGTAGGGGGAAAATAAGATAGATGCGAATGGGTAGAGAAGGAGAAAGTAGCTGGTAGAATGAAATCGAAAGAGACGGAAAGAGAATTTAAGTATATAAAGAGACAAGTTCTCGCGGTGAAGTCTGGAAAAAGAATAAAGGTAAAGGACTATCCTATACATGTATACTAGTCCTGGATATTTACTATATGTATACACATACATAGAATCCTGTAAATTGTTCAATAAGACTACGAACGAGAGTCTTGCGATGTCTTACAGTGACACCAAAGATTTTCGTGTGAGATTGAAAGTGGAAACTCGGATAATTCTAAGGTTCAAGTACCAAGGATAGATAGTTTCGATGCTTGTTGGTGATATAAAAAAAAGGATTACAATTTCAAATGCAATTTTCAGCTTCGGAGCGACACCATAAAATCGGTGCCTACTTCCTGTCCAGTGGCTCGCATTGCCGGGATTAAATTGCCTGAAAGACATTGACGCTCTTGCGCGTTTCGATAAGTCCACGGTACCTTGAGGACAGCGTCTACGTTATCACCTTGCGCAAGGAGAGATTGGAAGTCTCTACGGATCTATACGTGGGGGACAAATACTAGTTTGCCAACAGCTTCACGATCTCTTAAGATAATGAAACTATTTCCGGGCTTTAATTAAATTAAAACAATTAACAGGACCCCTTCCTGCCAACACATGGAGGGGGAATGCGAAGAAATTCTGTTTTGTTATTCGAACTTTCGTGCCTGCCAACTTTCGACGTTGGGTTCATATCGGTACTATGCCAAAGAGATTATCTGCTGTTTGTGTTGGGAATTGTTTGAAAAATATACTTTTTTTCGAAATTTTTCAACTTTTCAGATCGAGGGTTGTTTGATCTTGTACCAATCTCCTATGATCCACTTATGATATAGATTTATAACTATAGTTATGCGTGGTTTTCTAAGCTTCTTCGATTCTATTTTCCATCAAATATTCTCGCGTTTCTCGGTTTACTCCGAATCGCAAAAATATGCAAATTCGAACTTTCAGATCGATCTGGAAAAGTTTCAGTAGATTTTCACCACCTGTCGTCACAGGGTCCAAGCAGTTTTGCTATCTTTGCTGTAAAAATAAGAATTTTTGTTTTTGTATATATATAGATGAATTTGTGTATTATTTTCTATGCTTCTACGTAAAAGATAGTGAACGATCACAGGAAATCGAGGGATATGGATTTGACGAGAATATATAAAAGAGGATATGAAAAAATCAGTGGATACGATCAAAATCGGCTTCCTGCCATCGACTTCTCGCCATAGCTTTTTTTTCCTATTGGAACCGCTTTTGCATATAAATTCAATAGTAAAATGACACAGCGTTGGAAATATTCGTTTGGGAAAATATATTCGTGAAATAGGACCGGCAGGACAGGAGACGTAGCGCCACAAATCTCGGGGATCGTCGTCATTTTCGTTCCGTTCCGATTGGTCGCTTGGCGAACTCGACTATTGGCTAACCGTGCGTCTTTCCACAATGCCATTTCGTCTATTCAAACCGGAAACTAACGTGACTACCGAAAACTGTCTAAATTTTGATATTTAAAAAAATTACAAAAAAAATTAACATAACGTATCACAAAGCAAATAGAATAATTTTACGTAAATTAATTCAATGTCCTATCTCGCTCGTTATCACTAATATTTTGTGAACCAATCAAATGACCAATCAATTTTTCATATTACGTCTGCGACAAAAGATAAGCTATTTCCGATGACTATCGCCACGTAACATGAAATAGATGGCGTGCAGGCTTAATGGACTTATTGATATTTTAACAATGCTACGTTACTTCCAGTGTATGTCGAATGTCATAAGTAACGTACATATCCATACCCATATTTAATGATTTATGATAAAAAAAAACATGTAACATCGATTGCATAACGCAATTACTATGAATACATAAGTAACAGCTTTAACGGCAAATTGTAAAATAATTTTCACTGAAAAAGTAGTGGGTCATAATTTCGGCGTTTTACAATGCACCAAGTAGTACTCTATAAGGAATCATCTAAAGTCTTATTAATTATTAAATGAGCATGAGCAATTTAATTTAAAAGTTATCATTTTTAGGAATACATAGAAATATATACAAATTTTGAAAAAAAATGCAGATAAGGGAGGAGAGTGTGCATGATTATATACGTATCTCAGACTGTGCGAGCAACAGAGAGGGACATATACTATGGTGTGAACGAAACGCCAAAGCATTGCTCTTTGCGTCCATTTCGCAGAGAATTTGTCTATAGTGTAACGTGATCCATATCGATTAATAAGAAAGCACAGATTGACCAGTTAAAAGAAAAAGGAAACGAAGACGAAAAAAAAAAACAGGGAAAACCCCTTTAAGACGTTACTCTCTTAGGAATCTAGGATACAGAGTGAATTTATGGACGATAGCCAACCGAATGCGCAAAACATGGACGTTGCAGCTTAGATTTATAGTTCCCATTCCGTTCGAATGTTCCAACGTTCTCTCGCTATCCCGAATACTATTGTGCAGACTGGCTCAAGGGGTCGACCATCCTTGCCGTTTCTCAACCAACCAAGTAAGTATGTAACTTAATAGGATCTCATTTCCCAGGCTATTTAGAACATTCTCCGTGCTATTTTGTTAAATATGCACTTAAATGCACTCGCAGCGACATCAGGCCCTATACTGCACTATACTACAGAAAGTAGATTGACATATTTTATTATATTAAAATAAAAGGTCAAAGCAATATTTATAATTGCCAAGTAGATTTTTAAATCCAATATACGTAACGTGGTATGGAATAAGGATGAGCTTGAAATTTTTTTTTTACTTTATTCTCGCGGATTATTTAACAGTTAAGTCCAGGCAGTCCCATAAAGCTTTCCTTTGATAATACCAACCCCCATGGCGGTGGTAAGAGAGAGAGACTAAACCCACGTGTGGGAATGACTCCTATAGAGGTGATATGTAAGGATACAGTAGAACGAGCCGTTTCACTTGTTTAGCAATCGATATGTACATGATATCTGTAAAACGTAGAATTATAAGATCTTTATTAGAGAAAAAGGATCTCCATTCTCTTCAGACACTGAAATACGTTTCTCGACCGATGGTTTGGCTTCAAGAGGATACCCACATATTGCACTGGTTTTGAAGCTTGTTCTATAAAGTGATACGTAGAGGGTGGTTGGATGGCAGGTAGCTACTCTCGTTACTCAAATGCCGTGTAGACAAGTGAAAGGGGTTGTTGAAATTTAATACCTAACATATCGTCGTCCCAGATCTATTTAGCTCTCTCTCTCCGGTCTCTCCTATCTCTGTGCCCATACCTCCTTCATCCCCTTGGCACACCCCCAGAAACAGGCTCTCTGGGTTAATCGGCCGTACCCTCCGCTAACAACAGACTCAAAATCTTAAATAGATGCATTGGTTGTTTCCAGGGGATTTCACTGGTAGATACCCACCCTCGGCGATTCTATAAATCACTGGTGCAAGGCTGGAAACTTTACTGTAATTTCTCTAGAAATTTTCTCAAAACTCCGAATGAATACACAAGTACAGAATTCTCCTGGGGATTTTTTTTTTTCTTCTTCTAAATAATATAACCAGATTGAAAGAGAAAAAAAGAAACCCTTAGGATTTATTGATTCAGCATTGGAGGCGGCACTGCTAGAAACGAAACGTTGACAGTCTGGCAGATCTGGAACAAACCCCCATCTCCAGGCTTGCCAATCCCCAAAAAGCGTCGGTACCACCCTTAAGCTATACCCGTAGCCCATATATGCAGCTGGCACGTATCCAACTGGCAGCCAACATGGCCGCTTAATGTGCCTGGCGATATCGAGGTGAACTTCCCTAGTCAGGAAAATACTTCTCTAGCCAATCCTAGGGTTGCGAGTCTAGGAGACAATTCAATCTTCGTCTTCGTCTTGTGGTTTTACAATCGACGAGCCAGAAGACACGGTGGCGTTTGTTTAATGGCCCACGAGGATAACGACGCTTGGAAAATTGGCTTCGAGTTTTCAAGAGTTTCACGGCCGGTCTACGACCGCGTGGAAATCCCATTAACTTCTTTCCACCTCGAAACACTTCAGGATGAGATAGAATCCCGAAGAGTCGAGGCGAGTTCAATTTATGAGATAAATGATACTATGTACGTGTAAACACTTGTCAGGTCGAGCGGATGTTCTTCTAGTT
Source organism: Calameuta pygmaea (assembly GCA_031762395.1). NCBI lineage: Eukaryota > Metazoa > Arthropoda > Insecta > Hymenoptera > Cephidae > Calameuta > Calameuta pygmaea. The sequence continues at coordinate 722,812 of JASANN010000387.1, read as the reverse complement.
TTTTTTTAGTTTAACTACGTCTATCTATTGTAAGCGTATATACGTATATATTATTTTTTAGCATCTGCACGGTTATTGAGAACTATTGCACCCATCTGACAATGATTCTACCACGGCAATCAATATAAATCAAATGGTCAGAATCATCTTTCAGCGGTGCAATAGTCCTGGATAATCGTATGTATAAAAATGAAAAGAAGCAGGTTCAGGAACTCTAGCTCATGTAAAACATTGTTGATAACCCGTGGGCGAAATTTCGTCTAATACGAAACGTGTGAGATATTAGTATGCAGATTGCAAATGGCGCCTTCCCGCAAGCATACAAAAGCATTTAATTAGTATCACCAGATTGTGGAAACTTCCCCCCAGTGGGTTCTAGCCCAATAGAGACGCGTGTTGTGATTCGAGTATTAATCGCTGGAGAAATAGACTAGAACTTTGGATATCTAGGTATACAGTAATGGCCTTTATAGGATAGTTTCAGTATCTACGTAATTGGAAATTAACTATATCCTTAGAAAGTAATTATTGTATTTATACCAGGAAGAACTTACAGTAATTATTAGCCCAGATCCAAACAGTAAAATAATTAATTTCGATTATTTTCTGATAATAAAAGTGCGTGACGCAGTGAGAGAAAATTATTAAAAATGGCGGTATGACCATTTCTCCAATATCGAGGCATCTGCACTTTTTCCTTGACTATTAGGGTGGCTTCTTGACATTCACAGCTGGCAAGTACGTAATCCATATATGTTATATGTCTTCCACCCTTAATCATACTCTGATAATAATTTAATGGAAGTAATTGGATAGGGAGAAGTATCGTGCTCAGCCGTCATCGGTTTTCCATTTTCTCAACGTGCCTGTTATTACTTTATACTAATTACAGTTACGACTGCGTGTATTACGGAATCGAGTTTCGCTCGTGAGTCTCGTGCGATGAATCTTATCGCCGCGTGTTTTCATCGATACGTGGTGGGAGAAAATCTGTACAATATTGCAAGATTCCCAAGCCATCATCCGTTTGGGTCAACGGGGTGGTTATCAAGGGGTGGACAGTAAGTACCGAAACAAGGTTCGTGTGTTCGGTGCAAGAGAAAAGATAATTAACACACATTCAGATTCCTTGAGAAAAATGCTCACCCGTTATTAAATTTATAGTAGCCACCCCTTGTATCCATCATCTAAGCCCTTTTTCTTTTACCGTCCGCATCGGGTTTCACATTGCATTTAAAAATCATCCCCATACTGTACTTTGCCTTGGGGCATCTTTTTTCATCCCCGTTTCATTAAGAATTTTTTCATCCCTCCATACATCGCGCAGGCTATTATCTCTCGTCTAATTAAATATAGGATAAATCCTGCTTACGGTTTATCCCTTAATAGCAGATTTGTGCATGACTCCGTGAATATAACTGGTTATTGTGCAATTGCAGTTTATACGAAGATTTCGTTTTACTTATAAAACCACCCTCGTCTACCTAAGAAATTGTAGTAATGGAAATGAGTATACTTGTATAGGCGGTGCCTGGGCTCCAGTTATCCTAGAGTATCAAGGATCGTTATCCTTGCGTGATCGAAGCAATCGGTGCACACAAAGTGGGCCAAGATAGCCGTTTAGATAGGAACACGACGACACCCTCGAGAATCGTAGGGGTGTTCTGTATTACGTAGCGTAGGGATGCCTGTGTTGCAGTATACCGTACGATTGCAGTATTACCCAATGCGAATACGCGTGCACAGCCTCTACGGTAGACAAGCACGTGTCAATAGGTTCACTGCAATGAACGGTAATTCCGCTAACGACCCCTCCAATTTGCAAATGGCATGCAGGGCAAAATCTGATTATATCAAATTTGAATTCGACACCGTGGTCCAGGTGGCGCGCGTTTCGTTCAGAAATCGGATGAATTTTTTGCCTCTATGAAAAACCTACCCTCGAAGCTCTTTGAGATCATCAAGGATTTGCAATTTGCAATTTGCATCCCAGGACATCCTTTCGGACGTCGTGACCTATGGTACCCTGGGGGAACCCCGGAACTCACCCTCCCTACGATGCTATCCACGTTAAATTGGATCTCGTAGCTCTTTTTTACATGGTGCGCGATGGGATATACGAAAATAGGTAAAAAGCGGAAAATCAACCCTCGCGAGACGCTGTTACGATAATGCAAAGAGATTCTCGTGCTTCGGCATCGTGCGGGTCTTTTTTTTTCATAGGTTTTTTTAACGGTTGAATTTTACTTCACGACTGTACCACTGGGCTTGACCTCAAATAGAATTTTTTTGGGGTGCGGTTTTTGTTTGGTTTTTACCAGTGCGACTGGGTTTTGCGACAAACTGATATCGAGTGGAACGCGCAGTGGACCAAGAGAGGGATGAAAAATCGGTGACAATGCGATTACTCAAAAGGGACGGTAGCTGAGGGTGGCATGACGTCTATACAGTCGTGCAGCTCTACTCTTGATACACCCTGCCATACACAGTCCGGACTATGGTTTTTTATTTTCATTTTTGTTCTCTTTGGACTGTGAATATAGGTACCTTGAAAGCTTGACTTCAACAAAATCCTAAGAACGCTTGTCATTCCATTTCCATTTGCCTACCATTTCCATCGTATATGTTTCTTTCTGTCGAGACTCTGAACCCTGACCAAGAGTACGATTCACCTTCGACCTTTCACGTTTCCACAAAAATTCCTGAAAGCTTGATTTCCGAAAAATAAATTCTAGTATACAGGATCCTTTACGGATTTTTAACTTTACTGTATCCGAATAAGAGCCCCTGAAGGCCACAATACTAGCGAACTAAATAAATAGAAAAAAAAATTCTACAAAATATATATATACACTGATCCGACACGATTATTTCGAACAAATGATTCTCATTCAGTTGCACAAAACGGTCCAGTATTTTCCTGTGGATTGGAAAGACAAAAAAGAAAGTCAAAGGAAGTCAGATAATACGAGGATGCCGGTCCACGCGTTTACAGCGTGGCGAGCTTGTGGTTAGAACCAAGTGAAAGAGAAGTTGAGACTGAAAACAGAACGAGCTAGAGAGAATCAGATGGATACGTAAAGCGAGAAAGAGAAAGAGAGACAGACTGCACAGGGTGAACCGTAAGAGTTTAAGCTCGGTAGAAGCTTTTATCGGTTTCCTTTTAGCGATGGAAAATTGGAAGCTTTATCGCTGTTTGATTGGAAATGTTTTGTACCTGGAAGCAGCAGCCCCTAGCTCGCCGCTAATCCTACCGACCAGCTAATTTCTCTTGAGTACCGGCCACTGCCTACTTCGGCCGGATTTCCGATGGTCCGCCTACTTACTCTCTACTCCCAGTGGGTCCAGTATTCGCAGCCTCCACTCGAAGGCGCTTAAGAGAGCTTACGTTTTTGAGGGCCTGCAGCTCTATTAAACTCCTGATACGCTTTACACTTCGATCTGACCATCTCTTTGTCATGCATATACTTCCGGTACTAATACCATCCCTACCGGGTCCCAACTCCTACTTCCGGGAAACCACTAACCAAATTAAACTCCAATCGAAATTTTCGTTGTTCCCAACCCAAAGGTAAATCCTAAATGACGTATTAGTGAATAGAAGCAGAAATATTATCAATTCGTTATACGTATACCCTGTGTTCTAGTATAACAGTACAACTGTTATCTCCTTGGAACCTTTAATAACCCCTCGGCTAAAAGCCACAATAGTCCCCGCTGAACAATTCTAGGTTAAATTATTTGTTTCTTTTCCTTTTTTTCACACTGTCAAACATCCGGTATCACGTCTACTTTCTAGACCTTTATTACTGACGCCAGCTGTTTCCATACTGCCAATGATCATAACCATTACCGCTGTGACCTATACCCAAACGTGGTTCTATATGATCCTATGTATCTTCCACCTTGACTCTCTTGCGGTTCTGTACGCGTTTCTATATAGTTATAGGTATATAAGGTGGGCTAGGGTCTGCCCTTTAATGGGCACTCTGCTGACTGGCCTTTGGTAACCTGTCCAACAGCCGTAAGGTATACTTTGAAAATATTAAGACAGCGTTTATTATCGGTTCATTCATCCGGGACAAGCCGGAAAGACCGTATTAAACTTGGTAAAGTTTTATGGTTAAGTCTACTGGGGTAAACTTTCGTTCCCACGATATATATGTATATGACGCGTGGAAAAGACAGAAACCTAGGGAAGTCTCCGCGGAAGGAAATGCAGCATTGGAAGACGATGCGGCGTTCTGGTGGAATTTGCGAGAGATCATCGCCAGATCTCCGTGTAATTGAGGTATCCGATAATGCTGCCATTTTCCTTCGAGCAATTTTACCAAGGCGTACTAGAACTTACACTTTAACGGCACTCGATATTCCAATTGTAAGGTTGGACACTTTACCATTTATATTCGCGGTTTGCATTACTGGTACGGTGAGCATTTCTGGAACTAACTGGCTGTCTGGCTTGGTACCGGTACCAACCTTAAGAAGGTTTCTAACCGAAGCTGATCTTAACTACAATCTTAAGAGTTTCTTGTTACGACGTCAGGTCATCCAAGATATCCGTTTTAAACGGGGATTTCGAAACCCATCGAATATCAGACGGAAGTGAATAGGATGTTACTAGCATGTATCTGGTAATACTATCCGTTATATCTATTCAGTTTATATAGTTGTGTAGTTATTGGTTTTTTAATTCAAAATTTTATCGTCGTTTTTTTAATTCCGAATAGCTGGAAGATAATATGACCCAATAATCGTTGTTTAGCAGTTATGACAACGCCGACTGGTGATATCGATTTGCTCTTAATAATTCTTGAAAAATGTCAACTTATTTACGAGCAAGTGTTCGATCTTAAAATTTTGATAAAGGTCCAACCGTAAGTAGGTAAGTTAAAAATCATAAAAATTCTATCGGTACCGAAAAGGGGCTAGTAACGATGTTAATAGCGACAATTAAAATCGTGATTAGTGTTTGGTGTTAAGGGAGGGTGGGTAAGACGTAAAGCATCGCTTGCGCGAGGATGCCCCTTGAGCTGTAAAAATTATTAAAATAAATCAACCGTACTTCTTCCCTCTTTTGCTTTCGTATTTTTTCTTCTTCTCCTCTCTTTACTTTGCTTCTCTTTTTCGCTCGCTCATTCCGCGTACCTAAAGCCTATCCTTTCACTCAGACAACGGTACAGTTTTCCATGTGGCTATACGCATAACCCGGCAACCCCTCGAAAGTTTCATAATAAAACTCTGACCTAATAAATACCCTGGACTCCTACTAACGTTGGACATTACAAAGTTTCGTATTAAAAAATTCCAGAATATAAATCGTCCAGACGAATTTACGGGTACGTTGCCCAGCGCCATATCAGTGAACCTTCAGCCCTCGTAGCAGGGGTTCCAGGTTAATTCTTTATCTCATGCAGATGATTTCCAAGCATCCATTACGATCCTCACTTTGAGTTTCTAAGGAAAGTCAAGAATTTCCACGACTCGTATTGTATTGTCACGTGTATACCGGAAGTCCATCTTGCTGAATGGCTGTACGAAGTAAGTGAGAATCTTGAAATGGGAAAGGAAAGAGGAACTTACGTAAAGAACAACAAAGATATTAAAAAAAAAATATACGAAGAAGAATACATCACGGTATTTTTAACGTCGTTGTTTCTCTAGTACGGATAAAAACTTTGAAGGTGCAAACTCAAGACTCGAAGTCGAACATTGTGGTTAGACGAAAGATCCTCAGTTGGAAACTTCATAGACACACCGGAAGAGCTAAGGTTGCTTGGTAGTTCATGAATATCATTTCAGGAAGGTTAGTCACGTGCCAACCAACCTATCAGGGTTAAGAACTGCTACTGGTAGATACGACCAACTGTATCAGGAGTAGTTGAACGTATGGATGCATATAAGATGACATCAGAACTTTCTCATTGAAACGTACTACAGTACGAAATTACCATTACGGCTGCATAAAGTTTGAATTGTCGAAAAGCTACGCTTGATTCGATAGAAGTTCAAGACGTGGATCAAAACTATATACGTACCTACGTTACGTAACGTATACTCAGAATCATATTCAGGAAACCGTATGAATTATAAAATGCACCGGTCGGTTTTATTTAGTTTAAGACGATTTGACGTATGAAGATATTTTGAAAAAAAAATTTTTTTTTAAATTTAGATAATTTTTTTTCTCTAAAAGACCTAATTATCTATGGAATTTTTCTTGCGATTACCTCAATTTTTTCTATATTTTTTTTCGTTCCTCCATCAACCATGCAAAAAACTGTTGCGAGCCAGCATCGTCACGTATTTCCTAACTGTGGAATATTCTGGAATTTTTCTTAGTCAGCTGTATGTGCACTTTCAGGGCTTGGCTTAAACGTGTTCGTTGGTAAAAAGCTAGACTCTGGGCTAAGCTACAAGGCAGTCCTTGGGATTCCCATTTATTTTTCCATGGAAAGCGTTTATACCCGTAACGGAGCGACTTTTGCCTCAGCGATACGTGACCCGCCCCCTCCACCCCAAGTTGTTCCAGAACAGCGATATTTTCTCGAGCTATTATTGCCATTATTTTTCTCGGTATTCCTTCATCCCATCTCTCTCCCTCTTCTTGTTAATCCTATCTCATATGGCAGCCGCCATAATGGTCGACGTCGCGCTAGCTGACATCTCTTGCTTTACATTGTCGCACTTTGCAAGTAAATTACGTTATGTCATCCCGCCCCTCTGCGACTTCGATCTTTAAGAAAGAAAGAAAGAAAGCATACCCAAGACTAGAAGATATTCAACGTTGGAGACAAGGAGAGAAAGAGAGAGAGAGAGAAAAAGCGAAGTAGGTACACTCGAATAAAGTCAGACGTGCCTCCGTCTGCAAATGGCCTTAACTATTTGTCTATTTGCGAGCCGTCCAAGTAAGAAAACCCAGGGGATATAGCTGCAATTTTACCGGACAGGAAATCCACGAGAAGTTTGCGTATCTCTTTAAAGCACAGCTATATATATATATATATACACAGGTGAACTCTTCTTCAGTCAACATTCTGGATGGTTATCCCCTGTACCAAAGTCACCCTTATTACGGAATCTGTGACCTGCAAAGATACCATTGTACTATGATATTTTTTCCTTGCCCGATAGTATTGCATCGTTATCGGTTATTATTATCGGCTTGAATAATCCCGAGGCCAGAGGGATGATAAAGTATCTGATAACGAAGGAAGACCGAGGATGCTGTATAAGGGTGGCCAAGTCGCGTCTTGTGGGAAAGTGGTAGATCATCGAAAAGGCACGAAGTCTTCTTTTCCATAATCATTCAAAGTTACCACCATAGGATTCTTTAACGTTGGTATTTCGAAACTAGGGAATTTTCTTTCCCCAATCGAACACGCATAGGTACCTCGTTAACGCGCAACCCCTTATAATGTACAATGAGCTTCTAAATGACTTCGAAGTCTCTACTGGAAGTCTCTAAAGTGAAACTTGAAATGATCAAAGTAATTACGAGGAGAGAGTGCCATGTTGTATTACGTGACATTACGAGTACTGGCAAGCAGTTCTGCCAACCAGACCGGTCGGTATAAATTTGCGTTTGCCCTGTTTATTACACAAGCACTTTATCGAGTTCCTGTCATGCACAGGTACACGGAGATACGCGATGGCAATAAATCTCGTTAGAGAGCTAAAGAGATTTTTTTTTCCCCCTCAGTCCTGCCAACATATATCTACCGAACTGACTATGCGGGCCTTCGCCATCCTGTCGACAAGATAAAAATACATCCTTGATTAATACCATTCAGCATGATTGCCTAGCGCCTTTCTCGCGTTTCCCTAGATATGCATCTAGTTACTTATCAGAAAGCATATGCGCAGTAGATACATGTTACATATACCCGTCTAAAGGTTACCAACATGAGAAAACGAAAAGAGAAAAAAAACGTCTCACGCATATCCCAAAATAAGTATTCGTTAATTACTTATTCCTTATTTTTTTCTCCCTATATAGTAATCTCCCCTAGGGAATCCTAGGGATATCACTTTGGGTACTCGCATGTCGGCTTATCATGTTGGCTTCCACGATAAACCCACCTAACCACACGGCATAAATTTGACTCTTGACCCGTTGGACGTCACGTCATTCTCCATTTTCAGGAGTGGCTTCAACAGAGTGATCACGGCCAGTGGGCTATTCAGTAAAATCGTATTTTCAAAATGGCTACTGAGATTGTAAACAGCAAAGACAAAGACTGCAAGGAAGAAAAGGATCTAAAAAGACAAGAAGGAACAAATTTTCAATCAATAAGATTGCCCTGGGAAATAACTCTTCGTTCTTCCGCTATAGAGCTAATGTAAGCGAGGCCCAGTGGGAAGCCTCGGAGGGTGGATTTTATCGCGCGTACTTTAATAAATCAGCGTTTGCTGTAACGGACGGGTTACTTAAGCTCGTCAGTCTGAAAGATGGCCTGGCCTGCTTTCGAGACCATGAAACGGACCAAGTTTAATCCTGAAGAAATACTTATTTATCCCATTTTTATCGAATGGGTGCTAATGGGATAGACTATAGCGATAACAATATATCGATAACAACAGTAGGTACCGTTAAGGGAAACATTAAACTGCAAGAGACAGGAGCCAATATAACGCTTCGTTAGAGTAGGAATATATTATATATACATATACCATAGTTGGACAGATGCATAAGTACATATTTAGTACATATATAGATATATCAAGTTGGTGTCTGGGTACCAGTACATGCGGTATCTCCATCCACTAAAGTTCACACGAGTATACCTATGTCGTATATGCTTAATAGGATACAGCCACGGGAAACGGTAAACGTGCTGGACTCTAGTAGGTCACACACTATTTATCCCAACTGACCAAATTGAACGTATCTAATCCGCCTGGACGGAACGGAGTTTGATAGTGATTCTTCCTCGTCAGTCGACATGAAAACGAGACCATTGCATCCAAACAGATTATAATGCTCAGAGTGGGAAACGTGTCCTAGTCGTAAACGTGTGAAATCGTCCATCTCGCGAACATGTCCCGGACTGTGTTTGCGGTTCGCCTGCACGCAGCGCCTGATCCAAAAACAAATGAATAAATGGAACGAAATAGGATTGTGCGATACTGTATCTTTTATTAAAAAAAAATATATATAAATTAATCAATAAAATCGATAAAATTGCATACCCTTAGATATTCAGTATATTCCATCTACCCAGTATGCACGTATAACATTTTTCTAGGGATTTTTAAGTTTTAACTGCATTGGACTTATACCTAGTTAATTTTTTTGTTGTCCTAAGGGAGACATGTCACTGACTCTGTATGCTTGAACTTCAATTAGGCCATAGTGCTTTATGTCTTTTACAGCAGTTCCAGGTGGGTTAGACATGGCGAAGGGACGTGACAAGGGGTAACGATAATTAACCCCCAGTGATTCTGACAGGACTCGTGCGCATCTATCATCTAGAACGGACATTGGATTCTAATGAGATGATTCGTCTGTATGTTATCTGTATCTAGATCCATCTCTATAATTACGATTAGAATTAATTCATAGACAGGGAGTGGCAATAGGTTCATCAAATAGATACGGACTGAGTCCGTAGGTCTGTTCGTGGTGCTTTAAATTGTACTAAGGGTAAGTCCTATTTCTCAAGTGCACTACTAAGAATAACAGATTCGAATGCTTTTACGTGAAATAAGGTACACGGGAGAAACGTGGTGTGAATTCAGTGTTAGATCCACTTGGCGTATATTTATCGATCAGCTTGATAAACAACGTACACGCGCGTGAGAGGTTCTCAGGTGTTTACGCAGGTTTTCGCTTACAGCGACTCGTTCCAGGGGGCTGCTTCGAGTTTACTCGAGAACCCCTTTTGTTTATTGTTGCGTTAGCCCAATCGTATCGGGTTACGGGGGATTCCTGATTGGACATCGAGTAAGGTCCTGATGGGATGCTGATGGAAACCTATACTTCAGTGCCTATAGATCAGTCAATTACCAGGACCCGACGTGGGGAGATAATGCTTTTTATATAAATTTATATAAAAAAAAAGGCAGTTCTCGTTAACGAGCTTTGAGATATCAAAATGTACCACAGAAATGAATCGGCTATTACTATATGCATATTGGTATTCGATATTTTCAGAATCCTCAGAAGCATCGGAATCAACCCTTGGTAATTCGCGATGGATTAAAAACTTTTGTATACGTCTGCTCCAGGGGGATGATATTCTACGTTTTCGCTAAATGCAACTAACCTGCAGATTGCACTCTGTTGAATATTCCACCCTGTTACTGCACTTCATCCAATCCTCTTTTACCCTATCTACACCCTAGTTAGTTGCGTTAACGTACCATTACCCTTGTTATCAACGAGAAATCGGTCATAAATTCGAGACAATGGACTCCCGCACGGTGCATCAACCTCTTTCGTAATGGAGAGATGAAGCGACGCCAGACTAGGTCGATGTATAACAGAATATTCGACGAGACGATTAATATTTTTTTATTTATCATCCGCTAGTACTATATATATATATATATATATACCAGTTGCAATTAACGTTATCGGTATTAAAAAGATCGTTATCACGTTTGACGATAATTCACGAACGCAGCAATGTAACCCCATCCTTTTATGTCGAACGGGTATCTGATTGGGTCTGAATAATCAAATTGAATTGAAGGTAATTCGCGCGAAAGGCGTCTGGCCCATTGTATGCTAATAGTATCGAAACGATTACGAGAGATCTTAAAAGAGAAAGAGAGATAGAGAAGAATAGCCAAATAATAAAAGAAGAAAGAAAGAGAAGTCGTTGCAGAAGATATTTCTCGATCGAGGATAAGGAATGAGAAGGGAGGGTAGGGCGTAAGGACGAAGTAGAGAATTTACCCTGGCACGTTCGGCAATTCTCTTCGCGGCTCAACGTTTCCCGAAGTCGCCACCATTTCCGGGGGTGGGTTCTCGCGGGCTCTCTCGTCCGAGACAGTATCCAATCGGCCGGAACAAAAGTTCCCGGCGACAAGTTTACACGAGGCAATTACAGTCCCTTGGTTTCGAGACCCGGCTCCGCGAACTGGAGCGTAGTAAAGTGGAATGGAGGCGAAGCCAAGGGTGGTGGCAGATGCGAAAGGGGTTGTAGATGGAAAAGGAAACCAGAGAAACCAATATATATATATATGTGTGTGTGTGTATGTGTGTGTATATGTATAGATTACGTGTACAAAGACTGAGAGACACGAGAGAATAAATGTTGTATGTGGGAGAATGTTGGAGAATCATAGAATAAGGGATGGTGGAGGATGAACACTATAATCTTCTCAACAAAAGACAGCAGCATCCCACACAACAATTCAAAATCAATAGCTTGCGGTGTGTTAGCGTCATCCATTATATTACTATATCTAGGTCGGACTTGGCTTTGGCCGTTACGTAACGATATTACCCTTCTTCAGAGAGAATACACGGGACCGTCGTCCATTGCCAACACCTCGCTGGTTAAATGCACCACTCTCGCCATATTGTAGTTGTAGAAACTCTTGACTACTGATATATAATTATATTAATAATAATCTCTCGATCTACGATTTCTATTTACCCGCTAAGCGAGCGCCGCCATTTGCCTGGCGTTACTGGTATACGCACTTAGCAACCCTTATTTACTCTTCTAGCTGACTGCCTCTCTATAGACTCTACAGAATTACACTTACCAGCAAGTACTTCTCGTAGAGGTGGCCTTTACCTGTTTTCGAAAGCCTGGCTGCGCAATATGAAGTAGGTACCATAATGTGGGAGTAATTAAGATAATTATTCTTACATTCCTATTCTTGGAGTAGACGCGGGTTATGATGGTCGAGACAGAACTTCGTAGTTGCTAAATTATGTTGGTATATTATTATAGATACCGGGAAAATCTCTTTACTTAGCCTTTCAGTGATTTCTTCTTTTAACGAGAGCTCGATGGTGTTTTTGTTTGTGTTAATGTCAAAAGGGTATAAAATAAAATTGTGAATTATCGGATACAGCTTATGGAAGCTATATTCTCAGAAATATCCCGTATCTCAGAATCCAATAGAAAATACCAAACGCTTTAAATAGCCGCAGGATGTGTTATCCAGATAAATGTTAGTCACATATCCAGAGAATCGATGCAGAAGGCGCCCGGTTGGCATTGCAGGAACGACGCAGAGGGTATTGAATAAATTTTTATCGCGGGATGGTGGAGAAAAATACTTAGAGGTACCGCTGGAGAAAAAAATTTCTATTTTCATTCTTCATGCTGGAAGCATATTTTTTATTTTCTCCTTTATTACATCATTTACTTACCGCCCGAGAAACTTTGATACATCTCGACGTTTACGTTACGCAACAATTTTTCTTTTCTACAATATTTCACTGTTGATTCCAGCATAAAGCGTTATCACATCAATCTGCGTTCTGATACATATGTATGTACGTATATCCAACGCAATATAGATCCCGTATAAAATTCATCATATGTGGTTGAAAAAAAAAAAGAAGGAAGCAAGTATAAGTATGTAAATACATAAAATCTAGGAAATGGAGAATTCATGAAATAAATAAATATATTTTTACGTGATTAAATTAGTAAGGAAATGCGTATGTAAAGCAACGGAAGTCCTAGAACAACATGACACAGTACCTGGAGTGTCCTTAGAATCCCAAGGGATAATGGTTGATTAACACGACACTCTTGCAATTAACTGTACCGTACGGTAATAAATGTGAGAAAAATATTTAATTTCCGACACGAACGCAATTCCACTCATATTCGTAAACAATAATATATATACCGACCGCACTAGGCTAGACTAACCTAATTGTAAGACGAATTTCCTCAGAAACTAGAAATTTTCGTGAGCACGAAACTAGGCCAGGAAGAGTCTCTCTCTCCTTTATTAGTCACAGGCGCTGATTACGGACGCTTGATTAATCGTGACGTGGGCGGGTCAGCCGTGTGCGCGTTGTAAAACTAAGTAATCACTGTGTTTATACTAACTTGCAGCCTCGGCATAATTGCACGTGTAACGCGACGTAAGCGCTGACTCCGTGGTTCTAGCGTAATTGCATCAAGTAACGTGAAGCGGACTCGACTCCTTGAATTCGCTTCTACAACGTACCAAGCTATAGTCACGTTAACGCAACTAACCTACGATACGTATCTTATATACCTGTAACTAGATGGCTACGAAAGTATTCGAAACCATAGAAAGAGAATGATGGTAAGTAAGTATGGCGATATAGTTTTACAAGGAAAGTTTAGTGGAATGTGAAAGGAAAGTTTCGATGCTCACGTACTGGCTTTAGGAAGCTCATTAGGTTCCCGTCGGTAAAGACGTCTTTTTAGACTCTGCACGATCTGCCAGTTCTAAGCTCGCTTCTGTGCTACGCGGCGCGACGGTCGCGCGTCGCTCTATCTACTCACTGAGCATTCACCAATTATTTAAATTAAGTTTTACCGTGCTACTGAGAATTCGGTGTGCAAGCGTGGTTTAAATCTTGCGTCCGCTATTGCTGTAACTGTAAGCCAAGGAGAAGATATTACATAGAAAAGGATTCCGCTTGCAGTTGGGTGTAAGTAAGTGGATACTACTAACGCCACTGCTGACGCGCGGGTGTCGGCGGAAACTTGGAAAACTAGTCCAAGACCTTGTAATTAATAATACGTGTGTTTTACAACCTTGGTCAGGATGTACACGAGGTCAAGATAATCCTTTCGGGAAAATGTATTCATGTCAAAGGAGATTAGACAAGGTCGCAAGGCAAGTGTAGAATATTATTTTCAGTTTATACTTTTGTACTTCGTACTTCGCTACTGTCGCTTGTATCATTTCCGTTATTCATTGTGTCGCTGATGCAGTTATGAAACTTAAGAGAAAAGAATACGAATTCACTGAGTGTCTCGAGGTTATACTTTTTATGTAAGCTTCTGTGTTCTTTATATGCCAAAGTTTTGAGTTTATTAAATTGCACTGGTTGGCACGTATTGACTACTGTGAAAGTTTTAAAGTGCTTCAGAACGCGGGGAGGGATAAGTAAAATAAAATGTATGACGGAAAGAGAATGCGACGGATATACGAAAGATGTGTATAGAGAACGACGCCCAAACCGATGCCAGCCCTCTTCTTTCATGATGAAGGATAATAACGTAGAGGGGTATTGTTTTCACAAGAAAACTTTTTGAATACATGGAAATTTTAACAGACCTTTCTCGAGCGCTTTGCTCACCACAATTGCGTTAGTCGTTGCATTAATAATTTATACATGCTTTATGTGACGGTCTGTGGCTGTAGAGATTTTTACGATATACACAAGGGCGATGGCGTTAATGAGCGAGGCCGGTGCTGGTTGAGCAGATGAGGTACGTAAACACATGAAAAAGTTTGCTGTAGAGTGTCAAAACTTTCTCGGGATTAAAAGACGATGATATGAGAAAAGTCGGCCAATATTCCGTAACTCGCAATTTCTTGGTAAAATAATCGGTCCTTTGTGACAGGAATTGTGAAACTTTTGCTGAATTACGTTTCGCATGAAATATCGTCTTTCGACATGTTTCTACGTATTTACAAGAAAATAAGGTGAAGCACCCTGTTATCATAGTCCTATATGGTATTCGAAAGCGAAAGCATCCATGCGAATCTTTATAGTCATCTACACCCTTACCTCCGACCAATCGAAGAAAAAAAAAGAAGGCAAAAATGAAAAATAAAAAAAAGGCTACCGAGACGTAATAGTAGTAGTAGTGGGGCCTCACGTCGTTTCCATGCGAAAACCAAGAGAGCCAGAAGGTCGGTACCAATATAGAGGGGTTAGAAAGTAAGGGCGCTGGAAATAAAGGTTGAAATGAAATAGGGTGCCCGGCAAATGGCGGCCTATCAGCCCGCACCGTCCGACAAAAAAGGTCTTGTAGAAGGATTACCATGTTGATGGATGAATTTCCTTCAGCGTGCACGCGTTTTCCCATCCGACTGGCAAGAATTCCGTAGTGGGTGACGGGGTTGGTTCGATAACCCTTAAGACGGCCAATCACCAGGCCCAGTATCTATGAGTCCCTTATTCCGGCCCTAGACAAGTGGTTCACGATAAATGGCTTCTATCCGAAGAACGTCTTAGAGTAAGATAAGGAGATGAAAAAGCAATGGGAATAGGAAGCCAAGCAAGAGAGAGAGAGAGAGAGAGAGAGAGAGAGAAGGGGTGGAGGAGAATGCGCAAGGTCAAGAAAGAAGAAAGAAAGCAGGATCTTCACTGATAAGAAGAAAACCAAAAGAGAAAGGTTTAAGGGTGAAAGTAAAAGAAGGACCGACTCAGGACTAATAATCGTACAGCCACCGGCTGCTTCAAGAGTCCCTTTAGTCGGCTAACGACAGACCGCAGCATTACCACTGGAACAAAAGCAATTTACCGAAGCAGCCGTCCGCAAATTAGACGCTTTTTTTTCTCTTTTCCCTTCATCTCTTAAAAAAGCGTCGATGTCCCGTCTCTTTACCATCTGAATTACTTTTCGTTTTACTTCCATACCGGCCTTTCAGTCACCGCTTCTATTCTCCCGATTCCATCATCCGAACGACCATCTTCCCATTCCCCGATCCCCGCGCCGTCTCACCCAGCCCAAACCCAACGTTGCTTCGCGACGTCACTGAAATTCTATATCGCACCCAATTCAAACTTAATAAAGCGTCATATACACCTCGCGCTGTTGAGCATTTTTCCACTTTGCACGAAGGGAATTGAAACCGTTGAATGTTCATTTACCAGTACCGTCACCGTCTCACCCTTGTCAATTCCTTCCCGGCCGATGCTCGCCCTTGAAGATGCCGTTACCTAAAACACCCCCCTCCCCCCCTCCCCCCTCAGAGTCTAGTACATCTCCGTTGCCATGATCTTCCTCCTCCTCGTTTGCCCCCCGCAACCTCAGGCGAGGTGGAATCCTTAATATAGTCCGTGGCGGGGGTGAGACCGACGGTTGTACACGAGGACAAGCTGAGAATGGCATTTCCAGCAAAGCAACCCTCTCATCGCCCTCCTGCCCTTCTAACGTAAAATTAGGTATCTGCTATGCGACGCGGAATGGCTTCGAATATAGGCCAGATGCTTCTTCATTTCTTTAGTCTAGTCTCACTTTCTCTCTCTCTCTCTCTCTCTCTCTCTCTCTCTCTCTCTCTCTCTCTCTCTCTCTCTCTCTCTC
>JASANN010000387.1:539866-706495 GCA_031762395.1 Calameuta pygmaea | reverse complement strand
CTCTCTCTCTCTCTCTCTCTCTCTCTCTCTCTCTCTCTCTCTCTCTCTCTCTCTCTCTCTCTCTCTCTCTCTACATATATCCCTCTAACCCTTAAAACACATGCGCACAACAAATACGGATTGTTGCTTATACGGATATTGCTTAACTTTCTACATCTCTGTAATTACTATGCATTTAAGAGCCCATCACTTCGTTCACCCCTTTAGAAAGTCCCTATACCTCTCTCCTTTTTTTAACACGTATTCATCCTTCGAGATCTTACATATTTCTTTTTATCTGCTTCCTAACACTTTTCCATCGTCAGTTGCAATAATCCATCGTACAGACATAAAAAAATTGTCTTTCTACTTCATCGATACGATCCCTAAGCATTTACGATGGGTGCTAAACTATTGCGTTATGCGGTTCGTGACGAATTGTAGCTATAAATATTACGAGCGCGATTACGGCATTTCGACGGATACGTTTACGACTTTGTTTATTTATTTTTTTTTTTTATTGCATTTAATCGAGCATCCACCGACTCTTTACTACAGTTCTCCGTGGTCTCAATTTTATAATTGGAGTCGATTGTAGCTTTAATAATTAAGTAATTGCTCAGTGCAGCTTCTTTAATCTCTAAATTAACTAGACAGCTAATGGCTCGTAAATATTTTTACTCTACAATTTATTATAATTTCCCTTTGATATACTTATAAGACGTATACTGACATAGGGTTTGCGAAAATAAATGGCCGTTAAAATAACTCGCAGAAATTTCCATTGTAAATCATAGAACAGCTTATCGGGCTACTGTCTAACTTCTGAATTCCGAATCGTCCGTAGAAAGGATACGTTTATCAGCTAAACGTCCCATTAACGAATTTCTCTCTCGCCTCATAAACCCGGCAAATAAGATTCTCCACTATATATACGTGCTATGTGTATTATCAATTCACAAAAAAAAGATGTTCCCAGATTTATGTACGTTCCTCGAAAAAAGTAAATGTGAAATGTCAGACCTCTTCCAGATGCTAGAAATTCACGGTGTACTCCCTACGGTACAACTATAAAATTTTCCTTAGAGTATATACACATATACTATATATACCACACTGTATATAAAAGTACATACATAACTTACAAATATACCAGTTACATAAATTTTAACCGTCTCAAAAGCCGTTAATCAGTCTCAATGCAATTTCTTTGAGTTACGAAATTCCCTAGAAAATAATATATTTATGCTTAGTTGTTTTTAATCATATAAAATCATCCCCTAATCTTATTCGTTCTACAAAGTGTGCACGAAGCTCGTAACACGTTGTGTATCACTGTATATGCGTTGTATCCTATGTGTTACTTATACTATACACATGCAAAGTTCCTTTCTCGGCTTTTCAGCTTGCAGAAACTCATAGTCGTCCTTTAATTCTAGTCGAAGCTCGCAGAGACACGCCGTAGCGACGACTCAATTTCGTGGAAGCAATATTAGGTTAGATGAGGGGTGGTTAGGAAGTGGCCGGAGTTAGAGAATGTCAGTCACTCTCTTTTCTACGATATTTCACGTTGGCTTCAGCGTTCCTGCATTCCTCGATATATTAAATACCTACACATACCTGAGTCGTGGTTCGAATTGAATATCGCTATAAGATCAGACAATTATGAGCCATATATATATATATATAGTAGATATAGTAATATAAAGCTGCTCCACTGCTCTGTGCTCGCTCTACGAGCACATAGAATAGAAATCGGATAACGAGAAGGGTAAGGAAGGTTAAATCGACGTTGATCTCGTTACAGGCAGTTAAACGGCGTTTAAACTTACGGGTGACATTTTTTTTGCTACGGAGCTTCTAGTCCTGGTCGAGGATAGGGGTTGGCATCTACGGTTAGCTCGTGGAGCGGAATGAAAATCGAATAAAGATAGGTGGCTGACTGATTGGATTCCGGCTGACGTCCCGTGATCCATCATCCGTTAGGAAGTCGGTTCTGCCTCTTGGATAACCACGTAGCATTGCGATAAAATAAAATGACAAAAGCTATAGTGCGCTTAATAACGAGAGAATCTTAAGAATTAGGGATCCTGGGATAATATCGGTTGCAACGCTGAACAATTGATTTTGGGGTACCACCTATGTAGGATACGTGTAAGCCTGGATGATCCATTCTTATCGGCTTTGGATTATCGCTTATTCGAGTATGATAGTTTAATATCGATCGGCTTTTTGAATAAAACACTTACTCGATGTATTAAGGTAGTTTTAATGCTATATATATATATATATAATTGCGTTTGTACTTCCAGGACGTGCGGCACTCACAACGGCAAGCCGATCTGTTCTTTTTTTTAAATTACTATGTTGGTACATCACAGCATTGAAGTTCTAACCTAATCTAACCTAACGAAACATTTCTGAGTTAATCACAACTCCGAGTGTCTGGCATACAAATTTTTTCGGATAATTCGGTGTGAGTGCTGCTTTATGGTCCTGGAAGTCATCGAGTGTCCTGGTAGTCCCCTAATACGTATCAGAAAAGTTCTGAAACGTATCGATCGACAAATTTATACGTACATATATATAGGTCTAATTTTTAGATAAATTTTGGAATTAACGAGGGAATTTCATGATTTAGAGATAACGTCATCTCTTAGCATGCAATACTGATAGTAGTCGAATTACCATATCCAGTGAAGCGACCCGGTAGCACATAAACGTGGTTGCAAACAATTCCGAACTATCGGTAGAAGTTTTAGGGACATGGAGGTGGGTGTGGTATGATTTAATTAAATATCAAGAAATCCTTTATGCAACGTGGTTACGTTATTAGATATAGGAGATAATGGAACAAAAGGTACTGGTAATGGCGAATGTCAGACTAATATATCTATTCAAAATTCTCGCCGACAGTTTCAACTTTCCCATTCTCAATGCAGCTATCCTGTTTGTCAATTTCGCAAAAGGGATGGGCAAATGCCGAATACGAAATTTCAATGGGGATTTTCCAATTTCCTTTTAAGACGGTCCTTTTGCAAAATTCGGCTCTAAAGTTGCGCCTGTCTGCGACCAAAACACTTGTTCAATTCCGAGGTTGGCATACATATTTATATGTTAACAAGATTTCTCTTTCACGCCAGTTTCCCTTTAGTCTCAAACCCTCGCTCGGGAAACTCCAAGTCAAACTGGGCTTTCGACTGCCTCTCTATCGTAACCGAAGGCTTCGTGACTTAAACAGCAGCCATTATTTAGAACTCTGGCGAACCTTCGTTTCCGGTCTCTTCTTGCCACGTAAAGGTGTGGATGGCGTCGTGATTGTTGAATGAGGAGCAGAAGCGCAGGGGTAGTGCTGGTAGTATCAGGGAGAGGAAAAGGGGAAGAAATTCAAATAATCTACGAGAGAAGGTACAGTAGGTGGGTAAGATTGTTATGGAGAAACCTGAGAAATAGATAGAAGAAAATATAGAAAATCTAATGGCGATAATGGTGTATATATAGTATAATATATATATATAGTATAATATATAAGATGTCTATTTCAAGAAATTCGTTTTTCCTTCGAGCCCAGCACCGGTTTCATTTAGGACTCCGTGACTTTGCCGTTGGCTCACGCCTCCATCGTTGATTTACAATTCCATCCAATCCCCGCGGTGATCAAACGAATGATGCATATATTCGAAAATCTTACGATTATAGCGATTCCCGTGGACTGCCCACGTGGTGACGTCGAGATATCGAAAAAGAAGAAAGAAGAGACAGTATATATATATATATACCAGGTACAATGTACATATATAGAGCATTAGTATGGTTTGGCAGTAAAAGGTGTTAAATAGGGGCGAATTACCGATGTCGTTACTGGGAAAAAGAAAGTAATTTTCTATAACGAGAAAGAAGAGGGCTTCTCCACCCTCTTTCTTAACTATCATCGAGGTTCTTGCTGAAATAAAAAAATTACCAGCATCCACGATGCTGCTGGTCCTTTATTCAAGTACGCGTTCTCTTTACGAGGCTGTAAAAGTGCGTCAAGTACGTTATAAATCATCCTTAAGGTTGCACATCGATCCTAAATTATATACTCTGGGCTTTACTCAGATGTTTTTTTTTGCATAGCGGTGTCTCGCTCCTTTTTAATTACACGATATTCATGAAAATCTTATAGCCGTATACGAACGATCCTCAATGTCCTTATGCTGTACGTCTCTAAATCCACAAGGACTACTGGCTGAGCTAGGTAAGATTGTGACTACTTCTTTAGAGAGAAGTTGGCACTAAAGCTTTTGTCTTGGGTTTCTCGCAGCTTCTTTCAAGAGTTTTTGCCATTGGAAAGCTTTTGATGTTGGGATCTCGAAACGATTCCCTAACTATGAGAAACGCAGGAATGACGTCACTCGTTCGTTTATTCATATGCACACTATAGGAAGGGCGATGGAACTATTACGTCAGTATATTAAGGTCTGAAATTATCTCCTATTCTTATCAATATTTTTTCTCTTTTTTTTCTGATAAAGCCTTTTTTTTTAATAATTTTACCATGAGAATACGATTCGCGTTCATTAAATTTCCAATATTTTCATTCAATATTCCACCACTGTTCTTTTCACTCTTCGCGGTACTTGATATCTCCTCACCATAGGACGAAGTAATTACGAGGAACTCTTACAGGAGGGGGGGGGGGGGGCGTTTAAGTTTAGTTCGTTAGGTGAACGATTTACCGGTCGCACCAATGACGAACTTTTAACGACATTGTTTCGCAAGTTTTTGAGCGGTGGCCTCTTTCGTTTTATGAGATCATAATTATACAGGTTATACATATATGTATTCGGATAATCAAGCCCTCTACATATTTTCTGCGGGCTGACTATAACCATCTTTCTCCGACTTATCCACCTGGCTGACTATGTCGTGGCTTTTTCACTACGCCACCTGGTGTAGGTAATGCGCAGAGTCGTCTCGCGTCGCAAAAATGTGGACGTGAAAATGTTGGAGAAATTTTTCGACGAGCTGGATTAAAGACCCCCCCGGGCAATTCCCGGGTTAGCTGCTACAACAGTTTCGCATTGAATTTTGTTTCTCCGTCATCCAACGAAGCCTGCGCCTGGTACAAGTAGGTATAACCACTTGTCATTCGGCATAAGGTCAAGTTTGTAATTAATTCGCGAGCTTAGCCATCGAAACACGAGAAGCTGAATCAATTATCATTAAAAAATCAAAGCGTAAAAAATGTCAAGTCTATATGAAAATTATATTATTGAAAAATTTGCAGAACGGTATGAGAGTAATTATGAAGCAAGCGGACGGATACACGAATACCAATGGGTTGTGATGAATTCGTAAATTTGTATCATGACGTCAGTAGGTGGAATAAAGGGAGGAAAAAAAATGAGTGACTTCTATAGACACGAGGATCTTTAAAAAAAAATCTAAATGTGTCAAGGGTGCTTCTTGGAATTTGACCGTAAAATATTAAGGCTATGACGACCACCCTAATTTAATCTCTATAAGAATTTCTTCAGCTGACGACTGCTAAGTGCCTCTTAATATTATTTTACTGCCTTGGTACTTTTTCCATTCGGGCAACATTATCGTCATTACCCACAATCACCATTTCTGCCATCATCGTCACCCTCTACTCCTGGGAGTCTTTTACCTATCCATACCTAGGCACCCTAGCCACCCTGGCGTTTCTATGAAGACAAATGAAATTTCGGCGAATGTATGGGAATGGTGGACAGTGCCTTTCTCTATGCTTATGGTAACGCTCTACCGAATCCCTTAAGACGCAACTCCGTAACTGTCTGAAACTCGGTCACTAATTTATTAGAAGCCCAAGCAAGCGAAACGTGAGTGGAGTGAAAGATATATGGAGAATGGACAAATGGACGGTAACAAGCGACGGCACAATTCGTTGGACAGCGTTGAATTCGGCTAGTAGAGAAGCGATGGCGGCCGCGCTCGATATTCTCGGCACTGGCTGCCTGGCAATCGGACCCTGGTGCTCGTCCGGCTCAAACAAAGCCGAAAGCGGCGAGAAATTGTTTGCCTGGAATTTTCCGTTAAAAAACAAAAAAAAAGTGGAAAAAAGTGATGGAAAAGCAAAAGAGATAGAGAGAGGGAGAATGAGAGAGGTAGAGGGGGGGGGGGGGCAGAAACAGAGATGACATCCTTTAAACCTTGAAATACGTAGTGCTACGTTCTTTGACGAGGGTTAACTGGAGGCTTAGAAGTCCCTTTGTGGTAGCGCGCAGTCAAGAAAGCTAAATCGTATAGAATAAATGCGAGTCGAGCTACCATATGCCGACGCTGTATGAAATATTCAAAGGTACCTAGTAAAAATTTCTGTTTGATAATTTAAAATAATATTGTTAATGCACTATATGCCACTCTGTATACATATTCTTGACGAGGTATCATCCCTCGTCTCGTGGGGACTGTTTTATAATTCTTCGTTCCCCTAGTCCTGGGACGAGTCCCTAAAACCAAATGGAACTGAAGGAAATAATATTTCGAAGGAGTCAGACTGGGCGTATAGCTCTTAAGAAAATTGACTTGTCCGGAATCCTCTGGTGATCTTCAGTTTACGTTTTGACGTAACGTATATAGTACGCCGTGGCTACAAAACCAGCTTCAGGATCCCTGCGTGACTTCACCGTCGTCAAAATTTTACTGTCCAGGTCCTGCACTCCCTAAAATTATGAAGTTTGTATTTCCTATTGATTCCCCAAGGCCATCACCCGACCGACCCTCCAGCTTCTGATCCCTTTGTTCCCGATGTCGGACCATGTCGTCTTTTAACGGAAATTTACTTTTCCCCAGTCGCTTTGCGTTCTATTTTTTATTTCTATATCACCAGGTATATATCGGGTGGGATATACTGGGCTCCGAATATGGAATGAGCCTTCGTATGTATTAGGTGGGCTTTTCTCTATTCGAATAGATCATTCGGTTATCTGTTAACAATTGAGTATAACTTGTTATCGATAGCTCGCTTACAGAGTCATTCAAGTTGTCGCGGCAATGTCACCTTAACCGCAGGGTGTTGGTAATCTGATTAGAGAATAGCGGACCTAATGCAAACGAAGACTCTTCCCAGATTCGGAGTCTAGGATAACTCATCCAGTATGTATAGGAGGGTATCCTGCTATCGTGGACCTGGTTTCCTATAAGCATTCACATAAAAATTGATGATTGGCCTTATTACAGGATGATTTTTACGTTCTGTGCCGTTGGGTCTCCTCAAGGTAGATTTCGCAAACCAGCGATCATTAGCTGGTCCTTTACGAGCATCCCGGTGTAAGCCGTAAGATAAATTCCAAGGAAGAAAATTTTTGTTTGCGTAAGAACGTTCCGTGCTGTTCAAGTATGCACTATGTACGTGTATATACATACAAATATGTCAGAATGTAATTTCCAGGACTTTTTTTCTTCCACATGTTCCAAGGTTTAGCTTTCTTTTTTTTAAAGAAAAAAATATATCGGCCTGCCGTTGTGAGTGCTGCATGTCCTTGAAACTGCTCTTTGACATATATATATATATATACCTTGGTGCGAGTTCCTGCGGAAGTTCAGGATCTAGGCCTTTCTGAAAGAGCTGAGAGAAAGGTTTGGATAAACAGTGTGAGAGGGTGATACTGATACAGGACGAGAAGGCAGGAACCCGGAAATAGACGAAGATAGGCTAAAAGAGATCCATTTCGAGGATGAGAAGGAGAGATAGAACGTGTTTTGGCCACAAAGTCACTAATGGGACTTAAAGGATCTTCGGTAGAGTTAGGACAACCCCCGAACCAGGGAATGCATGCCCACCGTATCTAAACATCATTATTATACGTATCCTTTGTCTAACTACATGCTCTCGTTGGTCCCCAATTATACCCTGATAGGCGAAATTACACGAATCCTTCGACTTCTCCCATACCCTTGTATACCTCTCTGCATCGAAGATATTGTTCAATGGATCACGGATTACGTACACGGGATGCTGTGAAAAATTACGAGTACACTTAGGTAATATAATATTTTAGATTTATCCTTCGCATAGATGGAAATCAATAAACAATTATCTACATGAACTAAATATATTAATTAAGAATTAGAGAACTGATTCAATTATTGCAGCACCAGATATACGAACAAATCAACATCCCCGGGTCAGTAGGACGGAAAATGGTGTGTCGCTTCGTCATTAAGCCGCGTGCACACGACACGAATTTAAATCAGAATTTTTATTTTATTTTGCTAGTCTACTGCCGCCCCCTACGAATAATATTGGTTCACGTTGCGGACGATGTGTCAGCATCGATTGGATTTAAGAAAAATCGTAGTCATTCCGAACTATTCGTTCGCGCATGCACACCAAGCAGCGTTTTCACTGCGCGAAATCGAATCGCAATATTCGCAGCTTTGAAATCGCTCCACGCATCCTTCGCATAATTCGCGTCGTGTAATTAATTACCGAGATTGTCTGGCAATACGGCCGATAGATATCGATGAATAATCGAGTCGGTCGCCTGAATGCATATAATCCGTGTCGCTGCGTGGAAATGCGACCTGGTGTTATAACGGCGACGAGATTCTGATGTGGAATGCTGTACGAAGCTCAAAATGGAACAAAACAAAATTTAACAAAACAGGAAGGGATTGTTGAGCGAGCAGGAAACGTTCTATACGAACGTTATGGGGTTCGACGTTCATTATTATCATTATAGAAAGATTAAGGGTGGCTCTCTATGTATAGGAATAATAACGACCCGTTGACATCGCTGGAACTCAGTATTGGATATATATTATTTTATTCGTCCTAGGTTCACTTGACATTTTATCATGGCCGTTGGCAAATATATTAAATTAACATGGCTTTTCTGATATGGTTGCATTAACTAAACCAAATTATTTATAGGTTCTCCATAGTTTAGCTAAACGCACTATAGAGCAAAATCCAACGTGGTAACAGCTATGTAAATTTTATAAAATTAATACTTTATTGTACTATGTGGTTTTGCTTTAAAACAGTGGTAAATAAACTGTAGAATTGGTTTGGTTAGCCTGAGGTAGAGGCAGTACCAGCTCACGGATGTCAAATGGATTCTATAAGCTGCAAGTAATTTTAATGAAGTTCCTAGTGGAAAAAGCACCGACTAGAACAGACCAGTGGCGAAGTGGTGGTTTAGAGTTTGAAAATAGGATTCGAGGTAGAAAAACATTCGGGACTTTTATTGACGGCAATCCATTTCGGCCGTGCTTTCCAGCTCGCTCCATCTCTTATCCTTTACCCTGTTCACATCCCTCTTTAATTTCCAACCCTTCTAACTTGCCATCGCATTTATCCTCCCTTTTGTTTACTCCATTCCTATATATCCTTTCGTCACAACCCCAGCTCGTACTCATCCTCATCTGTACCATCTAATTGCTATCTGATATCACGGACTGAAATTCCGCGTAAATCCTGCGGGAGAAAAAATTTCATCCCTTAGTACGTCACGGTCTAACAAACCGGAATAAAATTCTTGGTTGATGATATTTAATTACTCTTTAGAGATTTCATTACCCGTACTGTAACATTGCTAATTTAACTTTTTGACTGACGTGTAACTTTTTTTGCAACAAATATTTAATTTCGAATTTGGCTGACGAGTCATTGTTAAAATTTTCGAAAGATGTTAAGAGTTTTCGAAAGTCTAAAAAAATCAAAGAATTTTTGAATTTAACCTGCAATAGTCGTGGAACAAGGAACATTTCGAAATTGGCTAGAATGCTATGCGACATTACTATACGTAGGTTCGCCATTTCCCAATTTCCTTCCCGTTTCTCTTTGCTCCTTAGTTCGGTTCCTTATATTCCTCCTTGATGGTGACAAAGGCAAAAGTTTCCCTTAATGACAGAAGTTTTATGACTGGCCATGAATCAACGCGCAATCGACCCCATCATTCCTTTAAGATGAATCGACCCTCTACACCCTTACATATATAGAAGAGTGTTACGATACTTTACGGATCTTTCGGCTGACCGCGATGAAAAGTCGTAACCCTAAGGGACGAAAATGTCTTTTGCTTCTTTTAACGTCCCATGAAAAATATCGCAACGTCGAGATTTTCACGCATAATTATTTCGACAGAAAATGGTCGGTCCGCATAATAATCGAGAAAGAGGCAATTTAATGAAATTTAATAATCTATTGTGATTCTTTTAATTATTATAATTTATTAAATTATATACCGTAGTCTCTGCCTTATCTTTTCAAGTGTCATCCCCATAAAGAATTTATAATATTTCGATCTTCTAAAATTCTAATTTGTGCTCTTCTATATGAATTATATCTTCTAAAGATTCATACGCAAGAATATCATCCCTTATATATTTATGCACACCCCAATAAGTTCCACGTACAAAAATCCTTTCTTAATTTTTCCTTTTACCTAGCTCGAGCATATTTCTCCTGTATACTCTGCTTTTCATTTCATTACCTGCTCATTTTTAACATTCTTCTCGATTAATCCTCCCCAAAAAATTTTCAAATATCCATAATCGTCACGATTCGCCTCGTGTTCCAATGTGTTGTCTATCGAGTGATAAAAAAGTACGAGAGAAGTGCCCAATGAAATTTGAATAGCGAATAACAAAGGCGTTAAGCCTATAAAATAAAATGGCGATGGGAGATGAGAAAAGATTAGATAGATATCTACCATGGTATTCGCCATACTGGAAAAGATGGTTTGGTTTAATGATAATCGAGCGCCTGCTTGGAAGCGACACGCGCAAACGCTTCGCGTTTGAAAGATCAAAGTGTCACATCAAATGTATGTAATTATCATAGAACTAGGTGGATCAACGCAAAACTTGAAATATTGCATCATACATTTCGACCTCTACTCCTCCCGCGAATACCTTCATATTTTCCTATTTACCTTTAAAAAAAAAAAGGTTAGCCGAACTTTACATAACCTCTTTCCCTCTCCTTCCTCTCTTTACTATATGAGGGTCATTAGTTCTCATTGAGGGGGATGTGGGGTGGCAAGTTTTTTTTTTACCATAGGATTCTGCTTTAACTATATTATCCCTCGAATTTACGGCTTACAGTAACAATATACATATGTCCCACGTTAGACGGAGATTGTTCCTCCGCTGAGCTTGCTTAACGCATCTAGCGTTATAATATGGTGTCTCAGATCTCTCGATCGGGGTCCTAGTCTTTCGTGTAGTGAATCTAACTAGGGGTCGAGCTTCTATTTCTTTCTCATTTTTTGCAACCATTCCTCGCTTTTTGCCCCAGTTGCCTATATCTTTTCATCCCTTCATGAGGTTTTTTACAATGATTCTCGCAGCTCAGGACTTTTTTTTTCTCATATCTTCAATAAATAATCCTCCCGTTCCCGGTTTGACCACGGAGGGATTGTAATTCCCTTTCGAAGCAGCGGGATCTCGCGAAAACAGGCGTGCCGCATTTCGCTCCCATGTGTCATTTTTTTTTTTTACTTTATCTTTCAAAGGGTTAAATAGAAGTACAGTGAGGCAGCTTTATCGTATTGGTTCAGTTGCATAAAACTTATTGCTGCATACCCATGTAAGCTATAGACGAGAGAGAAAATGGTAGAAGGTCACCGAACACCCCAATGGCTGAAGTGATATTGGAAACACATGCGATACGTGATACACATATTTTAGGATTTTACGTAGGGGATGGTTCAATTCCTTCGTCGAAGGTAGCCCTATGTATATGTGTGTAATATAAATAAAAAAAAAAAGTTCAAATGGCGGTAGCCATTCGAGTCTAGTTCGTCCTAGGATATTTCGAGAGGAAAAAGAAACAGTAAAAAACGAGCAGTACTGACAGGACTGTAAAAAACGTAGGAGGGAGAAATTGCCAATTCCTACGACACCCAGTGAAGGCAATCGTAAGGGTTGCGTCACGAAGTCTCCATTTCATTTTACGGGAATCAGTCGTCCCGTGACTCTGGGCCAATTGCCATGTAGCAACTTTCGAAGGGTTAGGTGATCGCCAAAAGGTGGTCAGGATGTCCGGGGGTAGTTAAGGATCGCAATCGTAACAAGCCAAGAGTAAGCTCGACTACGCTTTCCCATGGGATATGCGATAAATCTCGTTCTATGATAATTCATGATAATGTCCAAAACCCCCTATAGCCAAGTTATTCGAGGAGAATTTACTAGATACAGAAATAGCGGAAATTTGGAATTTATCTACTTTGTAAAAATATTAAAAAAAAAAATAAAAAATATCAAGAGTACGTTCTGTGAGCCTTTAAAATAGTTTTGTTAAAATATAACCATTCCCATAAGAAAAGTATCCCATTAAGAGACTTACCTTTAACGGCATTCAGTTTGTTCCCGACCATCTGCTTCGCCACGAAAGCCGCCATTATGCTCGCTGCTCGTTGCTGCTCTTCCCGGATTCTTCAAGAGCCTGATAACAGATGAGAGAAATGGCTATTAATATTTTTCTACCAGATCCGCACGGAATTACAGCGAAGACAATATCGATCCCGTATTAAAGAGCCACCGGTAATAATACCTTTACTTCTGTCATTTTTATTACTTCAATCCCACGGGAACCGTTCGATATATTCAAGAGTGAAAGGATAATTAAAAGATACATATATCTACGGATTTTTCAGTTCTCAATATATTTATACAAGATGATATATATATATATTAAATATAATATATCTGTCTTTTATACCAATTTGCCAGTTTGCCGCCAGGATCCACAATATTCCGATCGTAAACAAACTCTGGACGAACTTTAAGAACGCTGTTGGGATCCGACCGAATTGGGATAAGTATGTCGTAGAGGGGTTTAAAGGGCGGGGAAGTAAAACTTTTTTCGTTTATAAAATGAAATATCGTTCCCCCAAGGACGATAATGCCGTTGAACCTTTTTCGAGAGAAAGTATTTTAATCTTATTCCACATTCGACTATCAAGGCTCAAAGCAGGAAGGGTGGATGGAGGTTGTGCGTGACACAGAGAGAAGTACGACGAAGACTGAAGGATAAGAAACAAAGACGGAAGAGTAATAGAGAAATAAGGAAAACAGAAAGCGAAAAAAGTAGGAATTTATCAGAGTTCAAATGACGATTTCTCAAGATTACCGTATCTGGGTTGTTCCTCAAGTAGACAGTGGTCACAGGGAAAAGGGCAAAGACGACGTCCTTTAGAGGATGGAACGAGATCAACCGTGAAATATATTCATGTCCAAGAACCGACAAACAAACATTCGAGGTTAGAATGGAGTGACAGAGCCAAACCGTAAGATCGATAAGAGGTACCAAAGAAGCTGCGGAGACGCTCGGCGTCGAGACGTCTCGGCGCCTGGTGGCTCCTATACAAAACGACGATTTCACAACCTACAGACAACCTTATTGTTATAATGGATAATACCGAGAGAGTCCTACATTCACTCTTACGTTTTCCTTTATTTCCTTGGAATCCGAAGCTACCCTTATATTCGGATATACGATCCTGTAGCTTCTTCCTTTGATTCGATACTCCAAGGTCTCTTTGATACTCTCTTGGCATGACGGCTATTCATGAAATTTGCACACATGGTATATAAACACGTACATAGATATACACTATATACATATATAGTGTATATATTGTATAGACTATAGGATATACAATTAAACCTATATAGTACATTGTTTTGCTTTCAAACCTAATTCAAAGGTTACCCTATCAACCGACCGAATAGTTTCCTAGCGGATATAATCCCTTCAAACATCCCTTATCCACGCACAAAGATATTTCACGTTAGAAACATCAGAGAGAAACTATAGCCACCGCAGAGGTAAGCAGTATCGGTGTCATTTTGCGGCCATGAGTAGCACAACTAGTTGCTGTAATTCTAGATGGTTTAAAGAGAGTGCACTTCGCAATGTGTACATTCAGAAATCCTAGACTCTGGTTGAAAGGACGGTTTTACGAAGCAACTATGAGTTTCGAGAATATATAGTCCAAGTAGTGCTGTCGAAAAAAAATCGAAAAATTTTGAGTTGTAATCACTGGATTTATTTTTTCCATTACGTCAAGCAAATCTAAAAGCAGATTAATCAAATGAATCAATCTTATCGTCAAAGAGGGGAAAATGGCTGCTGTGGTATCAAACAATAACATGTCTATTGATAAAGGTTTAGTTTGCGAAAGTTCTTCGAGTCAATAAGCAAGTCTGGTTTAGCGAACGCCTAATAAGGATGCTGTGTATTTTCTAGGAATTCCTTTGAGACCAGAGATAGGGTATTGATTAGGGATGATAAAATTATCTGTGAATATTCCGTTAATTGGGTATTCAACGTTAACATGATTTTACGTAATTTTTAGAGTGCATGATAAATTTATGTAGTTTTGAAATTGGATGAATTCTTGATTTTGATTTTTTTTTCATCTCGATCGTCTTGTTTTTTCAAAGTATGCTCGTTAGAAGAATCTTCAGGAAGTCTGAGTTCTTAATCCATGTTCTAATTAAATAGAATAAGGGACGAGTTTAACCTTTTTTAGCTGCAGCTGAACCCCTCGAGGACTTAGGACTAAAGGAATGATTTTACCGATCGTGGAAAGCAAAGGGTTGGTAGTGACGAAGGTAAAACGTCGTTATTCAGAATTTTCGTTTACAGTATGTCAAGGGTTAATCGCCTCCGTATTTGAACATTCTAATGGTTTGTTCTTCCGCTTTTCCATTCCTTTCTTGACTTTGACCTTGTACCGATCTCTCATCATTTACTTCTTTCGCTCAAATGAATGACGGTGATGTGAAAAAATTCCTTTGAAACAGTATGGTTTAAAAATTTCATAAAATAGCAAAAACTTTATGTACTCAATTAATTTCTAAAATTTAATGACCTACAAAACGAGCTATATGTGAACCATAACCATAGTGCTATAACTATATATACACAGATGCTATTCCTTAATTTAAATTATCCTTTTATTGATTAACTTCTTGTATGCAAAATCGATGTGTAGATTACGCGTTACGTATTTTTATCAAAAATATAAGGGCGTGTTTTATACTATGTATATACAATACATAAACTTTCATGCTTTTGTGCCCCAACATTCATTATTAAAATATTTCGTATCCAATAAAAATTATTATTTTTTTTTCATGTCATAAATTTAACCAGACGAGTTCGTGTTATTAAATGCGAAAACGAAAAAAGATTGATGAAAGAGGAATTTTTTTTTAAAACCAGTTACAACGTTTGACGAATGAAAAGGTTGGTACAATGAGTACCAAGCGGTACCAACTTTGTGGTTAAAAAGAGAAGTAAATTGGCGGTACGTCGATTCCTTTTTTCTGGCAAAATGTCACCGCAGCGTGTCTCCGTTTACGGGGACCTCCCTAAGGAGAAATGAAGGGATAAAGGGGTGTATTTAAAACGGAGTCATTTACCAACCCCTTTAATTAATTTCACGTTATCGGTATCTTCTTAGTTCAAATTCCAAAGAAATCTCTGACGACGGGAAATTCCTTAGATGAAACCAAGGGTAAATTTTCAAAGGTTATATCTGCGTTGCTTAAATTGTTCATATACTTTATACACTCTCATCGATGTACATGCATATGTAACATGGCAGATCAAATTACATGAAATTAACGCAGTAATGTATTCCGATGGGAAACGTTCCGTATGTTTTCTCCGTGCGTCACTGGTAAATTGCAGCTTGATTAGAGTGCTAATTATTCGGCAGTTACTCACGTACCCATGTGCAGGAGAATTTCGAAATGCGATTTTACGAAAAAAAAAAATCATTAGGACGGATTAAATAATTTTAATTGTTTTCGAAAAAATTGCATTGTCTTTATCAATTTCATAAACACACATACGATCGGCTGATACGAATTGAAACATTGAGATTCAAATGATAAATGGAGATGCAAAGTATAGGGATGTTTTTTTAAGCTTCACATATCTCGATATAAAAGCTATACACCCTTGTATATTTATAGACAACGAAATATCGTATGTTTATAATAATTCCGTCTTCTTTTATCTTGAGGGGCTGTTACATTGTATACTCTCATCCCTGCTACTCATAGTAGATTGTCGATCCCTCTTACTCTCAGCTTTTAATTATTCCCCGCGGGATAAATATTAGTCTTCCTAAATGGCTGAGATTTTCATCTGTTATATATATAAACATCACCCCTTTCCCCGCGACGGGACTTAAGAAGAGAGATGTTTTAATTTAAGATAATATTTTCTCACACCACCCTAAGACTTTGCTTTTCCACCCTCGAAACATAGTAAATCCCACCTATAAAAATTGCCCCTATATTCACGTAAATCTGAGCTGGAATACACGATGTACAATATATATCCGTCTACTGAATTCCATTTTTACTTTTAATTTATCACTTTTATTATATAATAATCTAATCCATTATGGACCACATGTTCATCGTCTCTATTCATTTGCACAGGGACCGTGCTTTTTTGTTAAGAATAAAAAATTGTGGGCTTTTTAAAATGAAAAATTATGCAAGCTTAGATCACGTATTTTTCGTTTTTCTTTTCCTCGAAAAGTGCCATTCCGGTACTAACGGCTAGATTAGAGAATCTTCCTTCAGGTTAAAAGGGAGGGACTCAAGAAAAGGGATTACCCAGGTCCCATTTTTGCAAATACAGGCTTGAGGATTCTTGGCGAATAAGTAAATTGAGATTGCATTATAAAAAACAATCCAGTAAGACTCTGAAATTGCCTGGAAGCTTCTATCATCTTGATCGTCTTTCCAATCGTATTTCTTTCTTAGTTCGCTTCCCCCTTTTTTTATTCTTACTTTTCTTTATTTATATGGCGAACGTCGTTCCATCCATGTGGCTCCTCGCCTCTCAGACTGATTGGAACAAATCATATCCGCATCGGAATTGATTACGGAGAAATAATATCGTTGAAGCTTTTCTATAGGATGCACACCCTTCCGATATCTACTTTATATACTGCTTTATTTTTCTTTTCTATTTTCAAGAAAATTTCCTGTTACATTTCGAAGCATCAAACTGAGAGTGATATAGAGAAAAAGGAAGTAGCCAAATTTAAAGGGTATCTTTCTTTTTACTTTGACTTTATTTCAATCAATAAATCCTAAGTGAGTTCCCGAGTATCTGTACATAACGAGGAAGCTTTTTTTGGTTGTAATGGCACATCCTGAACGAAAACCGTAAATGTCGATCAATCCAAGCTGAAGTCCTCTACTAGTAAAACATCCTGGTTTATTAGTCATCCCTTATTGAAGGCTCTTCACAGGGCTTCCGTTACTCTTAAAACGAGGGTGACTAGATGTACACGTGGAAGGGATTTTAAACGAAATTCGCCCTAGAACCGATTTTTACATTTACTCAAACTGACAGGATCAAAGCTTCTATTTTCGTCCTTCCTTTGAAATTCATCCCCCATCCACCACGGTGTACAGTCAACCACCCTCTTATATTAACGCCCCAACGCATTCCTACCTTTTACCAACCATTTAAGCATTACTTATACATATACGTCAAAAGATACAAATTTCATCCCCTGAATTTACATTCTTGACTCAATTTCTGTGTCAGGAATTTGCTCAAGTAAATTAAACAAGATATACGAAGTGCAAAACAGTGCTTTTCCCGCCCCCATCGCACCCACAAAAATGCTAATAGACTTGATCATACCGGGATAATTGAAATTAAAATTCGGATTCGCACAGGTTGACATGAAAGATCATAATTTTTTTTTTCATTTCCACGTGCAAAAAAAGCCACACGTATTTCCGCTGTTTCTTTATAAAGCTCTAACATTCCACTATTGCTTTTTTCCCAGTATTATTTATTAGCATGGCAGTAGCCGAAAGAAGATGAAACATCAGGTAGAAAAGGAAGCCCAGACAGTTTTCTGTCGCAAGCAAGGAATTCAGCAAGAAAATTGCGAATCGCGGAACCAGAAGGATAAAGAAGAGAGGGAAGAACAAGAGAAAGAAGCGGAAGGGATTTTGAAAGGGAAGCCGAGCAATAAACAATGGCACATCGAGGATCTGTAAGTAACGAGAGAAACGGCACTACACCCTTTGCAGAAGTCATTCCCGCGGGACCTGAGTTATTACATCTTCCACTGGGAACAAACCGGGGCGAGGAACAAAGATTCGAAGCCGGAAAAGCATCGCCAGGATTGTCTACCAGCAAGAGTTTTACGCCAACCAGAGAAATATTAACGTTTGCACTCTCGATATTAAAGGATCCAGGTGGATCGCACCGCCATCTCTCTTTTATCATTTGGACTATAGCCCAGGAAAATATCAATTGGTCCATGAGCTTTCGGCTACTCAGTTATAAAAATTATCACGACTCGTTTATCAAATCGAGAAACGCAGGTGGCTCAATTACGTAGACTTTTCGAAAAATATTATACCTATTTATTGTGGTAGCTCAAAATAATTCTGGAACCGAAAATAAGGATCAGCAATTCCACCGGGTAACTTTCGAATCCTTCGTCCTGGTAACGTAAACCAGGAGCAGCTGCAGCGGTCGTTACCAGACCGAGACGTAAGTAACTTATGCAATATTCCAGGTGTTCAAGCATTATATTACCCTGCAAAGCTTACTGTAGTCCAAACCCTCATCCCCTCTTTCTCCTCACAGAACATTTGTGACGTAATTTTAAAGTTCACCAGAACAAGCCCACTAGCACTCTTATTAGTTCCATTTGTCCCGGTTTCGAGATAGAATATTCCTGTCTTGGCTTGGGCTCTTACGTGGCTATGAAAACTACCCTTAGGCACGTTACCGGTAAACGTTACCTGTACTGATTTAGGTAGACTCCAGATATAGGTAAGTGGTGGGAATGAGTGGTTGAACTTCATGGCGATTCGCATTAGAACTTCTTGGGGTAAGGTGGGAGAGTGGGACGGAGGGGAACGAAGAAACTCGAAGCTCGGAATTGCAGCGTTTTACGGTCGCGCTCTTAAAGTTAATCGCTTTGTCGGCCAATTAAATCCGTATCACAGTCAGGATGTCGTACTAGGCGCTTTTTTTTCAACTTGATAAAGCTCAGCCGTTCAAGCGGTGAAGCTGTGTAATTTAATATTCCATGCATAAAAACATAAAAGCCCTCAGAGATTTGTAACCAGCTACTGCTCTAGAGAGGGATTGGAAGGGAAATAACGATGTAGACAAGTTTGACACGACCAATGAATATCACAATAATTACCACAGAGAGAATAAACATTACAAAGGGATAAAAATAAAGTAAAATGCATATTAGTTTTGTTAACTGGGTATTCTTTTTTTTTTGAAAAAAAAAAATATTCATCGTCGTTAAGGCTATTCAAATAAAATCGTAGTTACTTTACTTCTGAATGAATTTTCCATTTTTTATCATACTTGTTAGGCAATTTTTTTATTTTCCAGTTAGCGAAGTCAGGGTGCTTTACATTATGCAAGGGTCGAAGACAATATTTTTATTTTGAGGGAATAAGTAAGAGAATAAGTTTCGTTGCGATTTGACAAATAAAAATAAAAAAAGAACAAATATCCTGATCTCGACTTAACTATTTACCGTTGGAGGCCATGAAAATCCCGGCATTTAGTATCTTGAGCCTTTTATTTATATACAACATATTAGGGAAGAAAAGTTTGATATTTGTCTCGACTTTCTACAGGAAGTTGAATTATTTTCGACTTTCCTCGTATTCGATACACGAAGGGTTCGCGACAATATGCTACTAGTCAAAATCGCGGATCAGAACTTTGTACAACCCCTTCTAAGTAAAGCGTTCCCTACTTTAATATATTGACTTCATGAATTCCTCAGAAGTCCCAGACTTGACGTGAAAGTAAAGTACTCCCAACCCTCTGTTTAATAATTCGAACGATCAACCATATACAGCAGGTCCTACAATTTACATGAATTCGACGAACCAATATGGAAAGGATCCTAAAGGATCACATATATATTATATATATATATATGATTCTACAGATATATCTATAACCTGAACATACGTACAAAGTTATATAATTAAATGCATATTACTTAAATCAGCTGATTTACATAAGCACAAAATATAATTAGAAACATCATATGCTCTGAAGTAAGCGTTTGAGAAATATTAAGTAAAGTTCAAAGCGTGAGGCAAGTTCGTTAACTAGATCGTTAAAAGTTAAGGCACTTTTCGCCGTAACTATTTATCGTTCAAACTGCATAAAAACCTGATCGAAGCTGTTACGAAGAAACGTGAGAAAAAAAGTCGTAGGAATGCGAAAAAGATCTTGGGTGAAGAGGTACGTGCACGGAAAGGGAAGAAAAATAAAAGGAAATAAACGAGGTGAAGAAAGTAGACTTTTTTTTTTTCCTAAGCTCGGGATACTTCCGAGAGGGCCTTGTCCCTTCCGGGGTAGAAAAAAGCACCCCTATATAAGAGTCGAGTATTTATGGCAGTAAAATGGCAGACGTTAACAGTCATGCACACAATACATATACGTGGCTCGCGCACGTGTTGACATCTCGACTAAGGGGTGGTTCTCCGAAAATAGGTGTTGTCGAAGTAAACAACGAGAGAGGTCTTTGGCTGCTGAGAAAGGCTTGTGTAGATTTGTTCCAATCTTGGCCGGGAGTTTCCTCAAGGGGATGAAATATCTTTGGGGTGAAATTTGAAATTCCGAAAGTAGGTCGTATGGAATTTTATCTTTCCTCTCGAAGGAACAGGATCGATGTGAAAGGAATTTTGAGATTCGACATGCTCATCCCCTTCATACGTGCCTTATAATTTCTTCGATGACTCGAGAGGATGTATGGATTTTCACGGTCTAAACTTTAACAGAGAAATTACATATACGCGTAACGCAATTCCGAGTAACCCGATAACGCGTAATTGCACCTTGGGACAAGCAGACGGCAGCTAATACAAAGTCAAAAATTAGTTACGTAAATGCTACCCGCTTTAATACCATGAAATGTTACACGGTATAACGAGGGTTCTATGGCTGTTTGTGAAAATTACTGTTAACTTGTTGACAGTAATAACGTAATGAGAGAGAAAAGCTAATTGAAAATCGCAGTTTCCTATTGCACGAGATTACATTTATACCTGAGAAATTCCCAGCATCCTTGGATCCACGTGTTTATCTGTACCTGGATAAAGATCGATGTCCACGTGCAGCGAATACGCGTCTGCTTGTGTCGCAGCAATGCGAGAGGCGTTGCGCAATCCTTATCGCTACAGAAAAGAATTTAAAAAAAAATGTAAGAAATAAAAAAGACAAAAAATGTCTGAAGAAACAAAATAAAATGTCTGATCGTCTGTAAAGTTGCGCTTTACGAGTCGCGTCAAATGTATACAGGACGCCATTCGTAAGGGTCGCGTTGTAAACACGTCGGAAGTTTGCAGAGAGACGTTTTTCGGGCAACGCGGGGAAATAAGACTGTATAAGGTAAAACAGGGAGAACGAAGAAAAACATTGAAAAAAAAGTAGAAATTAAACTTCGGCAACTAACATTTAGCTGTATTCGACTAAGAGAAACTTAAAAAATAAGTAAAACATACAGAAATACAGATTCGCCAGTCAATAAGATAAAAACTTTTAAATAAGTTCAAACCACCCGGTATAACGCAAATATAAGAACCAAAAATAAATAATGAGAATACAAATTTAAAATATCAACCCCAATACCAATATACACCCATTAACCCTACCAAATCCAATAAAATTAAAAGAAGTGTATCCTTCCTACATCTAGATTAGATAGGAAAAGGAAGAATTAAAAAAAAAAACGTTTTACTCTCGTTCGATATCGAGTTACCCTCTACCTGTAACTAACTAAGTCCCCTCCCGATCTGTCTACTCGTAATTTCGGTAAACAAGTCGTCCTGTCTGGTGAACTACACGGGACATTCCCTACGTATATATCCAACCCCTACATATGTACAGTCTGCTATCCAGATACACTGAGCACAGTGTGCATTGGTAGAATGATGTATTTAGTACCTATATGCTGTACAGCATATATGAGCATATAATGTACACATTACGAGTATAGAGTCGTACGTGGATCTTACGAGAAGCGCACGGAAGCATTCAGTGAAGCTTGGTTTATTATTATTTCGTCCTTCTTATGGATGAGGTTGCATACCGAAGAAGCAAGAATCTATATGCGGTCTGATGTAACGAGGAGTGAAAAAAAAACGTGGTACCAGTGGATTCTAGTAGGGGTCGACGTGGGGCTAATAATAGCTAAAATCAATAGGCTCTACTCAAAGCTACTTCCTCGAGGAAGGCACTGTTCTCATACACTCTTGCACCCACTTCGTGTATCCCTTTGGCTCTGTATGCAGCTTATAAGTGAACCAGAGGTAGGTCAGCGTAAGGTAGTATTCGGAGTAAAGAGAGCGCTAGACATGATGTTGGCCAAGTAGTGAAAAGGGGAAGGTTAGGAGTGGGTGGGAGGGAGGACGCCGTTAAAATATTCAATGCCCAGCACCAACGTCTGACTCGTACTGTCGTTCGCTACTAATCTTTAGATCATCCAGGTTAACGAGTTTGAAAGTCAGGGAGTGCTACGAATACCAACCCCCAAAGGAAATAATGATGGCACGTTTCTGGGTTTCCTCCTGTTATCGTCTCCTTGTTGTATTGATTTACCTGAGATAATTTATGCGGTATAATAAGGCTGGGTACACACTTATTTCCTCTCCCCTAAGACACTGTGAACTCAGCTACTTTAGCGTGGCTTCGCCAAAATGAAACGTCCGACGGTGAACGCGACGGATGATGAAGTGTTAAGGGTTGCTGAAGTACTTAGCGCCGAGATGGGGTGGCAGATTGAAGATCGTATCGAGGCCGCGAAGTGAAATTAATGTTCCCGGTAACGAATTACGGAAGGTTATTATGCAGCTATCACAACGGTCATATCTCTCATTTCGATGGTAGCCATATACATGTATGAAATGACATATATATATATATATATATGTGCGTTCCCATTCTGGAATTCTTTCAGGAAGAATTCCAAAGATGTGATACGCTGGCTTACCTGAACCTTCAGGGAGGGCCTATACATATAACCCTGTCTCTTGAGGACTGGCTAAATTCCAATATGGGCATTAGTCGAGGGTGGCTTGCGATTAAAGCTAAGGTCGTGATAGGGTTACTCCACGAGGGCGTCCAATGTAATTAAAGGAGGCCTCTCGCGGAAATAAATCCCTGCGAGATCTCATTATACGACGGAGACGACAACGACGTCATTCGTCATCGTCCCCGACGACCATTTCAAGCCTCGCTAAATACTTGGGGAACGTGTGTACTGTACATAAGATCTTGACGGCTCTAATGAGAACTGCGCGTACTTATGCGAAAAGATACGCTGCAAAGAATTTGTCTTATTTATATTATTTTTATTAATAATTATTTATGCACTCACTGGGGACTGATTAAAATGTTTTTTTTTTCAGTTTTAAACGCGGATTTGACATTTTTTGCATTATTATTATGTCATACGTTTATTTCATGGATAAGTGAGATCTTGAATTTTTCACTGGATAAGAGACTCGCTTCCGGGACACGTAGGAGTGTTTGCTGAAGCTGCAGTCGGGTGCACTGTTCCTGAATATATCAAATTATAGGAGATCGATGACTTTCTCTACATTTTCTTATATTTTCATACTCACACTGTACTTTTAATCCTTTGAAGTATATATATATATGTATAAGC
Source organism: Calameuta pygmaea (assembly GCA_031762395.1). Classification (NCBI taxonomy): domain Eukaryota; kingdom Metazoa; phylum Arthropoda; class Insecta; order Hymenoptera; family Cephidae; genus Calameuta; species Calameuta pygmaea. Next base: position 682,820 of record JASANN010000387.1, on the reverse strand, counting down.
CTGGGCCCAAGAGATACTTTAGGGACACACAAAGTTAAGGGGCATTCACAATAACAAATTAATGTTTTTTTTTTTAAAGTTCTGACCTAATGTAACCTAATGAAACATTTCTAAGCCCATCACAAATACTGGATGCCTAACATTGAAAAAAAATATAAATAAATTTGGTATGACAGTCCGCTTTATGGTTCTCAAGACGGCCCCAAAGCAGCCAATTTTCCTCAAAATAGCCCCTACGTAAATGAAGTTGCCCTCAAAGTATCCGTTATCAAATATTTATATATATATTCGTTTAATGTATCAAACTTTTCCTCTTAGCAACGATTGGAAAATATTTCCAAGAATTTCCCAGGTCTGGTCACGCTCTTCATTTTATGGATCATATCTAGCTTTAATTCAGGTGAAGTTTTTGTGCAGTTTACGAGAAAAGTCTGACCTAGTACGATCGCTTCTACTAAATTCAGATAATTACAGCACGGGGACTGAATAAACAGGTGCACAGGCTATAAAATGATTTCGATCATGTAACCCATGCTTTCCCATAAACTGATATTATTATTTAAAAACTATTTATAAAATGGAATTTTAATTAATATATGAATATTAAACCAGTAAATAATAAAAATTAAACCAATACGTCCACAAAAAAAATGTAATATCCTGCATTTAACGTTGAACTCAAACTCGAAATTCCCAAAGTTTAATATCGTCCCTCAAAAAAAAAGAAAAAATCGAACCACACGGTACACTGCCCCTGAAAATTGATTATATGTCGAGCACGTGTTACATTTACGCAGAGCCTAAAAGGCCTAGAAAAACGAAAGTAAAATATCCGAGATTTTTTGTCGATCCATGTCAAAGTTTTCGAGAAACTCGTAAAATACGAATATAGAGCTTCGGGGTTAGTTTTCACATATACGGCTTATCGGGGATGTGTGACACGGCCATAGGTATCAAAAAGGCGTAGGAGCATTTATATATCTACAGTATCTATATATATATATATATATATATATATATATATATAGATAGTATACATACATATAAACTCAAATGTGCAAAGACGTAAACGTACGTTCACATACCTATAACATATTCACACATGAAAAGAAAAAGCGCTGCAGGCAAAAATTAATGACGCCAGCTTTATTCTCTTGCACAAAAGTCAACAGACAGAACTGCTATATAATTTCCACTGAGCCCTCCGCTCCCCCCCCCCCCACACCCTTCTCGTCGTAGGCCTATTTTAAAGAACTCAAAAATCAAATGAAAATCGTTCCACCTGTCTCTGTCTTCCATAACGCATACACGTATGCAACCACAATTCTTTTCTATTCTTTTCTCAAAATTTCATTGTTATTACGAATCCTTATACCAACCGACCCGCGCTACGTTAATGAGACCATTATGAAGAGCCGACGTTAGGCAAATGAGTTTTCTACGACACCCTATAGAAGAACCGTTAACTCTTTACAGACCCCGGACGTTGGTATTGTGCGAAACTTTAGCCGTACCTACAAATTCTCATGCCTGCCAGTAAGTCTGCACACTCTGTAACGAGCATAAAAAGTACTAACGGGAATTCAATGTAGCAGGTATACGGAGATAAAATTAATTCAATTTTAATGAGATCCCTGAAAATAGAATAGAATGAGTTTGCGCAATCGTAACGATCCTTGAAAATCGTTACGACAGTCTGAACTAGGGCGCTAATTTCATCAGAGAAATTGCCTATATCACCGCATGCGATCTTGGAGGTCTCTGTGTCTCATTGGATTTTGGCACAGGGAGCAGAATTCTCTCTAAAATTCGTCAATGCCAGAAGGTCCCATGTTTTACAGTCGAGCCACATGGTGCTGTTATACATGGTATATAAAGAATATATATATATATAATCTTTTCCCCAAAACACACCTCGTCGAGAAAGGTAGAGAAAGGTCCCAAAGGACGTTGAAAACTGGTATAGCCCTTGACACTCACGTATTCTCCATGGCGGTTCGAGGATCGTTAAAATTTGCATGGACCCCCGTTTCAGTTTCCCCCATCTCTCCCCTCTCGCCCTTCTGACCCAGAAATCGTCAATTTGATAGCAGCTGACCCACGTTGAAAATCGGGGAAAGCACCACTTCATTGCATGTATATATACATATATATAGTACATTATGGTCATTATATTATATACTGTAGAAACACATAGGTAGTGATACAGCTAAAGATTACCTTTTGACTGCGCATAACGGCTGCATAAAGTATCTACTAAAAAAAAAACAAAAAGCCCCTAATAAAAAATTCGCAAAGGAAACGATCTCGCGCCTAGTGGTTTCACGCGATCGTAGAGCGATGAGATTTTAGACTTGGTACAGAGGATGAGAAATAGCGCGATACTGCTATTCCTTTTTTTCTCTGTCTCTTCTTATCTCCCGCCTCTATCCGCACCCTTGCTGAAAGATTCTTTCGGAGAGATCCTTCTTTCTAATGTTACAACGGGATAACGTTTCTTCTGGGCTTGGTGGAAATTCGCGAAACGCGAAGATTCTTGGCAGCGATACATTTATCATGTGGTATTACGAAAACGCGGGCAGAGACGGATTATCTCTGAGGTATCGCATAGCTCTTGGGACCCTATCGTAATTTGTAAAATATCTTAGTTAATGCGAGAAATTACATAGAAATTTTATATTTTGTGATAAGAGCCAATTGTACGTTAAGGCAGGATATACATAGCGGGTATTCGGTTACGTGTTCATTCAATTACAATGGAAAGAGATGCAATAGAAATTTGGAATAAATCGGACATCCCTGAATGGATATAAATTATAGGGGATGCTTTTAAATGGACCGGGTTAATTAATATCGGGGAGGTCGATTAAAAATACGAATTTTGAGACGGCAGATAGAGGTCTGTAATCGTTAGGAAATCCTTTGGTATTACATGGAGAAGCTTAGCGTATCTTAAAATCATCCCTTGGACGTTTCCCTCGCGCCTGACCATTTTTCACGGGGAGGAAAGACTGAAAAAAAGAATGAGTTGCTAAGATGGGCGGTTTCACGAGAATCGAGAAAAAGATGCGATAGGTATATCCTTATCTGGAGAATAAGCCAAAGGATCTTAATCTTCATTAAGGGCGGGTACGAGAAAGGGTGGATAGTAACGTGGTGGTGACATCGTTAGTCACCGGAGAGGAAACTAAGAAGGTATGTGTGTGTATATATATATATATATATATATTAACTCACACAGTGCAACTGGGAAGACTAAATCTTTCGCGCCTAATGGGGATAAGTAGTATGTGGTAACGATAAATTATATTAGCCACTTCCATGGATTCAGCATTGTTGCTAATTAGCCGACGACTTAATGAGGCGCGAAAGGTAAGGATAGCCTTTGGAAGTAATGAAATTTTGAGAAATCACCCAAGACTGTGGAATATCTTCGTTTACGGTCCTTATTGCGTGAAAACTAATTGTCAGATAATTTATGATTATATATAAACTTTTAGCTACACTGTCGCCTCTCGAAGTGCTTATTTTTTTGCATGTGAACCCGGCTGAATTTTCATCGAATAAATGACAGACAATTATATGGCAGACAGTGCCGTAACAACCATACCGAGATCCCAGGACAGTCTTGTTTATATACGGGGACGCACTCTGATGCTTAACGCGATGAGTTTAAAATGGGAAGGGATGTTAATCGCTCTCGCGACGGACAATTAAAAGGAAGGACGACAGCGTCCGGTCGTAAAGGAACCCTCGTTCTATTATTTGAGAGAAGGTAAAATTTTTATTCATAACACAGTGGAAGGCAAGTGTGTTTTTTAAGCCGCTTTTCGCACCGAGACCGCCCAGAGTTCATATTCTAATCGAAGGGTTGCGAGTTTTCGTGGGGATGAAGTAACAGAGGAGACAAAAAAAGAAGGAAGATGAGAAAATCCATAGGGACGATATACGAAGGTATGCGATGAAGGATGAACCATAAGGTTGGATTGATTTTTTTTTTCTTAACTTTTCATGCGAACACACAACTTAATCTTTCTTATTTTTTTTTTTTACTATAATGTGAAATTTCAAAATTTCAACCCTTACGGGTATTCGTAGGAAAGGATTTGAGGTTTTGCGGCAGGGTTTCTACTTAGGTGGAACAGCAGGGCCTCATTAAGATGGTCATTATCATCAAACACGATTACGGCTTAAAGTTTCGCTTGAGGGCTTGCAGGTTAATATCACTTTAAGCTACCCCTTCAATTAGGCGGCGCAGTTTAATTTCGCTCTGGGCACGAATTGACCCAAATCATACGACGACAGACCGCCCGATGCTCTCCTTACTAGTAGATGATGTATATGGACAACTTTTAGTAGATACCTACTATTACCGACTAGACACCCTACAAATTACCACCCTGCGCTGTGGTAACAGCTTTAATCGGCTCGAAAACCACGGTTTTGAATAATTTCTTAAGTAATGTCTATATATCATCATATTCCACGATATGGTTCATGTTCTGAACTTATCCACTCCAAGGATGTTGAAACTTTTCTGTTGGAAATGCTTATCAAGCAAAATGGGCATAAGTGTCAAATCCACTTTCAGTAAAGAAGCCAGACCTCAGGTGATGGGCAAACTCAGGCACATTTTCATGTAGAACACGTGTGAGTAGGACGCCGGTACTCCACTAGGTGCACTATCTTCTCGTAACTCAGTGTCCTATCTTATCGTACTTATATGAAGATAAGATGATACCATCTTCGTGTACCTATCAACGTTAACCTGCGCGAAACTGAAGGTTATGGATGAAGTGAAGGTAAAAGGGAGAAAATGTGAAGAAACAAAAGGTATACAATTGAATTACGGAAATTATTCCAAATTCAGACCGATGCTTGAGATACTTCATTACCCAAAGGGTTGATATTTCTAGAAATACAAATTTCTCAAAAATTGGTCATTGTCTTCGTAGCTTGTTTCTTTATCAACCCCTATGATTTTTTTTATCATTAAGATGCTGCAGAGTTCAAATTTGTTGCACAAAGTATAGGGGACATGCCTTATAAACATTGTACGAGTTATCCTAGGGAAAGTTTGCAAAGGGTTATGGAAATTTAAAAATTTAAACTTCAGACATAAGGGTGGCGGTGAACTGCGAACTAAGAAAAAGAAAAAAAACTATTAATATTGGAAACTGACGGAAATAAATAAAATCATAAATTCTATGTAAAGACGTGACTTTAAACTTGATAATGTGTTTTGGTAATCTTTGGAAGAACAAAAGATCTAGGACCCACACAGGAACGGAATTCGTTCCCAGGGTAGCGGAACAAAGGCGCATCCTTGAGAAGGTAGAAATTCCCTGAAAATTCCAGAAAATTTTCCAGGGAAATTTATTGAAATCGGGAAAGCAGTTCACGAACATTTTACCAAGCCTCTCTTACGTAATACTTTGCCAAAGTTTTTCGAGGGTTGCCAGCACGATCCTATACGTCCAATGAATTAGCTTAAACAGAATATAAATAAACGAAATGCAAATATTTCTGCATAAATCATTCTCTATGCGTGTAGATCAAAATAATTTTAGAATTAATTAAAAAAAAATGGAAACCCTATATAACATTATCATTCTAATACATAGGCATTAACAATCTTCAATTAACCCAAGAAAATTCAAGACAGCTGAGAAACTGTTTTTCAAAAATTTATTTTCCGTAAGAAAAATTCTCCAATTTTTATCCAGTTGGTAGTTATAATATACTGTCGTTCATTTATGCAAATGTCGACAATGATCTAAATGGTTGCGCGGCCCACGGATTCAGGATGAATAGAAAAGTTTTAATTTAACGCGAAATTTCAATGTTCCTTAATTGTGAAGTAAGCTCTGGGAGGTTGGTACACTTAGCGAAGGCACTCAGTCCCGATTTCAGTAATGGTCTTGCGAATTCCAAATCGTTCTCTCAGCAGCTAGCTACCACCTCCTTGGAAAGTCATACCCAGGGTGAAATTTCTCGTGCTCGGTCGCCGTGTAACGCCTGGAGGCACTCTGAGATAGCGCAATTGTCCCGAGTGGGACAGTAGATACGGTTACTTTTTAAAATTCGTGTGGACACGCAAATTTATGCAGGAGTGCTTACATCAGTCCTTCCTATATATAACAGGAACTGTGTATATATTTCATGCATTAATATTATATATATATATATAATGCCTTTCATAGTCTATCCTTTAGTTAGGGTTAGAGTCAACAATAATAATAAACAAATTGTGTTGCTCTGTAAAAAAAAAATGTCCCGTTTTATTAATTATCTAATTACACTATTTACATCTCTACGTTCTTACCAGTAAAACGAAAAAACGACAATTAAAGTTTATTATTATAGTCAGTCATTTCTTTCTTTCTCACTCTTAATATTTTAGCTGCTAGCCTATCTCGCATGAGTTTTTTCCTCAGCACGTGCTTTCGCTTTAACCCCCATCCACCCTCACGTCTGTTCTCTATTACAGAAGTGCGCGGCAAAATTTAATTTAAAGGAATTTACATCTCCCCCCCTCCCTCGAGGGAGACAATTCGCAAAAAAATTTCTCCAATTATAATGATTGTCTTTCTTAAATTTCTCTTCTTCTTCTAACCCAAGGATTAGAGTCAGTTATGAGATATGGTACAGATGTGGTTTTGATCTTCTTTGGCCCGTGTTGATTTTAAATATTCTTTCAAACTAATTCCCTGGTATTGGTCCGTAAGAATCATGCCAATTTCAATTGTTTCTGTAAGATTTATTTTTGACTATTTTTTCTATCTTCTTAACATTCTTTTGGTAAACCTCTTGTTTCGGTATTAGTTTGTCCTTTTTTTTGTTGCATATCTACGTTTTTTTCTTGATCTGTTACAATATCTTTTAGTTTTATAAAATTAACCGTTTTTAATTGTTCATCTATATTTTCGTGTAGTTCCAGTAACGGGTTCCTACTCAGACAGTCCGCTTCTAAGTTGCTTCTTCCTGGGGCATATTTTATTTTAAAATCGTATTTTGAAAGGTAGAATATCAAATTCCCTAAATCTTCGTCTGTTATAGATCTTATATTCATATTTACCAGTGATTTATGATCTGAGAATACTGTAAATGATTTATTCAAGAGTCAATATCGCCAATATTTTATTGCTTCTTTTATTGCCCAGTATTTCAAATATATTGCTTTCTTCCTTTTTTGTGTATCATTTAACTTTTTTTGAAAAATATGCAACTCGTTTTTCTTTTCCGTCTGGTTGTATCTGTTTTAAGATCGCTCCGACCCCTTAATATGATGCGTCTGCGTATATGTTTATTGGTAGATCTTGATCAAATATTGCTAAAATACTAATAATGAAAAAGACGTACTCGTTGCTACTGATATATCTGCCATGTATACATAGTATTGGTATAGGATACAGTCATACGCAAAAAGCGAAAAATGAACCATTGAACGTAGAAACCCGTGAGACGATACGTACTGGGTGAAAGTTTTCAATGGAAGCAATAAGGAAAAAAAAAAAAAAAAAAACATAAAAGGCCATGGCGTTTGATAAAGTTGAATGGTATAACAGAAAAAGTAAGGCCGTAAAATGTCTGGAAGTCTTTCGCAGGAATCCAATTTTTATTTACTCGAGTATAAGAAGGACAAAAGTCAGAAACACTTGCTTTCGTCTAAGCGGAGAACTGAGATTGGCAATCATAGTTTCTGGGACTTTTCGATGGGTTGCTTAATAATTGGAATAGTTTTCCCCGAAGCAGTCTGTCGCGGCGGTTTGCTAACAGCACGGCGAAGACGAAGCTTCTGAACACCTTTTGTTTGAAGCTAATATCACCTCTGTGAAATTCTCGAAACCTCACCCTGCCAATAACACAAGCAACCCTTACTTGAAGCAGCTATCAGGACTGATCGAGACTTCGGTGTTCGTAAATCGAAGGGGGTGGAGTTTTAAGACCCAAGTCATACAAGGGTTGGTACAAAATTGTACCAACGTGAGAGCAAAAACTAATAATAAAAAATTGCATTGCACTCGGGAAAAACTAGTGTGTGAGAGGAAGAAAATAATAAAAGGACAGCAAGTAGTAGCGTGACCGCTACTAGTCAGACAAGGCTCTTACGGCCTTGACATTAGGTATCTACTTTTATTTTTACGAGAGCTCAAACCCCTCAGACCGAGAGGACCTTCCTTAGCGCATTTGGATTTAGCGGAAAGTTTCTAAGGAAGTACAGGGGGATTCTCAGACGATACTCCTTTTCGTTTCTTATTGTTAGTTCGACAGCACCCTAGGCACCGCGCCCTTAACTTCACTTCCCTTATAGTACTTTCAGAAGGTTGGAAACTTTGGCTCTCACCCTCCATCACTCTGTTCAGCTGGAAGAGTCATTAGCATAAATATCTCAAAAAATTTTTACCCCTAACCGAAACATCTCGGCGAACTAGGGTGAATTTTGCTGTACCACAGTGAGTTTAATTTCATTTTCACGTAACGTCTATCTATACTCCGTTTTTTTTTTACTGGAGTAGATAGTCACTCGATTGCCACGAAGGGGTGCGTGCTGGGTTAGGGATGGTGCTAAGAGGCGCAATAAAAATCGTGTTACCAACTCCCGATCTTGTTGGTACCAAAAAAAAAAGATAAGATACTTTTAGCCTGTTCTGCACGTTTTATTCTCCGTGTAAATTTTATCCGAATTTAAAAAAAATTCTGTAATACCCATAAATCCACGTGCCCATGACAAATCCCATGTATAGTGGATCTTCACGTATATGTATATACTGAAAATAATTAAGAAAGGCTATTTATCCACGCTATCTCAGAAGCCTCTAAGAAACTATCTGCCCAAACCAAGTATTTTACCCTTAACCCAAGTATTTCCCAGGAAACTAACAATAAGTGGATAGTTACGAGCGTCCTCGTCGGCAAGTTCAAATAGAGTTTGAACATTCCTCAGCAGCAACCTGAACCCATAAGTCCATGTAGAGTTCAGTAATGTCGTTGCAGTTATCCGTATACAGATATATAGGAATCTGTATATGCATATGCAAACAAAGTCCCGGTCGCATGAAGAGGGAACAGCGTCAGGTGTTAATGCTAATCTAATGCTCTAAACACGGGAACAAGGTTTTAATATCATTCCAGCGTCTCATGCGAGAATACTGAGAGCAACCGCACTGAGGGAAACCATGAAATACCATACAGGTATGTAACGGGTGTGACTAGAAAATTGTAGATAAACAGTACCCATACACGCCTAGTCTATATAGACGAAAATTCAAACCACCCTTCCGTCTACCTTTTCGTAGGTTGTTTATGGTTTCGTACCTTGTGCTTGTCTTGGTGCTTTGACAGGAAATCACTTTGAACTCCACGAGCGTGTAAATGTTAGCGAGGAACCGTCTTATACCAGTCGCTTCCTGAGAAAACTTTGGAATATTTCTGACAGTCGTGCACCGGGTATACTTACTGCGTGAAAACCATCTTCAGATGGATTGTCTCACTTCGTGGAGTGAGATACAGAATTTTTACACCTGTCAGGGTTAGCGTGATCCGGTGAATATATGATGTTTTGTATATATGTGTATTTACATACAGACAGTATTCGTATAAAAAGTCTGGACATTACTAACGAGCAAAGTTCACTGGGAAAGAAGAGTCATCGCAGCTATAACAGCACGAAGTTGACCTGGTTCGAAACACTGTTCTAAAATCGTGCACGACCCAGTAAAATCTGCATTAGTATGTGTTGAGGATACAAGAGGCTGTAAAATGCACTATGTTTCCTTTGTGCACTCTAGTATATGTCTGTTCTTTGAGAATGAACGTGTCTCATGAAATTCTAAAGATTATTAAATATATTCCATACATTATTAATAACCCTTTTAACAGTGTCAAAGTAAATCATTGTTAAGATTAATATTTCTAAGTATTAATAATTATTTATAATATTGTCCAGAAGTTTAAGAGTACTTTTTTTTTTCTAAAAAAAATAGTGTATACATATATAGGGTGCATGATGGTGAAGAAAAAGGGAAATTACGCGTAACAGATTGCTACAGGGTAATGTCTGACTGAGTTAAAAAAAGTGCTGATGTAACAGATCACATTACCTGGTAGGAAGAAAAAAACGTAAAATCATCAATCAGCCTTGTCGAAATACTTAAAGAAAATTAAACGAGCCCTTTCTCAGTAAAAGTGGCAAGATCGTCAGGATCTGAGAAGCCTGACTGCACATGCAGCAAGTCTCTATATTGGAGCTGCTGTCAAGCAAAGTAATTTTATTTGACATGATTTTAATAACGCAGTTTGAATATCTGCCAGATTAAGAAAGATCGTGCTATAGTCGAGTGCTCACGTCGATAACCTTTAACGTAATCCAAAAGAGGGACCAATTTATAATGGTTGAAGATTCTCATTCACATTTCTTGAACCACAACTCTAAAACCGTATATCCTTAACCCATCATGAGATTCAAGAAAAATAAAATAATATTACCAGAATCTACATAATCTTCGTTCCACCCTCTATAACGGCCCACCTAAAATCTACCCTGGCAACCCCTTTCTACAGTGACAAAAAATAAATAAAAAGGGAACAGAGGTGTCTACTAGGTAGAGTCATTCCAACCCAACGGGCCCTATGGACCCTACCAGGACCCAGTTCGGCCCGAAAGCGTCAGATAATCAGGGTTTTATGATACAACTGGGGTTGGTCCATAAAGCTCGGATATTTCTGGCCCATGTCACGAAGTAGTTGTAAAGGGTTTCAGACTACAGTAGACTCCGGAAAACGCGAGTTCTTACAACGCGAATTTCTATAACGCGCCGAAGACATTGCGACTGTTATTTTCATATAACGCGATTCTTCCTACAGTGCGCCAAACAATAAAACGCAAGAATTACCTGATTAGGTAATGAAATTCGTATAGCACGATTTTCTCGCACGTTGTACAGAAGTCTACTGTATAAGGTTAGGTTAGGGCTATCACTGACGGAATTTGAAAAGTCATAATCTGTATGCATATAGCTAGTATATTATGTTCTATGCTAGAACTATACAATAGATGAATTATATATATATATATATATATATACATATGTATAATCCAGTACTAATCATACAGTGAATTATATCACCGAAAGCTATCCTTTCTACAAAGGTATATGGCTGCTTTAGTACCGTCTGTTACCACTTCACTGCAAGGACCAAATACGATAGCTTTGACCCCTATACTCAATTTCTGGTTCGCTCAGCACGTTACGTTTAGCTACCTGGATATCTTCAAACTGCCTACTGGTCCACAATATTCCATAGAACCAACGTGATAGCTACGTAGTATAACTCCAGATACATGACGAGTCTGTATTATGCGGGTACATATCTACAAGCTATTTGACTACCCAGTCATTGTTTCAACCCCATTAAATTATATTTGCACGTAAAATGTAACTCTATGACAATCGAGGACAGTCCTATCAGAAGAAAATGATGTGCGCTGATTTATTTTTACAAGGTCTATAGGCTTGTCTCATCCAATTGACTGATTACTAGCCGCTTTTATTATGCTTGTAAAATGAATAGAACGTTCCGTACAAAGAATAATAGGTGACGTGGATGTATAAAAGGGTACAATGGTAAAAAAAAAGTCTGCGACAATCTAGAGTGTATTAAATTTTTTGATTGTTCCTTCACTTTGGGAAATACGCAGTAGACAACAGGATTGTATGTCGGGAGGAAAGGTTTTTCAGGAAAAAAAAATTTGTTGCGAAGTTTCGGTGAACGCTATATAATTTCGAAATTCTCTCTGACAGCTACATACGAGATTTTTTTATTTCGTTTTACTTCGTCCTATCGAGATTGCCTGGGTTTTACTTTACGCCGTAGTAGCGTCCATCCACAGCCTCTAAAATTTTGCGTAATTTCCTTTTATGACGAGAGTCGAGTGCTTGATATAATTACTAGAGTACCAGCGCGAATACAGGTAACAAAATCTAGAACAGCAGGCCACGCTTTTCCACGGCGCGAAGCTGCAACCTGGGACAAAAGCGTCGCAGCGTAAAAGCTCGAAACGCTAAAAGCCTCAAGTCTCGTCAACTCAATCTCTCTCAGTCCCCCTGTCTCTTTGCTCCTGTACCCGTGTCTACGTTACGTACTGTGCCTATATCTTCCCTAGCTCGCTGCGCATTGGCGCAGATTCATTTAATTAAGGGAAATATAAGAAGCTTTTATTACGAATTATGGATCATATTTTATCGTGGACGACAGCAACCTTTATTACGCCACCTCCACCCTCGGCGAACCACCCCTGCGATCCTAAACCTCCTTGTCCTAGTCGTGTTAAACTCTCGACCCCGTTTAGTCCGTTTCCCTTAAGCGCAGATTGCCCCGCGTTGCCGTTGACGTTGATGTTGTATTAGGGTTCGTTTGTTTCTACCCTTAACCCATGTATAGCACCCACCCTCTCTGCTCACTCGGGAAATTGTAAAAATTCCACGGCTCTATTTCGGAAACGTAGAAAGCGTGTGAGAACAATAAAACTAAGTGAGCGACGAAGGGCGCAGCCCTTAGTTGGCCCTTGGGTGATCCGTTTAAACCAAGAAACGGATGAGAGACAGTGCAAAAGAATGGGTAACAAGTCTAATTTGTATTCGACGAAGATGAATTCCGGGTGCAGAACTGTCAGGGAGAAACGAACTGAGGGATGAACGAAGAGAAGAGCAAGGGGTAGTAGAAGTTGGCGAAGTTTTCGAGGGAGGTATAATATAAACACCGACCGTCTAGTAAATACGTTTAAATTATGCGTATTTATGGGATCCCATTGGCCTGTTCATGCGAACCTAATCCGCGTATTCGAAGGGGCCTACCCCTGCTCCGTTCTCTCCCTTGAGTAGGTCACATAAGGACGAAGGAACACTCACACCAGCATAGTTGCTGACTATCCAAATTCCAATAAGTTGCCCATTTTGGCAATTACACATCGACTTTTCACCCTTCCAAGTCTAGAACTACCCTTAGTCTCGAGGGAGAAGGCTTTAGCGAGAAGAGACTCCCATATAGGGACTGCCGTTAAGGAGGCCTTATGTTGAGGGAGAGACTCGACCTTGTTCCCTCGCGCCATCACAATTCTCAGGGACAACTAAAACTCACTCTATACTTCTTAAAGGGTGGCTTAAGACGAAAAATTTCGTGGAGAAGAAATCTTCTTCGCGAACAATTTACTGTCATACCTGATAAAAAAAGTAGGTGACAAATGTACTTCTGATATAGGGAAAATCGAATTCATTCCCAAGGTCAAATCCCAATCCCCACATAACCTGTATCCATTTTCCGTAATTCATTTTTTCCCCACCTTATCCCTATACCCAAGGAGTATTACCCAGGGTCTAAGGGTTTTTCCATTTTTTTTTCTAGATTCCCTTTGGAACAAAGGGACATAACCGTAACTACTTCCGACCACGTGCCGATTTCAGGGGTGCCGCTGTTCACTCAAACCCTCAGGGCAACCCCTACGCTTCACTCCCTTTCTCGACAGAGTTCAAAAACTTTTTCAGCAGCTTTAAAAGTAACATCAGGACCCCTCCAGGGTAGCGGTGGTCCAGCTGAGCCCAAGTTTGAAATAACGTTTGAAACAATATTCCCTCTTGTTAAGCGATATTCACTCGACTCTGAATAAGCTTGGCTCTATTTCTTCTTTCACTTTGTCACCTTTCGCCAAAGTCTTTCTCAACCCCTTGTTCCGTGTTGAATAGGCTACCAGCGAGGTAAAGTATATACGACACCTCCTAGGAAATTCCAAGCTCGACTAGCTTCACGAAATTAGTACATTCTCCCCAGATGACTTTCCCCGCCAGCATTGCACAAAGAAAGGAGCCGAAAGGAACTAGGGTCTCCTGTAAATAGTGGCATAAAGGGCAAAGGGAGGACGAGTCAAGAGAATTAGGGAGCCCCTGGAAAAGATAATAAAGTCATTGGGTTACTCGGGAAAAATAAATAGTCGCGTGTCGTACCGTCGGGCGCAGATAAGACCAAAGATATGGAGAGACTACATCCTCACGGACTATATCCAAAACCGATCCAACAACCCTGTGACCTATCTCTAAAATCAACCCCCTGATGCTCGATACCAATGCGGTTCGCACGACAATTTCAAGCCTAATTAACCTAACATAGGGGTACCCGCCAAAGCACCTACTGATTTCCCAGATTAGTCTTATCTAAGCAGAGTAAAAAAAAAAAGATAAGAACAAGGAACTACCCTCAACGTAATCCATCTTCAGGGCTATACACACATCTTCGTCGAGATAGCACAGTCCCGAGGACGCTTTAGATACGTGGTCATCTTAAGGGGTGTAAATCTTTCCGGCAGAATATTTCTTCAGTCGCGTTCCTACGCTAAGGGCGGGGGGGGGGGGGGTTGTTATCAGCGATATAAGACTCGTAGAAGTGATGGCTAAAGCGTGTCGGAAGGTTCAAAAGTGGTGGCGATACAGTTAGCTACCTACTTCTGGTAGCAACGCGACCCCTGTGGTAAGTAGAGGGGGTGCGAGGATGAAATAGATGCATTAGCAGATAGGCAGACGATAATGGAGGCTACGAGCCTGACAAGGATATATCCGTTGGACGGTCGGGATATCAAAGGATCAGGCAACGTGTTGGTAACCCCCAACGGAAGGATATCACGATCGTCTAGACATTTCCCAGAGAGCTTCCATTCACCCAATTTTTGGTATTATTATGTCCTGAACGAGAAGTATCTCATTCGTATATTATTTATCACACATCCCTTCAATCCCCATTCCCTATTTACAGAAGCTTTTCGGAATTGCTTATCTGCCAAGGGATACATCATTCAGTATGTTTAGCAGAAAAATTTTATCACTTTTTAAGTGCTCCCTACATCACCTTGATATCACGTAATCTAATCAATATCAAATAACCCACGTGAGTAACTGCCTACGCGATATTCGAGGAAAAATTAGGTCCCGTCTTGAAATCGATAAATCGAATAGATCTATAAAATTAATGAACCACCGACCAACCTATACATTTTCTATGAGCCTTTAATTAGTACCGAAGGATTCTTGTCGATCGAAGTGCCACGTACAAAAGTAGCTGAAATCTAAACCACAGCGCATTCGACCCACTTTTTTTTACACAGGAAATGCAAGCCCAGCTCGATCCGAAGTAGACTTCGTTCTACTTTTCACGAGGCAAGACAGCCGTCTGTTAAGTATAACAGTGCGCTGGTATACGAAAAGAGACATAAATGAAACAAGATTGCAAAAAAATGATCGTACCATACAAAAATTCTAAAATTTGTCATTCCTTATTACGTAATCCAAATTTATGCTTACAAAAATCCTTAACATTACAATTTTTTCAAAAATCCAACCCGACCCATATCTACGTATAAACTTTGACAAACGTTCCATTAGTTTACAATAATTGGATCGTCCGTATTTAAAATAATCATATACATATATACTTTTAGATACGTGAAAATTAAACACCCCATATATTTACCAGAATCCTAACAAACAGCAGTCTATTACTTTTAACACGTGCAAATAAGGCCGAGGCTGTCGAGCGTTTCGCAATCCGTTTATGCAAACGCAGGCGATTACGTGCTAGTTACTTAACGCCAGTCGCACCAAACTGTGTTCCTTGTCGCGCGAAGATTAGTTATTAGTTAACAAGCTCCTACCGACTCGCGACTAGAGTCACTCCAGTAGGTATGGAAATGCCGGTATATAATTCAGACAGCAGGAACGAGAGAAACAATGTCGGATGCTGAAGGAACGCGTTGCAGACTAGTAGCTACGCTCTCGCACTAGTCAGACAAAATCTAGGAAACTCAAACAATGATATAAACACTCCTGCTGTGTATACATCGACACGTGTATATCCTGTATATCGACGTAGATATATAGATATACTTAACATCTATTACGTAAGTACACCATACAGGCTTTTGTATACCTGAGCTACGTATTCCTGACGCCCTTGTATGGCTTTAGATATTTATTTTACCATGGGAAATATTACCGAGCCTATCGCATTAGGTCGCAAGTGCATGGCTACTGTAACTTGACGTATGAGTTTCCAAGATGGCGTCAGTGGCAAAACGTCTGAAGACAAAAGATTTTAATTTTTTCAATGATTTAAATTTGATGCGATCCCTTGAAGGATACCTTGACTATTGTATACTAGAGTTTAGGTAGACATTCAGTTGTCGGTACGATACTTCAGTAGTGAAGCCACGTTTATCTTCCGACTGTGCTTTGGAAACTGGCCTTAAGGTGATGGAAGTTCAAGAGCAATCTTTCCTTTTGGTCTGTCATAGAAATTTGACGCTTCGTACGAGAGCATTCTACGGTAGAGTGTATTGAGCTTTAGCAGATATGATGTGTAAAATGGTGCAGGGGTTTCAGCTAAAGAAACATGAAGAACCTTAGGGAGAATCTAATGTCGTGATGATATATAAGCGTCACTCTTTTTCATCCTAATTGGACTGGGTCGAGGTATAATTTATTGATTGACTCTGAAGCTACTGTGGCTAGTAGACGTCAAGGGACGCAATTTAAACAGGAACCAGCCAGCAGGTATATACGACTAAGATGTTTAAGTGAATTATTAATTATATTAAGCAAAGTGCCAACGCTGGAAGGGTTCGCCCCAGTACATATGAACGAGCGTTAGTGTGGCCAATATCGCTTTTCACGAGAAGGCGAGACTAACGATCGCTTTGAAGATACCTCTCGAAATATTCTCCATTTCCAAAGAATTTATTGAATAACGATATTACCGATAAGAAATGTTCTATATAAATTAACTGAATAAAATTGCCCATATATTATAACAGGGTGCCCGGCTGGGCCGCGCTATTGTTAATTTATAAAGGAAAATTAGGAGCTTTGATCGAGAATCGAATCCGATACCTTCGGAGTCCCAAGTCGGGCACTTATCACTGTGCCACCGCACGACCTGATAAGACATTTATTTATTTTTCGGTAACTCCTCATTGGACTTCCCACTAGCTCTGTAACGTCACGTTACAATTTAATATCAAGAAAGCGTAAAGCATTCGTCGAATCTTTGGCTGACTTTAATTCACGAACTTAATCGAGATCTCTACTCAAGCTATTCTTAGAGAGGATCTCTTAAGCCGAAAATCTTTCTAATGCAGAACTCTCGCGTCTCACAATCAGATGATAACCTACCGAAACAGGATGAGTATAAAACCAAAATCTTTTTAGGTACGGAATAAGATTGGAAAGTCCTTTGATAGTTTAAAGCAAGAAAAAGAGATTTATAGAGATGTGGTTAATAGAAAAAAAAAAAATGAAATTCAATTTCCTATTATCTGTACCAAGGACCATTCTGAAGATTTTATACCATCCAAGTTGGTATACATATACATACAGATCCATAGGTAAGCGTCACGTACTGGACGGTTCGTATCGTGAAACCAGGCAGGTGGAACCTCGTTCGCGAGGATAAGGAATAAGGTATACCAGGTCTGTAAGGTCGCAAAGGCAGATCAAGTACAGGCTAGTAGGTAGCTACTTTGCATGATCCTATTTCAGGACCCCTCGATTCGAAAGGACGTCCTTGGATTGGATTGGTAACTCCTGAAGATCCCCTTTTCGGAGTCCTTGAGGCGCAGACAAGTAGCCAGGATATACTGACTACATTTCCATTCGCTCTCACGGAAATAGCACGGCTGGTCTACGAATCCTATCGACATATTTAAACATACCCCTTTGATACGATTCTCTCATGGATTGTATTTGCGTAGATCCCCCCTTCCCCCTGTCCCACAGATGCTTGAGAAAGATCTCCATCACACGCGGTCGTTTTTAACTGATTAAAGTTCACCCGTTGTTGCTCCCTGGACGGGGTGCGACATTGCTCCGCGACAAGACCAAGTCACCCTATTGTTTGCGCCACGAAACGTCCCTTGTTTCGCGGACACAGAATGTGCCACAGGGGTTCTATGCCATCCCCATGTAAAAGGGATAGGGATGGTCTCTTGAGTCGGTGGTGTCTTAGGACAGTGTTTATTGGAACCGTAACCTAACCCTGTCAGTATAAGGGAAGACCCTAACCTAGATGCTAGGAATGCTTGTAGGCTTACTGGAAAATCCTTTGCTACCGCACAGATATAGGATCCTTGGTGCCCTGACCCGGCTCAAGACGCTGTAAAGTCTTGATCCTCCGTCAAATGATCAATTGACCAAATAGGAATGTCTAACTGGTGGTAAATGAATATCTGACGAATGACAAAAATGTGATAGGACATTAGCATCGATAAAATTTAATATCTTATTAGATTTCTCCGTAAAGTTTTCTCTCTTAAAATTTTTCATCCCTTTTATTAATTGTTTCATTTCTCTTTGTTACGCTTTACCCAACTATTAAATATCCCATTGTGTCCAATCGTTTTCCGGTTTTTCTATTTCGCTTACTCTCTCTCTCTCTCTCTCTCTCTCTCTCTCTCTCTCTCTCTCTTTCTATTCCACTAAACTGAAATTATTATTTCAGCCGGAAAATCGGTAAAAATATAAGTATTAGTTATGCTACACGATTTCGGAAACTTTAATTATTTATAAAGTCGAACGAGGACGACATACTATTTGAAGTTTCAAAGGAACATATACGTATATATATAGATATATGTATATGTGTATCCAAGATATTTGCTTACATCTTTTAATTGCAAGTGCAGAGTAGCGTCTTTAATTGCAACTGTTTTCTCACGAGCCGTCTAGACTTCTCAAAATTTCTATTAAATTTCTTTCAGAATTTAGCACCGAACAAAAAGACATCCCCGTCATGACCAACTTACCTGGTTACGAGATATTTCCTTATAAAGCATTCCAAAGAGCTGTTTGTCACATCGAACCCAAATACAAGTTCTGCTTACGAAATTCTCTGTCAGAAACGAAAGCACAATATCACTGTTATCTGATACCGTATACCCTGCTCAAGCCCATAGAGAGCGCACGATGTTCAAACTCATATTGGTGGGTTGTTTGATACAATCGATTCACATTTTATGCGATGCGTTCAATGTGATAAAAAAAACAAAATACATTTCTACAGAGCGCCTATACCTAGTAACGAAAGAACCTTATCGTCGTATACATATGAAATGTACTGTGCCTATTATTAACACCCATTCATAAAAATACCGTAAAATGCCTGGACTTAATGAACTAAATTTTAATTGAAAAATTTATTAAATTTTTTCGTCTATACGTAACAAACTCAAACAGCCACGTTGAAGAATTTTCATCAAAAATTTCCTATGGCTGTTGACCTCCCTCACTTTCTATCTCTCTCTCTCTCTCTCCCCTTTCCCCCTCTTTCTTTCCATGTAATTATATATATATATATATATCAAGTTGAGCAACTACACACGTCCTGAATACGATATTCATATGTCGCTTTATGAATAGCTGTCTGTGACAATGCAAAGTGTTGGCTAAAGTACGCGGAAGGCGAAGGTGTTTCCTATCTCGACAGCGTACAGAGACTGTACTTTTATTTATCTCACCGTTGTATGCCGGCATAAAACTGAAGCGAGTAGAAGCTTAAACGTATCTCACGGAAGTATGAGAGCAAATTAAAGGTATTTCGATATGAAAAAGTATGACGTAACGACTCCATTAAAATCCACGGAAGAACAAAATGCAATGAGAGATATTCATCGAAATCTTCATTCTTTCAATTTTCTATTCTTATCAGTCGACGCTGTCGGTAGAGCGTATTGGACCATTTCGAAGAAGGTGAAAGGTCATGTAGGACCGAGAGCATGGAGCATCTTATGGAACTGGAGACAAAAGATTTATATTGGATATAACGGAGTTACTACCGTCCCGCAGGATCCTTTGCTGACGAGCGATCCCTCTTGATTACTGATTAGATGGGATAGTCCTCAATTAGAGGAGCACGAGGGGAAGGTAGGGATTATGATTGTGACGAGTACCTGGGAAGGTGCGTCAAACATTTGTTAACTAACAGTTAACCTGGTACTTTAATGAAAACACTCTTTTCGCCTGATTGGAAGGTTCAAAAGCTGCCGGGACTCGATTCACGCTTCCAGAAGGGATGATCGGTTGTCTTCGATTTTTTAATGGGATCAAATCTTTCTATTGGCATTTCTTACAATTTACTGGACTCCATTGATTTTGACGTCTTTTGAATCCAAACCTTAATTACTTTACAGAAACAAATAAATTCAGACTTTTGCGAGGCTTCGTGCTTTTAAGGGAAAAGTTATCTTTTCTATTAATTTATTGAATTTCACAGAACTCCTGATTTTTGATTACAATTAAATCACTTTTTACTGTGCCCGTGGGTATGCATAGATACTCTTTGAGCTGGTAATTAAAATTAATTGAATACCTGTGGGAATCGGCTAGGCGCAACAGAATCGAATATCTGTCCGTCTTGCTGCATAGATTTCTGGTCGAGATAATGGGATGATATAAAAAGTCACACGTGTAAAAGCAAATATCATATCACGTGCAGTAACGATTATATAGGTATTGAAACAGAATATATATTTTTGATATTGATATCAGTAGAGGTGAGCAAGAATTTCAATTTAATGTAGGCAAATTTTAAGATCCCACGAAAGTATCAGAATTAAAACAATAAAAATTAAGCTCATATCCTCCATACGATATGTCAATATCATTGAACCCCATAACAAAGTAAATCCAAGTCAGGTACGTTCGAAGTTTCCTAAAAGTAATAAAGGCTATCCGATTAGATCGAACTATTCGAATGATTGAACTTGAATAGATATGGAAAACGTAACGTTCAAAAAGACGTGGGATTTGGAAAAACTAACAAAAACCTTGTAAAAACCAATAGCGACCATCAGCTCAGATACCTCCAGCTTCTGCTTTAAGATTCAAAAGAATCAAGAACCGGAAAGAAGAGTATTGGCCTGGTGTACTATACATGTATATAGTATAATACATAGTACCCATAATAAAGCCGATTTCTCTGCGAGCTATAAAAAAGAGGTTAAAAAGTCGAGAGAGAAAAAGATCGCGGGAGACTAGTGGAAAGGCGGATTCTTTCAATTAGTTTATGAAGTAGAAGTTCTAGCTAACAGAGTTCCCTCGGACGTCCTGGAAGCGATGATTACTCTGCGATGCCACGAGGAGGAGAAAGAGGAGAATAGGGATGAAGCGCCGTTAGAGGAGGTGGAGGAAGAGCAGGAGGAGGAAGGGAAGGAAGGAGACAGCACGGACCAACCTTCTCCATTATGCAGTAAGTTAAACACATACATATTGATAAGCTGCCGCTTGGGTCTCGCGGTCTGGAGCATTTTCCAAAAAGAGGTACTAGCTATTATTTCTTTAAAAAAAGAATGAAAAAGAGAAGAAAAGCAAAATGATACCAATTATTGACCTGAAAAAATATTTTCTGTCCTGAAAAAGAAGGTGAGTAACAAATTTTCTCTGAAAAATTATTATAAGAAAAGTTATTATAATAATTATTTACCCTTTTTTTTCGAAAAATTTAATTGCACCTTTGAAAAGTACTTTTGGAATAAAAATTCAAGTATAGGAGATTCTGAAAATATTGATTTTGAAAGTTGTATACGTTTCTTCGTAATACAAGGAAAAATCGTACGATAGAGGAAATCGATCGATAATAAAACGGCAACTGGCCTTACCGGAGAGAGAGTAAGATACGTGAATCGGAAAAGGATAGAAACTGTTACGTGCTATGATCGCATCGCGTGAAAAGCTTTCGAGTGAAATCCTGAAAAGGTTGCCAGAAGGCCGTAGGATCGATTGCTCCACGAAAATGGAGTTCTGATGACCTCAGGGCGCTTTTTCGTCGCACTAAATTCGACCTTAAGCCAGGACTAGTGCGCAGGTGATAGTACATAAAGATATGCCGAGAGCCATGTGGCCCGTTAGAAACGTCGATGCGTCAAAACTTGGGTAATTTCTTTCCGCTCGTCCCACAGAGTTAGCGTAGACGGTATATATCCATATATATAAATCCCAGAAGATGTTCCGTGTCGCGCGGTTTCCCTGAGGTCACTCGAATCACGATAAGAGAAAGAAGAAAAATAATAAATGGAACTTCTTCATCTGTTCCTGAAAAGGACATTCTACCTGGGTGATTTTCAATCGACCAGCCAGATCGAACAAAGCCAAGTTCAGCATGTGGGTATAAGATAAAGTAAAATTCAACTTCCTCTCGGCTGTCAAGTGGGTGACTCGTAGAAAATTCAAGACTCAGCTATGGTAATTAAAGGAGCCTCCCCGCGTCCTTGAAAGCTTCGATTATTCCTGCAGGAAGGCTCTTCTCAAAGAAGGGAGTCTTTTGTCATTAGTCAAAATGGAAAATGGAAAATGTTAATATCCTTCAGGAGTACATCAAATTATATAAGCGAACGACTGTCGTGCAGTCGTCCATGCAGGAACTTTATAGAGAGGCTCCTTAATTTTCGGCACGATCAAATTGACCTCTTCGAATTTCCTTTTTCAAAATTTCACCTCGCTTCAATTGCCTTCGCGTCCTTACTGATCCTCGAGCCACTAGAAAGCGTATCAGTCACTGATAGTTCTGCGAGAGATATCACAAATCCTAAAGCTCCTTTCGAAATAAAAGAAAGAAGGTGCCCGAGCAAGCTTAAGAATCTCCAAGAGAATGACAGTGAGTGGTCCTTAGCCGGCTCCTGGTACTCAGAACGAATTAATAAAGGTTGCCTATCCAAGAAAGAAACTTATGTACACTCATTCTTTTCTTTCAGGTTGGCAAGACTGCTCGTAAAAGTTATCCGAGACGGAGTCGGAGTCAAGTTAAAAAGTTCACAGGAAGTTGGAGAGAACCGATTGCTGAAGAACTGCTGCTGAACCAACAATGACTAAAAGAGGAAGACGCCGGAGGAAAATCTTTCTTCCGTTCGACTATCGACATAGCTACTTTAACATTACTAACTCAGAAGGTAGCCAATCGTCTTCTGACTTTGCGTATTATTTAATTATACCAGAGCTTTAAAAAATCACTGTTACATCACAAAAGTCAGACGCAGTCAAGGATACGGACAATACCAAGTTTGGTCCACCTGTTTATTCGCTGCTAAATAGATTTCAGTCTCGCATGAAAGACAAATAACATCCCCCTGTGAATCGACCCGAAGAAGCCCTCAAGGATCCTGTAGTAATTATCAAGAAAGACTAAACCCGCGGGATCCCTAATAGAAGAAAACGCGCAAGGAACAGCCCTGAATAGGACCCCAATGAAATTCAACTAAATTTCATTCGGAAAGGAACTCTTGATAAACATTATTATATTGGCGCAGGCTGCTCAATGAAATGGTAAAGGGTAGGTAGTCTATACAGCCGAAACTGAAGAGTCAAGAGGTACCTATACATATACATAAAAACCAGGCAAGACGTCGCGAGGTCCAACGAAGAATAACTGGTAAACGAAGACGAGAAGGAGAATGAAAATAAAAGCACGAATGAATGGTAGAAGATATGGAAGAAGCTTTTTCTGACTGTGAAAAAGAAAGACGAGCCTCCGAAACGAGACTCTCGCCCGAAGCGCTACCAGCATCCACCGTTAAATTAGACCATTTTCTTAGAGAATAGGGCAACCCAGACAGAACAATGAACGGGAAATTGGCTGTGCTTTCGAAGTTTGGCCTTCCATTTGGTTCGTTTTCTACGAAACTCAAGAATAAGACGACGAAAAGCTCTTGGTTATATACATATATGTAGCATGTATATGTAAATATATAAACTTGTCAAAGGGTACTTATGAGGACATGCGCCACTCACAGCGGCAAGACGATGGGTTCTTTTTTCTAAAAGAAAAATAATAAACCTTGAGTCATGTGGCATTGGAGTTATAACCTAATCTAATCTAACGAAACCATTTCTTAGGCCATCAGAACTTCGAGTGTCTAGGATGAAAACTTTGTTGCAGAATTCGTTGTGAGCGCCGCTTTATGATCCTGGCAGTATACGTCACGTATCAAGATGCTATCTGGACCGTCTTGAACAAAACACCGAGTGTCCTCATAACTGCCAATACTCAAGACAAAAAGTCCTGAGAACTACCCTTCCAAATATATATATATATATATTATATGCCATAATATAATCAAGTATACGAAGCTTTAGATATGCTGCGCAAATGAAAGCCGATGTATTAATGCTCAAGTATCAAAAGCAAAACAAGTGTAAAGGGGTAGATTAGGTTACGCGTAGGGTCGACACAAATAATATTTATCTAAATATACGTAATAAAGAATGAAAGTTTTATTTACATCGAGATTCAAGAGTTTCAAAGCGCCTTTATCTACGAGATATCAATCCGTCTCGAAGAGTAGGTTGTTATTTGGTTTTCATTAAGGACAAGGCACAATATGCTATAAATAATAATTAAAAGGTACGGACGTGAAATCGATGGGAACTACATTAGCGGCTGAGAAGCGTGAGTGAAAAAAAAGAGGAAAGAAAGAAAAAAAAAAATGATAAAGTAAAAAGGTAGGAACGAGAGATTCTCGTGCTCCGGATAACGGGTGGCCTGGAAAAATACTGGCATGAACACGCTCGCTAGGTAATATTAGACTCGATACGGATCAGCTGCGAAAGATGCTGATAACGAAAACGAGTTATCGCGAGACGCACCATTTTTTAGCCGGTATCAATAGGAAATTGAGATTTCCATGGATAAGTAATGAGTTATACGTGCGTATACGTAACGGGTGACTCGTAAGAGAGTAATTTTTATTAAAACTCCACGTGCACGATATCAAATAATTATATATGCTTTTCATGTATTTTAATATTGCCACTACTTACACCATTATAACCCGATATTTTTATCTGACGTATTTCATCGTGGAAAAAGGCCAACAACTTCAATGAAGAGACGCTTCCAACGAGCCCGCTAGACCCCCCCGTTATATTGCTCGATGCCAGGGTAAATTCCTCGAGCGGCGAGATAGAGCGGAAGCCGGTATGAAACTCCGATAATATCGTCTAGTATGAAATTAGTGAAAAATTAGTGCTGAATAGTATAGATAGTAGTGGGAGAGCATCCTACAGACGTGAACGGTCGGAGAAGCAGAGTTAACGGGTGGAACAGTAAATTTCCTCGAAAAAGTTTCCTATATGATTTTCTTAAACCACTCGACGGGCCGATCCTAATCGAATCGTATCGATACGGGTCACATTAGGGATGATAAGCGTGTCGCGTGCGAACTCAATAAGCCCTTGACTGAAGCGACGAGTGAAAAAAAATTGCATAGGGGAATATTTGATCAAACAGCTGGTTATATTTGATTTCGCAAATACCCCTCGTTCGGGGTCTACAAAACGGGGGTGAAGGGTCACCGCAAAACTGACCACTCGTATATACGAACCACTTATCCTGTCTATAGAAGAAGCTATAACCGGTATTATTGTTATTTTCAATAGACTATTTTGCCTCCCCCGATTGACCACTCTACTCTTTTTTTTTATATTTAATTCAATATTTCTCCCATTCTCGGTCCAGTCCGTGTTATATGTCGATGGCGTTTTTGAACGAGTTGAAATACATTGAATGTATAGATATTATTTCCTGACATATATGTATATATACACACACGTGTTTCAATCTCTCAACTTGACTCTTGTGGAAACATAGCTATTGATGCTTACTTAAGGGGGTTGCTTTCTGGTCTGCTAAGGTCCTTCAAACTTCATTTGAATAGATGATGTGCCGTAATGACAAGAGGATGGACGTGCCCAGACGTTTCCTTGATATTTAATCGATTTGATAGAGCCGGGGAAAATTAATTAAATTAATTAAATTTCTCAATACTTATGGCACGGCCTGTAGCAAGTACCTGTACACATGTGACTACATAAAAGGGTTTTGCACGTGCCTTGTTGCTTTCTTCTCTCTCGCTCTAAACTCCTCTCTATCCCTCTCTTTCACGCAAAACCCCCCTCCCGGTCACTACCCACCACCCTATGCAGACGAGGGTTCCACGGATTAATTGGGGAATATTACTGAAAATTTATGACCGCGTGGCATTCCTTACCGACGCACAGCTTAAAATCACTTAGGCCAGTATTGAATGACATAATTCAGTAGCGATCATGTTGCCACTCCTTCGTTCCGTATAGCGATTTTAAGTCATGCCGAAAAACAGTAAATAGAGGACGAAAGCTTGGTAAGGACTAGTATTATGAACATAATCGGTAACGAGTGTTCTACTTTACCGACTGAGCAAACGTTCTTGTACTCCGTTACCTGAAACAGACCAATAAGAAGAAATAAGTGTTAAATTCAAAGGACTACAGGTCCAGGTACTAGTAAAAAATAAAATTCTTAAGGAATCATAAGGACAAAAAAATTAAAACCAATATATTCATATCTCTTTTTGGTTGAGATTAAATGTAGGACTTTCAAAGGTTAACCGATGGAAATCATAAAACGATGCTTATCTGTCCTATATCCTTTTACGTTCGTATCTGAACAGCCCTTTGCTTGCCATATCCGTTCCCGAAACAAACTTCAACCCGTCATATCCGTTTACAAGAACTTTAACTTCCCTGACTTTCTACTCTTCGTCGATGTCGAACGTCGTACCTATTACAGGCCGAATACCGAGTATCCTAAGCTCACAGAGTCTGCAAGCGTAGCAGCTTATAACCGGGCGTTAAATAAACTCGACTGTATTAAGGCTGTATTAGCGTCGGATGGTAGTATATCGCATCAGGATATTAACAAGGTACACATCATTATAATCTCAACGGTATCTTCTTCACTTCCTTTGGTTACCACCTCAGCATCCTCTATATTTATACGCCGGTCCCTCTCGGCACCACCGCCTGGGCTTAATCACATGAAAGTAAGTCCAGGTACGAACTAGATGCACTTGAGGTATGACAAAATATTTGATATGTACGATTATAAATTTTATTAACAACTGACCTTGGATTCCACAATATATAAATACATAGTACCTAGAGCTACTTCAAATGTGAACAGACCCATATGGTATTGTGCTAGAAAATAATAGCGAAATAATGATAACTCCAAAACGAACGTCGAAAGGACGTTCTTCTCTTTAATCAATACCCGAGATCGGTTACGTCAGGGTTTTTAGAGATGAATGAGATTTTGGAAAATAACTGAATCTTATCGAGTGACTTATTGAGCTTGCGAAAAGAAAGTACAACAATGGGAGAAGATTTGAAGAAAAAATATATTAAGATTTATATATATAATAATAAAAATGATGTAGGTGGCATGAATGTTTTTCTTTATTCAAATTGGGTCTTGATAAGGAGTTTATCTGATAAGCATGACCCACTCGTGTTAATACACGTATTTCTTGGCTTTGTGATATCGTGCAATAATAAGATCCTTTATCCGTTTTAAGGACGATATAAATAATTTGAATTCTCGACTTACTCCTCATTCAGAACGAATACAAGGGAAAAGAAAGGGAGATATAAATCAGTCCGAATATATTCCTATACGATCCTCAATGTTCATTGGCAGAGAAGCGCTCCAAAGATTTTTCCAGATTAATCCGTTTCGTCTCGAGACTACGTTCTGCATTATTCACATTTATGGCGAAGTGCCGTTCTGTACGGTTATATGGGCTTCGCTATAGGTATTTCCGTCGAGACAGACAACTCTCAGTGTCTCCTTTTCTTTTTTTCATTTTTTTTTCTGCCATGAAAGAATCACGCTATGAGAATACCGAGAGTGCACGACATTATCCGAATACTTCACGAAGTGTCGAGATGGACCTACGCCGGAAACTACATTACGACACATTTCATCTTAATGGCGCCAGGCCTCCAGCGAAATATTCCCTATCTCTTCGAGTCTGCTCGCATGCGGCGTATATTTGCGTCATATTTCACAGTGGCAAACGAGGACATTATAATATCGCGGCGTCGCCATTGTCTCTTGAAAATTAAAGAGAATTTGTCAAGTCCAAGTGGAGAGACGCGAAGCAATTATGAGATTGCCTAATCACTTGCATAATTTGTCTTTCCAAAAATGCATTACGTGCAGTGTATTCGTAGATAAGCACAGTATATATATATATATATATATATATATATATATATATATATATAAAGTAGACGAAGGTACAGTTAACTAAGCTGTGTATATCTTATACTGAAATAAAGATAAAGATAAATTCATCTTTAATACAAGAGGCAATCCCCGTTTTGCCATGTTATCTTAATAATTTGAATTCGTCTGCATTTTTGAATCTCAAGGAAACGACGTCGTAACACGACATAGCACGTAAGACGAAAGGGTACAAGACGATGAATATTTTACAATGCTTAAGACATTCTCAGACGTGAAACAATTTGGATTTAATTTAACGTTACAGCAGATACCCGATGCTCTAACAGTGGTGCATGACACATTCGTAAAAAAAAAGAAAAAGAAAAGAGAGAGATATAAAAGTCACGTATAAAACATACATATCCTCATCCGAGATGGCATCGTCGTTTTGCAGTAAACGCGAATAAAACAAGATAAAATTTGCGTAAACTTTATAGAAAGGTCGACACTGGCTTTGGGAGACAGAGACAGATATATATATATACATAGACATTCATCATGAACGTGATGAATACAAACAGTACGTACCAACCTAACCCCCTGCCTACCTACCCCAAGTGTACTACAAGCTCACGCCCGAGCACGAAGAAGAAAGAGGCAGCATTTTTCCAGGACCCGAAGGCTGCGCTTCGCGAAACACGTAGACAATAAATTCATAGCTCGTAGGTACATCTTTCTCAGTGGCGGACATCCGTGAAATAAGAAAAGTTTTCCCGTGACTGGAGGGAATATTGAAAATAAGTATGAGTCTCGTTCGTTCCTAAGACTCAGGTGAATGCGAGTTCAGAATGGCTAAGAGAGGTTCCCGGTCACAGCAGAATCCAGATGATCTTCTCTAGCCACGCTGTGGCGGCGTTATAGAATTTATGAGAAAAATTCATTACCAGTATAGTCCCCATTATCCTTGAAGGATATGTCCCGGATATACATACCATGGATAGTTGGCGAGTATCGTTCCCTAGGCCGCAGGAACGTCAGATTCCTCAGGGTGTCACGTAACAAACTTTTATTCAATATTGCTCCCTAGTAAAAGTTCGACGAAAAAGAACGATAAGTAAGTGGAGGGCAAATAGATAGGGATGAGAGGGGTATGGCGCAGCCTCATCGTGTCCTCAGGGGTGATTGATCGCATTACCCGAGGGACAATGCATTCCCGTAACAAACGTATACAGGCACTGATACATCACAGTGATCCCTATCCTATTCGCACGAGATGTTCGCCTACTCACTCATACTATGAGAGTATACAGGTATACAAGGTGGTATCTGGCAGGAGTATGGTGTCAGGAGAGATCGACAGACGTACATTTTACAAATTGCATACATTTTGCAAATTAATGTCCCGGGAAGAAGGAGAAGGGTGCGATATCCAGCTTAGCGTGATACGTAGCATAGAGAAAACGATAGACAGACAGGAAGGGCTCGGAAAAGTGGCAGCAGAAGAGAAGTGGATGGATGCCAGCCTTGTAGACCCGGGTATACCCAGCAAAAAAAAAGGGGGATATCGAGGAATCAATATAGAGAACGGATTAGTCGTAAGATATTTTATTTTCGCAAACCGAACAAGAGATAACCGAGATTTTTCGCACGATTCAGTTTTTTTTTTCATCCTTAAACAAAATCCGTGTTTACTTATTTTCACGAAATCTTTCCAGCATCTCATCTATTCGAAATGCTAAGTCAAACAGACGAGTGAAAAGCATTGACGCGAGGGTTGAATTTATTTAATAAAATTCTTGCGTAGAATGAAAATTCAGTCTCGTCCCTAAATCTACATGTATAGCTATGCAAATACGTATATATTCAACAAAAATACTATTGTCCCATTTCGCGGAGTAAAGACTTCAGGATATTCAAATTCGGAGCCGATATTAAATAATGATAAGGAATTTTAGATAGTACGACGATAAAATGAGCTTGACCTTGAAATTAATACTCTTACCTAACCCCAAAGGGCATACCTTGTGAGGACCCGTAGTCAATGCCTGGAGGGTCTAACTGCAGGTATCTAGTAGTGTGTAAGTTAATATAGGCGTATAAATGGGTAGATGGCAGGTCGAATTACCGAATTCTCGCGCGTGTAGCCCTAATGCCTGACATACGTCAGTGCCGTTTGTGTATAAGAGGACCGGCCGAAACTCTGGGTCATGACATGCGGAACGCAAGGGAACAGAGAAGGGCTTTGTATTAAACCTGTAGGCCGTTAAGATAACGACGGAATCCGTCAGGACAACGTGAAGACGAGCTCGGAACACAGTGGTACCAATATACCTCGACCATAATTCTTCTATGCGAGCTTTTCTTTACGTTTCTAACCTCTTTCCAGTTACACAGCTTTTGATTTTCTTCCTGCCTTGAGCTTCCTTCTTTTTCTTTACTTTACATCAGCATTTACCGTCTTCCATGCTCCTACCTATGCACTCCTTTCTCTTCCATTCTCTTGGACTTTCGTTTAGCGTCAGCATTTTTCAAAAGGACCGGAAGAGAAAAAGAGAGAATAACTCATGCTTCACGAAATCTTTTTCTCTTTGTTCTTTTTTCTCTTACCCCTCCCCCCTCCTCCCTCTCTTTCTTTTTCTCTCTCACACACACACTCTGTCATCCTGATATGACTAAGCCCTCCTGTCTCACGAAATCCACAAGCTCGTATCTCTATCCTACCTACAGACTGCAGTAGTCCTGAGAATTGATAACAAGAACCGCAGAGCCAAGTAACGTCTAAAATGTCGCGCTAGATTTCACAAGTTTTGCACAGTTCAGATATCCTAGCGAGTGTCCGCAAATTAATTTAGGCAAACAGAAGGGTTCTAACGGGAAAGGACTTGTGTCTCTATTCCCAATGGCGAGAAAGTTGTTAGCGACGTGGACCGCTCTCGTTTCCGCTTGGTGTCTATTCAAAAACGATTGCGACTCCTTGTAAGAAAGTACAACATTCACTTGGCACTTGCGGAGAGCCTTCCAAGTTAATGTAGTTTCTGTCTTTGCATCAACTAGAACTTAGCTGCGAGTTCTGATTGAATTAGCTGGCAGGAGGTATCATGGTAATTGTGAGAAGTTACGAGGACCCCGAACGCCCCGGTAGTCGCGAGTACTGCGACGATCTGCTGGTCTTGCTCTAGGTTACTTCTCGAATCTTGTATGTATTTACTTCCTTACTCGTATAGTCTACTTATACTTTCTTAATGCCATGATCACCTGAGACCCTTTCACATTCGTGGTAATTGTCAATGACGAATATACACGCTGGTAAACACCATTCGCTCGTAAAATTGCTACTACGACTTGGTACGAGCAGACTCGTATATCTTTCTTTCTAATGCGACTATGCACGTACTACGTCTCGAAAATATATGGACCTTGGAAAATAGAAAGTCTTTGCTTAGCCTTTGGGAACCTTTTGAAAGCTCCATGAAATTCTACTATCTGGTGGGTCGATAGACACTTGCAGTACGATGGAGGAGATTTGAGTGTCTCGTAAAATGAGAAATAGGAGTATTTTAATTGGAACGAGACAAGGCTTTGAGGACCTCATTAACGAGGGTGATGGCGGGAAAATTGAAATGGAGGTTCTAGTCCATAGTTACCAATGGACAGAGTACTTAAAATTTATTAGGGATGCGGATAAATCGATAAAAAGTTATAATGGTGAATCAAGCTTTCAAGCGTATCGAAAGTCCTACGAGAGAGTACGGTGATGTTGTATTTAAATGTCAGGACTAGTTCCTTCCACTCGACGATCAAGAACGTGAAGCTACATTCACAGTACCTTAGGCGTCTCATCGCTTCTTTTCTTGTATAAAATGGCTGCTGGTACACTGGACTCTCCTCTTGGATTATGGTAGTTTGTAAAATGCATGGAGAGTAAAATGCATGAAAAATGCGAGCTCCTGACCCCAAGACCATTGCTAGCCATTCGTATGATCGAAAACCATTGCCCAGGGCTCTGCATTATTAAACCCTTTCGAAAGAAGCTCTAGCAGCAAGATCTACAGAGTACCGGTAGATATAGAATGTTCCATAGATAAACTGAACGGAAAAATTCCAATCCATAGACGACTGGGTCAATAGAGAGGATAACCCTAGGTAGGATTTGGTTCATGTATGTACATATAGATAGGACAATATTCTCTATCCAAGATTGAAATTTTGCCGCTTTATTCAGTTGGTGCCTAGATACCAAGCACATCGGTAGGTACAAAATGAAAATCAAAGGGAGAACTAGAAACCCTGTCTAATGTTCCAAAGAAACATTAGGTCAGCATTGGTAATGGCGAACATAAGTTTCTTTATCCACAGGGGGTTCTGCGGTTACACAAAGGTGCACTTGGGAAAAGCTTCCTACACGAATGGTTCATATAACCTGGCCACTATCCCTCAGGATACTTCCCCCTATTCCTGGTGACCATATATGTCCAGTACATATGTCCTGTAGAAAGTATAGAAATAAGCTATATGTATTGTAACGTATTTTCTTAACTCGAGACCGGTAACGAGAATCCGAGACCTATCCTACGTCACCTTCAGCCGTCCACCCTTAGTCTATCTATCCCGCATGCCAGGCGGGCGCCAGTCAATTTTTTTCACTGAAAACTGACGACCCGATATGATCTAGGAGCTGAGCTGGAACAGTCTCAACAGTGCCAAAACCAGAGCTCTGACGGAAACTATCAGAAAAAGGATAGCTTAGTGGCTTCTACCAATTTTTGGGGACGCATAAAATCGAAACCGTAGGTGCTGATCTTTGAGGTTGCGTAAAATCAACAATCGCAAATGGATGCACAGCGGGAGCGAACGGTACGGAATTGCACGGCCGTTCAGCCTTGCTAGTATGAGGTAGAGAGGGTCGGAGTAAGCGTCAGATAAATAGTGCCGGAAACAAAGAGCAAATAGCCGAGAACGTAACAGAATGAATCAGAGTTATAAAATCGAAATTCCTCCACCAATTAATAAATTGGGAGTACTCACTAGAGCTGGTTCAGCTGATCCGCGAAAGCCGTGAACTGCATCCAGGAGACACTCGGATGGGCACTGCACTACAGCACAACATTGCACCTCCGAAACGCAGGCAGAAAATCTATAGGCTTTTCAGGATATTGCAAGAACCGCGCGAGAACTACATAAGCGAGAACTTTCTATACGGTAAAGGAAACACAGCTAGAAAAACTATGAAGAAATAGCACGGGAGCGCGAGCCAGCACGAGGCACCTCGATCGGTGTCCCAAGGCAGACAGCCTTTGACAATAGTCAAATTTCGAAACTAATCGTTCTGATTGGTCGAGATCCTTACAGCCAATAACTTTTATCCTTTCCCTCGAGTCGTCTCTTTAAATTAAATCAAGAGCGTTGCCTAACGAACCGGTACGTGACTCTTGGAGATCCTCCACGTCCGCTCGAAAAAATGTTCACATACGATATCCAGCGAGTTCGCAAAACATTTCTTCTGGGATGAAATAAAATAAAAGAATAGAGTACAAAAACTAATTAAGCACAATACAGGGGAAAATAAGAGTGCATACGAGAACATTGCGAAAAGTAAAACAAAAATCAATGAGAGATGCGAAGAGTAAAAAAAAGAGCCAAAGACGGTATATAGGCCATGAAAAATGCAGGAGTGGCTGGCTTTATTAATCTTGGCTCGAAATCACGGAGGATCTCGACTTACGTAACAGTGTAGGGGCTGGGCTTAAATCTGCGCCATTTCATTTGCCACGTTCGCTAGCGTGGCATCTCTTAGCTGTACGAAAGAGCTTACGAGCCGATCTTAAGAAACTGGTTCGCGTACTCTTACTTCCAAGGGTGATTTTCTTCTCTTGTTTCGTTGAGGGTGGATCGGATGAGATATATATCGGCATCTGACGCCTCCAAGATAATCCACTATTTTTGGACAAATTTCCTAAAGATACGTGAGCTGACTTTCATTATCGCACGGTTCTATCACAGCATCACCGCCTTGTATTTTTTCTTCATCCATTCGAAAGACTGTCAAATTTATAACTATTTCTCTGAAAAATCAGTTCTTTATGCTTTGGGCTCGTGCGGGTGAATTCTTCTTTTTATCGTTATACGCTTGGTTGACTGCGTCAAGGAAGCTAAAAACCTTTTCTCTGGTTGCCAGACCAGTTTGCGCTTTGAATTTCCCAAAGGAGCTATCGGTACCAGTTCGATGATCTCCTGGCTGATACCAACGAGTCACGAAGCATATGGAAATCTTTTATTCGCGGACTCGTGACTGGTACGAGAGAAAGACGAAGCTTTAATACTCGTGGGCAATTTTTGTTGAGTTGATCCACGACGTGAAGTGTCTGGATGACTGAGGTAGTAAGGAGAGTCGGATGGATCGGAACGTGAGAGAAATGCCTGTAAATGTCTGTAACGAGGAAAATCGAGAAACGTCAAGACGTCTGTAAAATTATTTATCAGGAAAGTAGCTAAGAGAAGAAAGAAAAAGAATCGCTCTTGACTCGTCTCGAGTTATCCGTTAAAACTGTCTAACGGGAAGGAAGCTTCTCGCAGTATATAGAAAGCAAGAATAGAAAATGTCAAATGGACCATTTTTATGTTTTTTCTTAGTATTTATTCAATTACGTGGAATAAGTAATGTGAAGTTAGTTCCCCTAGTGCGTAACTTTGAGAATGCAGCATTGTGTAGATTGTATTTTGCGACGAAGGAATTTCACCTTTAATATTATAGATACACGTTTAGTTAACACGGACCAAGGGATGCTGTGCTTACCAAAACTAGGACTATGGACAAATGGATATGTGCTTTTGAAATCAATTGCTCTGCCGCCTCGATACGATGTTGGATGTCGTTTCATGAAAATTAGATAAAACCTCGTTTACGACTATAAAAGATGTATTATGATACGGGTCGATATTTCGCTATTTGATTACGTCATTTTTACCTAGAATTACATAATACTTTTTATTTTTAGATTTCAACATGAAATGAGAGTTCATCGTTATATTCATTCAGCCCTTTATGGCATCAGAAAATTGCCAGAAGAAAATTAAAAAGAAACTCGCGAATGTAAGACCGACGCCAAATTCAGAGTAGAAAAACTCATAGCAGCCCAAACCTTTTGGGTTCCTCATAGAGAACTGTCGAAGGACGCAAAAGTGCCGTTACCCGAAAAAGGCATTTTCACACACACACACACACACACACACACTAAGTACACGCGCCTTCGCATTCTCCGCCATTTATGGCCCTTCGACCTCTCACCATTTTTTACTCTTCTGAAGCCTCCTCAACGTTACCCCAGTTCTTCACTTTCATTTTTTACCGAACAGGCATATACGTTCTGCTGCCAACCGCTGCCTGTTACACTTGGCAAGTATAGTATACATATACGTACGTAAAAGCGTTCCAATTTCTGGCAAGCTTTTGTACTTCTTTACCACCAGAAGACGAGGATGAAATTACCACGCAATGGGTAGTGGCAGTCGTTAACGAGGAACAAAATAAAAGTTCAGCCCCAATAACAAAAACTCGAAGAGCGTTGGCTTCGCGACTGCTAAACGGATACGTGTCTCTGGGTTAGAAAAATGTAAAATTCCATACTGACAGTACCGGAAATGTGATCTGGAGCAGAGAGCGAATATGTCTAAGGCGCAAACAGAAAAAGCCAGGCTCTACTGAAATCGATTCCATCATGAAAATATGTGCTGGGGTATTTCCAGAGGGAGAAGTAGTAAAGGTGTTTATGAAACAGAAGAGGAGTACAAAAGGAGAAGAAAAAGGTGAAAGAGAAAGAGAAAAGTGAACGACCATATGAACCAGCCTGAGTTAAAATGCTGAAAGGAATAAATATGATTTTTTTTTTTTTTTTTTACGTAATCCATGCAATTCTTTTTATGTCCAAATGAGACAAACTTAACATCTTCATATTAGGGATATACGTTTTATCTGTGTTTTTGCTCGTTTACCGAGTATATATATATATATATATATATGACCGTGGACGTGGATCGTTTATTCAAAATGTCAAGTTAACCCGGAGGACCAAACGAATTTTCAAGGGATACCGAGCTGAGCTACGGGAAGACAAACCACCGTGAGTCCTGCTACCCTTCCGTGACGTCGGCCGCAATCACACCGCGTAGAAAAATAGTCGCAATAAACGGACGGAAATGACGCGGGTCCCGTGGCGAATACGGGCTAACTCAAAAGTAACGAGCCGTGCGGAGCAGAGATGCAAGTTGCAGTGAATCTGAAATAAAATTTCCGTGACAATTGGTTCTCCCGGTTCGTGCCAACATTATGAGCAACAAAGTCGAATAAGTAATGAGGAGTTTTCATGGCGACAGCATCAAACACAAACCACAGGCGATAAGATAAACAGGGATTATTTTACGTTTAAAGTTTACCCAGACCGAGAGAAACGTATAGAGGACATACAGTCGAAACATTACTCTTCATGTAAACAGTAATATAGGAAATGAGAATGGAGCTGCAGATACTTGGAAACACGAATAAACAGAGTTCACGTTTGTTAAAATATAGTAAATACAGTAAAACTTGTTATTTTTGTTGTTTAGTAGTTTAAGTAATATACTGAACAATATACAGATATAAAGAACACGAGAGAGATAAATGTGAAAATTACACAGTCCAGATATTTTAATATTTACTATAATACTTGCAATGATAATATTAAGTTTTCCGAAACCACGTAAAATACAGTGGAAATAAAATAAAAAGGCAATATCAACCAACTAACCGGGCATTTAGGTGGCGGGTATGTGGAGTAATCTAGGTGGCGTCCCGACGCCACGCAAGTCCCGATTAAATGGAACGAAAGTAGCTGGGGATTCGCGGTCGGATCAGTCCATGCGGAAAAACGAAATCCTGTCGCAAATGTGAAAACAGAGTAAAATTCCCATTTCCCTCCTCCGGCAGGAGTAGTAGTGGTAAACCCAAGGAAACAATAACAACATTGTTTACTCTTGGTACCCGGTAGACTGTGTGCTACGTAGAATCTCTAGGCCCGGTATTGTTTCGTTAATTAAACGGATAAGCCGTCAGCAACTTCAGAGCCGTCGGGTCCGTCGACGTTCGACCACAAAGCAACGGAAACAGTTGACGGGGTTGACGGACAGAGTCGCAGATAACAAAGTTTCCTGGTACAACGTCACCATACGGAGCCTAATATTTACTCTTATTATTATTATTAGAAACTTTTGTTGTCGCGAACGCACCCGTTTTCAACGCACTAGCCGTCACTTTAAAAACATGTCAGTTTCTCGGTTCTTTATCAAACAAATGTGTTAACAGTTATAACAAATTTTATTCATAGACGTCGCACTGCCTGTTATTATTCAATAACGAATGGATGATAAATGACGGGAATTGTATATCAGGCTTAATAGTGTCTAAAAAGAAAAGACTGATTACAAGATAAGCTACTCTGTTAACACAACGACGACGCTATATGTATATTATACCGTAGGCATGTAGGTATACAGTGGAAAGGTAGGGTAGCAACACCGGCAGGAGAGTGAGGGCGTTGTTGGTCAGACGTAAAATGACCATCGAATTTACGGCGAAGTTGGGCAACGAGTAAATCCAAGATTTTCGGGGTCGGAATTAGGAATTTATAAAGTGGCCAGGGTACCGATTAATGATATAAGGGAGAGCGAGAGAGAGAGAGGGAGAGAATAGCGTAGCGGGTTTAAGTCACGACTGTAAATTTAGCACGTTCACCGCGCGACCTGACTCAACGATTT
This sequence comes from Calameuta pygmaea, assembly GCA_031762395.1. Taxonomy (NCBI): domain Eukaryota; kingdom Metazoa; phylum Arthropoda; class Insecta; order Hymenoptera; family Cephidae; genus Calameuta; species Calameuta pygmaea. The sequence goes on along the minus strand of JASANN010000387.1, from coordinate 644,957 downwards.
ATACATTAAATATACCCTTACTGGGGGAGGTGGGGGGGGGGGATTACAGAGAGGGAAAGAGAGAGAGAGGGAGAGAGGGAGAGAGGGAGAGATTGTCTAAGAGAAGAGAAACGGTATACACGGAAGAGTGTGGAGAATGGAGGCTTATTCTTGTAGAGAAGTTAAGTCGCTTTAGTGCGAATGCCGCGATATAGTCACCCTGAAATATTTGACCAATTTAAAGCGGGGATTTGGGAAATAGCAAGCGTACCATGCTGGAACTCTATGTCCGAAGGGTATATTCGCCGGGGTGAGACACGCGTGCTATTCTGAAGTTTGATACGTCTTCTAGATAAAACTTCCTGGTTGACACTAACGACGCAGAAACCCAGCGTCCCGACGCTTCGCCTCGTATCAGTCTCCATGGGGTTCAGACTTTGTTCTATGAAACTTTCAGGCTGCTCGTTTGATGGATTCGAACTTGCCACGACGGAAGTCAGAGTTCTGAATGAAATTGAAGACCAGCGGAAGTACCCAGCGTGGAGAACATGTATAGGTAAAGGGAGGCTCTCGGAACGAGGGCAAAGATCGAAAGGAATAGATGCTACTTCTGTCTATTGCACCGGAAGGTCATTCGACGACTTTGAATACAGGATGTGAGCAACATTCGGTACGTTGAAGATCTAAAGAGTCAGGATGAGACGTAGCGGGGTTGCTATGTTAATTAAAAGTTTTCGGATCCACGAATGTATGTGCGGCCAAAAGAGTTGCTGAAGGAAGGAAGAGAAAACGAAGAGTCTAGCGGAAGTCGACCCGGTGCCTCTGGTGGTTCGTATAGGATGGAAGGCTGAGAACGGATTTTAGGAAGAGTGAGGAGAGGAGTTGGAGAGAATAAGGACAGAAGGAAAAAAGAGAAACTGGGGCCGAAAAGTTTGTGGTTTGCTATCGTCGAGCTTGTTGCGACAACGAAGAAGCGCACGAACCAGCAGACTGGATCATGATTAAAATCTTCCTGGATTTAGGAAGCTAAGTAAAGCTCCTTGTAACGCACGTCTACTACCTTGGGCCGATTGTGACAACTATTTTTTTTTAATTTCGATTTATGTCATAAATTTTTTTTATATGTAACATTGTATAATCATGTGTAACTGTATACATGCTATCATAACTTTATTACAGGATCTATAAAGGAGTTTAAATATCACGTCTTGGAGATCCTGTTCTATATATGAGTATCAGTGCCATATGAGAAAAGATGGCTATGGAAAGTCTGAGGGGGAAGCTTCCTTATCGCTATGGCTCAATTCCCATCGTGGACTAGGCGGTCCCCATTGAATGGCATGCCTTGGGAATTAATGTGGTGGGGTTTCGAAAAGGTGTAAAGCGTGCACTATACTATAGTGGAGCGACGGGCACGAGAGGGAAGAAAGCGTGGGGATTTCGCCGTGAGACTAACCCTTCTTACGGAACTCCCTTCACAGCATCCTCACGCGAGGGTCCCATGGGATAAGCAACCGACACCGCCAAAACCTTTGATCAATTTTTCACTCAGGGAATTTCTTCGCTATACAATTTTCCGATACTTACTCTCTTCCTCCCTTTTCATTTTTTCATCTTTATCCTTCTCTTTCTTTGACCCCTTCGAAGCTGTTTCGAGAGAAGGTCAGGTGTCGCTCGGAACTATCATCAATTTTCCTATTTCTTCTTTACTCTCTCTCTCTCTCTCTCTCTCTCTGTCGGTCACTCTCTTATATATATTTTTCATACCTGCTACACTCTATCATAATAACTCTATCGCTTCACCATGCCTTCTCTCTCCGAAAAATATTGACGCCAATTTGAAATTTCCAAAAAACAGGACAAATTAAGTTCCACGGTTCTGACCAATATGTCGTCGCTCATTGGACCCTATTGGATTACGTCTCCCTCGTGATATTAAGCATGACAATTTTTCATTGGAATACGTGACGTTTTTAAAAAATTTCATAAGTCACCCAACCTCCCTCCCTTGTCCCACTCCACTTCCCCTTTTCTCTTCCCGAGTATTGATGGCCCTGACGATGGATGCTGGAGCCAGCCATTTTATCCCGCATGGCAGATAGATTCCCGATAAAATTTCAAGCTGCAATACCGCTATGCGGCAAATCCACACTGGGTCAATTTTCTATGGAAGGAATACCGGATCAGCGAAGAATACAAAAGTCTCCAATTATTATTGGCTTTTCACGAATGAACGGAGACCCAACCAGCTTACGATGAAACGAGACTAGACGAGATAAAAAAATCTCTAGTTTGCATCCCGACGGTCGTATTGTCCAACTTGGCTGTCCGTGTGTATATCAAAGTACATGCTTGAAATTACTATGGGTGCAATATAGTTACTACTATGCTCTTACATATTATATTTCGTAAAGGCTACAAGAGAATCCTGCAGGGAACATACATAAAGGGTGCTCCATTTTAATTAACCTCAGACATTATCCACTAAATGAAGAATGACCTAGGGGAAAGAAATACCTGAGGTATTTTAATCATTGTATTATTGTTCTAAAGATTACTAAAAAAAATATCCCGATATTAGAAGGGATAAAGAATTCATTTCGTGTCACGTTTGACACGTTGAGAAAATTCGAACAAACAAAAACGTAGCAAACGCTACGAGGAAATATCGATCCTTAGAAATCAATTATTTAAGGTAGCTACTGCGCTCTACACTAGTCAAATGAGGGCTAAATTTACACACTGAATTTTACAAAGGTAAATGTATTACTTGATAACAATGGACGTTTGTATTAAGTGAAAAGCATTAAGTGACCAATGCTAATTTTCATAGAGATACGTTTTCGTTGATTTTTTTTTTTTAAAATAAATCATAATTTGTAGCGATTTTAATGCGCATTTCGTTTTTTGAAAGTTGATCTACGAATTCACCAAATGGATTTTTTGTCGTGTTGACCGTTTAAGAGTTACAATCTATTTGTTTAACCGGCGAATAAAAAACCTTATAAATTGTTATAATTTTTAAACGGCCAATACTACAAAAATTTTACATGAAGAATTCATAGAGCAGCTTTCGAAAAAGAGGTTGAACTTTGAAGCACTAAAATCGCTACAAAATTACGTTTTATTTAAAAAAAAAAACTCAATGAAAATTGACCTCTATGGAAATTAGCATTGGTCACTTAATGCTTTAGGAAATACATTGCTATTAATGTTTTTCTGGTTAAGGACACGTTCTGTAATACAAATCGCTTTCCACTACTGTCAATTAATACATTTAATTTTGTAAAATTCATTGCACAAATTTAGCCCTCGTTTGACCAGTGTGTAGAGGAGTAGCTACCTTAACGGGCGGTTCGTTCAGTCTGATTACTTATTGAATCGCACAATCGAAAAATTGTCAACCCCTGTACATTTGCTATTACCTTCCTAGGAAATTAATTTTCTTTTTTGTGTAGGATAATTTTTCTTTGAACTCTATCTTTTTCCCCCTCACTTTCTTTTTTCCCCTCTCCACTGCCATACAGCCATTGGTATACCAAACTCTCCTCCTACAGAAAGACTGACTTATGGCGATGAAACAGCAGCCCTAAGAATCTAGGATGTTAATTACAAACTAGAGCTAATTACTGGGACTTACGCCACGGGAAATTACGTAACGCTGCTCCTTGGCAAAGAGGGTCACCATTGAAATATCGATCCTGAACCCGGATTAATTAATTAAATGCGTGCCAGAATCTTTTGACTCCTTATTAAGACCCATTGTTCTGGTTCCTCTCTAGGTAAAATCAGCACGACAATTTAATGCGAGACCCAAAGTGGCGTACAAAAGTTCCGCACGTGTACCAAGGGTGATTGCGTTCACGTAAAAAATTGCATGAAGAAAAATGAAAATGAAAATCATCAAACGTCACAGGATCTACAGTGAGATCTGTGAGAGATACCAAAGCAAGGGAAGATGGAAGAAATGACTTTTTCAACTACGTAGGTAAGTAGCCAAGTGTGTAGGAGAAAATTTCATCATCGGAAAATACTTTTCTGCTAAAACGACTTCGACCTTCCCAACTGGACCAGAACGATTTTTCTCATTTAGGTCGCTCATCACGAAGCGACTTTATTAGTTGGCAATAGAAGCAATAGTCCCGACTGTCGCATCCTTTGTGTCCCATATTACCCAGTAAGATATATCACAGTTTGGTGAGTTCTTCATTTACCCGGTTACTTGACGCGAAATAATTATAAGATTTCGCCTTTTGATATTTTCATCTGTGTTATAACGTCACTCGATCGATGCGAGAAGATAGGAAGATAGGAAGAAGATATATTCTCAATTATAAAAAATAATTTATCCCTCTTCTCGCACTTGACTTATATCCCGGTATCGACTTCTTTGTTATTTTTGTCTTTCTTGCTTTCTTTTCTTTTCTATACACCTATAGATTCTGTACGAATTTGGTAGGATAGAATTAACAGACTCTTTGGATATCGGTCGAGTATTTTAGGCGAGACAGTAACAAGGGAGAAAAACGTATGAGAAGGAAATGAAAAAATTTTCAAGAGCAAACACAAGAAGAAGCTTGGGAGCTGAAGAAGACAGAGAGGCTCAACGGGGAAATAATCCTATTTTCTCAGAGAGGCATCGGACTAAAAGCTTTACCAAAACAAAAGTTCGGATCTCGTTACCAATGACGGATTATCTCTGAAAATTTTCGCGGAACCTATCGCAAACTGTTTGGATTTGCAGGTCGTTTCGAAACTTTTTGAATTCAAAAGTACCCTCGGACCCATGAAAACTTCATCAGGTTGGCATACAAAAGAGAATAAAACAATAATAGAGAAAAAGCCAGGATTTGAAAGTCCTATAAAATTCCTATACGCTCCTTAAAAAGAAATTAGAAAAAAAACACGCAAATGTCACAATTTCAAAACGTTAAGAGATCAAATTGGCACGGTCGTTCGCGCGTTCATTTGGACCAATAAAAATGGTACCGAAACAGGATTACGAAGGATTGTAGCAATAGAAAATGTGTCCTGAGAGTGAAGCCAAAATTGGCCCCGCGGAAAGTGTCGGGTCATGCCAGAAAATTCAATCCCAAAGTTCGTCTCTACGTAGCTTTGCATATTTCCCATCGTCGAGACGGAACGGGGCCAGGTCGGACATCCTCTGGATAGACTCACTTTGCCGGGTTAGCTGGCAGGTACAATATTTTGATGCGAGGAGGCGACACGTTACGGACCAACCTCAACACGTAGATAGATAAGCACCTGGAGTCGGTTCTCGCGGCAGCTCGAAAGCTCTGCAAGAGCTGAGTCCTCAAACTTCAGTGTTATTATGCAACAACAACCTAATATGCATATGCGCCGTGATGTAAGTGCAATTCAAGCATTTCCAAGGTATGACCACCCAGTCTGCCATCCACCTAGCCACTCACTCCAGTCAGCCACATCTATTATACTGGATGGTGCCAAGCTTAAGCCAAGCTTAAATTTGACCGACAAAGCCGTTGTGACATAAGCTCCAAGGCTGGGTGCAAGAAGCTTTGCTTAAGAACACAAAGCGAGTGTACGTCTAATATAGTGACCAAGAGGTATGACTGACATTAGTCTGAGAAAAAATTCACCGGCTCTATCACAGAATCGAAAAATGATCTTCCGGTATAAGTGAACAATGCGAAAAGGATAGAAGCACATGAGCAACAAAAGGCCGGGGGAGGGGGGGTTAAGATAACGAAGGGTACATATGTAGGAAGCTTACATATAGGACACGAGAAAATTTTGATTAAAAAATAATTTCGTGCAGAATCGACAAATAAGGAGCACTTTCCGTAGAATATGAGCGGGTCGCTTCTCATATGTATATTGTAGCTCATATACTTTTAGGCCATGATTTATTCGTAGGTAAGGACAGGGGCGAAGGTAAGGGTAAGCGGCCGAACAAACTTCGAAAGTGGTTTAGCGTGTAAGAAATATCGTTCGAGCCGTGTGCTCTTCTCCCCCTCCCCTCTCTCTGTCTCTCTCTCTAGCTATCTCTCTCTCTCCCTCCCTCCCTCCCTCTCTCTCTCTCTTCCTTCATCTTTCTCCGTCCTTTTTCGCGATCATCTGCACCGTGTGGAAAGCCAACAGACTTTTTGAAGCCGCGTGTCGCAATCCAACCGTAGCTAACATACACTGTAGTCAGCCCTTTTGAGCCGAGCATAAATTATCGACGTCTAATAGGATTTCAGGGCGTTATCGATCGTAATCCCAAAGCAGCAATATAGACCAGACGAATCTTCCTTGATTTATTGAGGGAGAAAGGTAGCAAACCGCACATAAATATATTTCCCAGAACAGAGACTAGTTCGATCTACGGGAAATAGTGAAAAAAAACGATGTCAGTCAAGCTCACTATATATCTCAATACCAAACTCAGCATCCTTAGAGGGTCAATCCCTTTGGGATATCACAATTGAGCTTTTCATCCATCTGGAAAACCCAATCGGATATTGAATACACCATGATAATCGATGATACACTAAGAACAATCCAACAATTATAAAAAAAATGTACTGTACATAAATTTCATCAAGATCGTAGAGTCATTATATGCAAAAGCAGTGATTGATACGATACAAAAATAATTTGAGTGATAATACCATTTACTGCATGGAGCTATTCAGTTTGAAAATGTACCGAAACAAATTAATACTGTCCCTTGAAAAAATAAAAGAGGGTTAAGCCAATAGAGCATGAGTAAGTGTGGAAGATTGTTTCGCATCTCTAATCTGTTTTGCAAGGGTCACGTCCCTCGTGTACAATGAAGGGACTACGGCGAGACTACCTCACTGGGATGACTACGTATTATAAGGACACCCAGTGTATCAGGATCCTTGGTCTGGCTCCATCCTCCTCTCCTATCTATTGTTACGAAAATACTGGGCCAACAAGAGCGGCAACACCCAAATGCCAAGATACGTGTTTCTCCGTGAATTATAATCCATGAATCCTCTTTCGCGGAAAACAATGTCTCCGTAGATGTGCTTTCAAGAGAACGAGAGAGAAAGAGCGAGAGAGAGTGAGGGAGGGGGGGAAAGAGAAAAAAGAAAAATAACACGAAAATCGAAAACGCGTTAGGTACACAGTATGTATAAAGGCGAGTAGACATGCATATAGTTATACATACACTTATATACATCTGCCGACGACGTAACTGTACGTTCTCTGCCGATTAACCGATCGTGGTACAGATTTTATCTGTAGGATTAATTTTAACCCTTTTCCAGAAAGCCGGCATATTTTTCACCCCCCTCCCCTCCAATATAGTATGTTTTTCTCGTCGAATTTTCATCTACGGACAGTTGTTATCACGACGACAAACGCTTCTATCATCATTGCAAGCACACGTGAATAGGGAACACGTGATAGGCACCAGAAAGTAACCGCGTACCTGAAGAGATAGACTGCGATAAGCTTCGGTCGATAACTAAGGGGCTTGGCTTAAACAGCTTTTGCGTGCTTGCGCTATGACGAACACCTCTCTAACGAAACAATACGTGGGAATAAATTCGGCGTGTCTTGTCTTCAAGATAAAGGCAGATATATTCGATAGAAAGTATTCGTACTAATCGAAAGGGTTTTGAAATTTTGTTGTTTGGACGGCAAACTGGTGTAAATTGAAAATAGAAAAATTGAAATGACAATAAAGACAGGGAGATAACTATGCAAAGAGCTAAAAATGAGAAAAAGTGACGTAAGAGGATGGGAAGATTATACTTTCATGTTTGTGCCTGCAGCAATGGCCGGGGTCTGTCGGATTACGTCAGATCAACGTCAAGTCGCCCCAAGGAGCGTTCAACTTTCCATGAAAGTTTTCGTACCGACTTCCTGTCGCTTCCCCCAAACTTCATCGCCATTTGCACGTCGAGTACTGCGAGGTAACGGCCACAGGATTCAAACGTCGAAGATATTTTAATTTTAAAACCCAACGAGACGTCCCGAACCGGATGAAAGTCTTTCACCATCAGAAGAGACAGGTGGTGGTTAGATCCTTCTGTCTATATGAACCTAACGTAGTAACAGGCTAGCTGGAGTTAGTTAAGGGAACCCTGCTTCGTCGACGTCAATCCGATCAAAAAGCTATCAGAGCTTTCTTGATGAATAGAAGGCCGAACCAGGAGACAAGCCAGAGTGGTAGTTTGATACGGGGAGTCTGGAGTCACATGCTATAGCCAACCCCCACGTTCATCCCCCCACAGTCAATCACGGCGAAATAGTGACTAGAGAAGAGATCTAGATAGAAAAATTGGTAGAAGGGTAGAAAACCGAAATAGAACGACCTCGAGCATACTTCCAGGACATGGACCAATGGCAGAGCAGAAGTTCAGGAGGACGAAAAAAGTCCTGAGGAAAAAACTTACTGGAGATCTTGAAATTGTACATCGCCGGAAGTCAAGTCTCGAGATCGATAACGAATAGCCGAGTTACAAGCTCACCAATATTATATTTCCTGAACAATTTTACCTTCGACTAAGGTGCCCTTAAGCCTTCTTTCCTTCGTCCGATCATATACTCTCGTCACGACGTCCATGGCATCCGGGAACTTTCGACGTCGCGACGCTTACTAGAGAAAAACAATTCCTTGGCTAGCCTAAAGCTTCAAATTAGTTATTTAACAGAAGCTTCTGCATTATTTATGCTATCAGTATGAAACTTCAATCGTGCACCAATTGTTTCAGTCTGTTCATCATCTGTATAAGTCCTGGAATTAACTTCTTTTTTGAAATTACTGATTGCTAAAAGGAACGTCAAAATCTAAGGATTTCTCCTCTGAGAAATTATACTGATCAAAAGTGACATGGTAACAGTATACCAGGATCTGACTATCTAGGAAGTAACAAACCTTAATCGAAACGAACTCCTCGAGGTTTGTTTGTACAGTGAAGTAGGTACCTATGTTCCATTTCTGATGGCAGGTAGCAGTTAAAAGGCTGCCACGTAGGTACCTACAACCCTTAGATAAATTTACTCAACGATTTGTAAGGTATATTTCCAAAGGGTATAAAATGGAAAATGAATAAGAACATAACGGTAAGGTCTAATATAACCTTATTATATATGTACATTTGACATTAGACGATTCTATTTCTGTTCATAGAATATAATTATACGAGTCCCATATTATAAACAGTTCAAACCGTATATGTAAAATATTCAAGATATTGGGTTGGCCAAAGTAGTTGCGTTTTTTTTTTTTAGATATGTATATCCATCTATTAGGAGAAAAAACAACGCAATGAATTCCTGTGCAACCCTATAGTTTCAGTAGGTCGAGTCACTTATTGGTCAGACGAAACTGGAAATCCAGTAGGAATCCTAGCTCGTTAAACGCGACGTCGTATTACTAGCTTAACGACTCCCCGATGAAGCAATGGATGCACCCAGAGAAACCATAAGACCTGTAATCCTCTATAGGATGTCCCATAAGGAGAAATGGAATACATCAGTAACCGCATCGTTAATTTCGCCACTTACTGGATAAGTTTATCAAGCTAAGCACGGAACCACGTTACGAACGAAGAAATCTGGCCTAGCTAGTTTACTGTAGCTTAACGTCATGTCAACTTCACGTATCTCAATAATACGTCACGTTATACCTTATCTAGACACATATGGATTCAAAGGGTTTAACGTATAGGTATGCCTATACATATAAGATGAAAAAACTTAGTTTTTTTATAGCTACGCGTACGTGTATTATATAGTAGGAGATATATTTGCCCCATGCAATCTTGAATACAATTTTGAAAAAGACGCGCTTAATTCTATCGCACGGTACCCTTATGCATATCACGGATATGTGGAATGCCTCTAATCAGATTTCTGAAAAGATTCCTCGGTAGGATGTAAAAGAGGTGGGAGGGGCAAATGTCTACGTGCGAAATATAACAAGGCAAAGGGGTGGAAGTAGGCAGTATAAAGTGGATGGAACGAAATGTGACCTTGATTTTAAGAAAATTCATTTTATCCTAAACGAGAGTAAAGTTTGAGATTGACTTAAACAAAAAATGGAGTTATGGTTGGCTGGTGAGTTTGAGCGGAATGGCGTGCTGTTTGTGCCTTAAAGATTAGCCGAAAGTGCTGGGGACGCGCGCCGAGCATTAAAGGACTTTGCGATAAGATAATGTAATTCAGCAATAAGATCGAATTTCGGGATAAGGCTTAGAATTTATGTGAGGGACCTACATCGGGAAAGTTCTTAGCTCAGACTAGAAATATTTGTTGTTAAATTTTCTCTATATTCTTTCTTTCTATCCGAAGATGAGCAACGTTGGCAAACTTTATTTTAATATATTCACCATAATTTTTCGTGCTAATCTCGTGCTTGAAAATTTAGATCGTTTCTTTGACCAACTGATCCTTCTTATCGTTCCAATCATTACCCTTGGTATATTATATTTATCACTGTATCGCACCGTGAAGCGGATAACTCGTAGCGTCGCGCGTTAGTCGGTCTTTAGTGCCGGTTTTAATGATAGTGCCAGGAAAATGACGGATGAACGTGTTTCCATGTCGTCGATCGATGCCCAGAGAGAAGAGAAAGAATGAGCCTGCGACTTCGGTTGCAAATTCGAGCCTCCTGCCCTAGTTGAATCTCTGTTTACGACAGGAGTCAGGTTGGGGTGTAAGAGAGAGAAAGAAAATGGGGGAGAGAGTGAAAGATGAGTTAAGAGAAAGAGAGAGAGAGCGAGAGTAAAAGAGAGGAGGAAGGAACAGGAAACAGAATTTCAAGAGCCCAGAGAGAGATCAGTATAGAGATGACATCGAGGGTGGTGCAAACTAGAAACGGATGCTATGATCAGTTCCGGAGATCTTGTTCAGGGAGAAAAAAGAATTCTAAATCAGCGAAAGAAGCAGCTTCAGGACCAAAGAGATAAACAGGATGTTTATGTGATCAAGGATGATACCGGGACTTCAATTTTAACCCCTCTTGGTACAGCCCACGATAATAGCGGAAGAATAAAAAAAATACCGTGTCACAAAAGTCCCTCCTCTTTGACGTAGCTCCCTCGTAAAGATTGTCCCGTCACGCAGTTTGTCCTTGTAAAATAAATATAAAAAAAGTAACGTCAAAATAGAACCGGTAGCCCAAGAGACCGCGTGGTATGCAAAGCACGTATCTCCATCTCGCAGTAAGGACCTAGGGCGATAAGCCGGAAGGGCAACACCGAGGAACGCGGAAACGCATCTGACCGTGAGACCTTCGAAATCGATGGCCAACATAACCTAACCTTCCTATCGAGCCGAGACTCGAAAGCAGGAAAGCAAGAATATATCAGGGGTATAAAATCAGGTAGGAAATGTGTTTCCTGATTATTGAGGGTAGCGAACACGAGTTATTCAAAAAAACATCAGCGAGGACCTACGTACACGAGGAGAAGGTAAAACGTAGAAGCAGAAACACGGCAACACGACTTCGACTTAACACTCACCTGGTGATCCTCCCGCGGTGCGACACTGGTGAACTGCCGAAGTCCTGGAGATCGAAGTCTCGTGGCAAGCGGTCGTGGACTGAGTGAACCCGAGTTCAGACTGAGCGGTGGAGTTTCCTTGGCGCCGGTGGCGCCGCGGGGGCGAGCGTCCATCGATCGGCTTGCGGGGGTTGGGGTTGCCAAGGGGAAGGTTGGGAGAGCGAGGGGGGTGAACGCGGCGCCGACGGTCGACGTCGACGTCGACGTCGTTCGCTTGGCGCCGAAGAAGGCGGGGCGTATCACGCTTACTCTCTTCTGCACCCTGCGCTTATCTGTCTATATATGTATATATATATTTTTGTCTTTCCTTCTATTTCTACCTTTGTCACGCTCTGCCTCCTCCTCCCCCCCCCCCAGCTCTCTCTCTCTCTCTCAGGGACGTTCTACTCCCTCTCTCAAACTGCATTCTACTCCGTGAGCTTTTGCATACACGGACTCGATTCCGCGAAAGGATGGGATGCGGATGGAGTGCAATATTCCCGGAGCGGTCTGCCTGGTCAGTGGGGAAAACTACTAGGTTTTATAAGCGGTCGTTCCCGGCATCGTGAAACCACTGGATGATTTTGTCTGTAAAGGGTACCGGCGAAGCGAAATAAAAAAGGCTTATATAAACGAGAGAGAAAGAGACAGAGACAGTCCAGTGAAATGATCGATAGCAAAAATTCGAAAATTTCAAGAATTTTTCGTGAACAACGAATTCGTTTGGCACGTTGAAATAAAATTTGTTCAATATACAATTAAAATGATATATTATATTTTCATATGGAATGGCTTATCGAAATTTAATTTTGACGAACGATATTCACTTCCGTTATATTTTACTTGATTTGCGTGTTAGAAATATTTAGTTAAATCTTAATCCACTTCGATAAATCCTTAGGGCAGGAAACAAGTATATTTTGTAGAATCCCAGAATTATACTCTGATTAGCAGTAGAGTAATAAGGTAGATCAGTCGTGGGTGACCTTGTGACTATATTATACTATCCAAGCCAGAAGAAGTATATATATATATATATGTATATGTATACGGATTTTGCTGGCTCAAGACGCACCCGTCGCAAAAACAGGCGCCAATGATTAATGATAGACATTTACAAAAAAGGCCAACCTGCCTGGATATACGAAAACGTGCCTAGTGAAATAATTGACCAGCAACCACACCTTCCGGAAAAAAATGGCATTAATTTCAAGATCCCAATCGACCAAGCCATTGAATTGATAATATAAATAACTCAGGTAAAAAGTAGTCACATTAAAATTCGTCAGGCTGATTACCATAGAGGGATGAGTTAATGAGAAACTATTTCTTACGCTTACGTATCGAAACGCCCATGCGCCCTATTCAAGAACCCATGCTCTAGCTGCCATAAGTTCAAGAGGGTAGAATTTCGAATCGCGTGGCGGGAATTTAATTTATTTTACTCGACGCACGTGCTGCCATGGAAAACTTGGGCCGTTGGCAAAGAAGTCCACTGGGTCCAATGGAAATCAGATTTGTGTCAGCTGTTATTCCAGATGCCACTCTCCTATTGCAGTAATTCAGAAAACAGTATGGCAAACTGATCAAACTAAATTTTTTATCTAGATTTCTATACGATCTGATGGATTTGCAAAATTTTAATAAACGTTAATATCAAGTTTTTAGCACATTTTTTTTGTCTCCAATGTAGGTTACGTGACTCTGTTTTAATTTTTCATATCTTCACATTTAACCTCTATATGAAGAATTTCTAAAAGAACTAAGAAAAAATACATGTTTAAGCAGATCAGTCAGACACTATATTCCGGTAAGCTTCTCCGAGTTAAACGCGAGACTGTCCGACATTCCCATTTAAGAAAAGTGGGCCGTGTCGATACGGTATTTATCGATAATACACACTATCGGAACGGCCTCTTTACTATTTTCGGTCGTATTATTATTCCGGGTAGTTTCAAGACCGCAAAACGTCCATAATAATCGGCATTACGTAAAGAGCGCCGTTATCGAGCATGAAAAAACACGAACGATTCCTCGGCTATCCTCGGATACGATAGAAGGCTGCGTGAATGTAGATAAAAAAGAGAAAAAAAAGTGTAGAACCCATGCGAGCAAAAGGAAGAAAGAGAAAGAGTCAAGGAGAAGTAGTATACATATAGAGAGCAAATAAAAAAGATGTCTTCACCTACCGAGTGGCTGTAACCCTGAAACACGAAAAAAACAAAACTAGACAGAAACGAAACAATGAATATGTCAACGAGTTTCTTCTCAATAAAGACATCATCAACACCTATGACGAGAAAAGTATAAAAAGTTCTTAACAACTGATTACACCAACTGATTTTGTTTTTCTATGCTCAAACAGTCGACTTCAAACTATTGTATTTTTCAGGTTAAACGATTAGTAACTGGAACGAACGTAGATCAGTGCTCCCCGGTATCCATTGAAACTGCATTAGAGAGGTCGAAGGAAAGAGCCGGCAGACTCCCTGGGAACCAGAGAAAATGTATGGTGGTAGTAAATACCTAGGTAAATAAATTCTTAGAGCATCTAGAAAAACCAGATTAAAAGAATGGAATATCGTTGGACTAACCACGGATTAATATTCTTCAGCTATCTGTATAGGGCATGTTCTTTAGAATCGTATTCGACATTAGCTATGGAAATGTCAGACGCACGACAGACACCCTCACGACTCTTTACGCAGAACCGCTAAAACCAGCCGAGGTAGTAGTACCTTAGCTACTGCCGTGCCAACCGGAAATTACGTAATTTCCTTGCATTCTCCCAACACCTGGGCACTTTCTAGAATATCACATCGCGAACCATCGTCCCTATGGAACTCCTGGACGAATCAATTATATCGTCACGGAATTCCAGTTCGAAGTAAAAAGAAAGGGAAGAAAAAAAATTTTTGATTGAGACTGTCGCAGCGCCTTCCCTTTAAATGCATCCGATGATTTTATCTCCGAAAGATAATTCCATAAAATATGACTCCGGATTTTAGAAATAAGACAGGAAAAATAGCGAACTGGAAGGAGATGATAAAGGTATGAGCTCACGGAAACACATCTATGCACTCATACAAATTGACGGGGACCTTCTCGCAGGGTTTAGAAGGGTGTTGAGAGGTTGTTCGGGTCACGTTTTGGGGTGACAGTTGGAGGGAGAGGAGGTGGATAGGCAAGTGGAGATTCGTGTCGACCCAACGCATAGCCACGTGCGGAATTATAAATGTCGTGATAAGCATACCGTGACATCAAAATATCCATATACTTATGCATCAATGTCAATGATATTTGCACATGGCGTATATACCGGGTGGTTATTCTAATTCTATGCCTAATAGTTCACAATCATCAATTCCTGTCTGTCAGTATCTTTTTTGCATATTGCAGATATTAGTGGATACGAAAAATTTGGGTTTTACATGTATGTAGTATCGGGAAGATTCATAGTATTTAAGTATCAAGTTTAATTAGTTTAATTAAATGCTTTAACCGTTTAGTCTATTAAAAGAAATATTTGCGCATTCGTGCGGACAATATCGCTAATAACCGTTTCCAGGCTGGAAGGTCAAATGGAAAGTTTTAAGTGTTAAAATTTACGATGGTGCAGAATAGATTTAGGGATGAGCTGAAGTCCAAAACGGCCGAATGAAAATTACCAGGGCTCGAGTCGGGTGTGTGGAAAAAATAAATTGAATGTTAAGAAGGGATCCGGGAGTGAAAATAGAAAGACTGGAAGGTATGTTGTTTCGTATAAGAGGCACTTTGTTCTTAATTGGCATCCTGAAAATTGACTGGGAAAATATATTGAAATTCATTTATCGACGATTCGTGAACTTTTAAATATATATATTTCGCTTGCGACTCATATGTATCTCCCGAATACTTACTTCTCTGTATGTCGCTAGATGTATGACGTAATGTGTCATATATATGGATATACTATTATCAGGTAATACTATACCTCGTTACTATTAATCCAGATTTTTCGACGGGATCATGTATCTTCTTAATCCTTTTTTGAATGATTGTTTACCTACAATTGTATTCCGTCAGTCTGGCAACACTGTATGTAAACAGTGATTCTAATACGAAGTTATAATATAAAGCGCGCTGTCAACAGCAATACTTTTAATACAGAAAAATCTTTCCACGTTTACCACACTTTTTACGACTAGGAAAGAAAATCAAATAATACTTCGTGTACGTGGGACAGTATTTTGGCCCAAGTGGTTACGCGTATAGGATACGATATAGGTCAGACGTTGTATTATACTGGTTCCAGTAGCCGGCCGTACGCGATTACAGAATCTTACCGTAGTTCCGCCTTGGTGTGTGGTGCGATTGTAAAGTTATCATGAATAAGATATGTCGAAGTGTTTTGCAATATTTTATAAATGTTCTCGAAAGTCTTAAATAAAAATTTATTAAATAGAGATTCCAAGAAATAATTTTAATTCGGTACAAAGTGTGCACTTTCTCGTAAGCGGGGGAATCACTGATTAACCTGTAATTAATACTTGATTACATGGCATTATCTATAAAATAATATCAAAAGAAAAGTTCAACTAATTTGCTGTTATAATAATAAAATGGAACGAAAAATTTTTATTGATTTTATTAGATCGTGAAAAAAAGTTTTGAGTACGAAATTTTGAAAATTTGTTCACCCTTTGGTATAGTCTATCTGAAAACGTTTATCGAGGGAGGATGGAACAGTACCAATTGTGTCACGAATAATGGAATACGTTAATACAAGATAAGCGATTACTGTGCTTCCACGAGTTACAACGAAATCGGCCATTCTAATAACCGTAGGATCTACATTTTTTTTTACGATACAGATATTACGTCACGTGAAAAATTTCATCGTATTTCAAACTCAAGCAGCTGCCAATTTGCATAGATGATGGAAAAATTGATTGAGATTTATTAGCAGCGACACGATTACGCAGATTGGTTATCATTTAACTCAAGTAATAAATCATTCTTGTTACAAGTGCAAAGCAAAGAAAGTGTAAGGCAGTGCTTTATCCCTTAAAAAAAAAATGAATATTCATTTTCAATTTAAGATTAATTGCTATTGGATACCCAATAAATCGATCGAGCTAATACATATAGCGTTCTTGTTAATGAAAACTATAACAAAATTGAAATATAACGCGACAGAGTGCACGATTACATGCATTTCCAATTTTAACTAATTCATTAAAGCATCATCTTCCAGCTAATTATTCGCAAAGATAATTACCATTAGATCGAACCAGTCAGTATCACGCTATGATATATACTATACAGAATTATTCATTATAAAGGATGTACAAACTGAAGTTGGCTCTGCGATAGAAAACAAATAGACGGGCTAACTTCTATATGGCCTAAAGTACCTTGTATACATATATACATACATAATAAAGATATCCAATATTTTCCCACGAGACGACCCTCCTACGCAAGCGACTGTAAATCTTGAATTTTTGTACAGGACACGATTTCTTACGCAATTTCACGTTGTAGTATTTAACTACTTCGTGCGCGTAACGTAACTTGCGTATCCTAGTCATTCATATAATGATATATAAATATATATACACACATGTATATGTATACTATACAAATACAAATCGTAATATCCTGTCCGCTTTCGACTGACCTATACATAATTATGTATTAACTTTCACTACTATTCGCGTGTAATAAAACTGACCACAACTATAGCAATGACTATTTTTATCGTCCAACAGATTCTAGATATTTCTTTATTATGTCAGACCACAAAATGTGCCCTTGTTTACTATTCACCCGGTATGCCGTTTACCTCAAGCCTCCTCCTTGAGGATACTAACATCTTTGAAGTCACCATAGAGTGGGATTATCCTGAGTGGGTTAAACCATAACTCAGATCAATGTCAAAGCAGGGTGGGCTTAAACGAGTGTGGAGAAAGTAGTGAAAGAATTGCGTTGTCTTCCAACTCGTGAAATTCTCCACTGTCAAGAATGGTTATTCCTGTGTATGCTTATAAAGAGTATAAATATCGTATCTACGTGTGTGTTAAATACGGCGTAAAATTTATGAACATACATTTGATTCATTGTTGAAAATTAAAAAAAAAATTAATAATATTCATGGTCCTGGTAATTCGAAAGGCAAAAAAAATGTTGACTGATATTATTTTATACGCGAACAATAATCGCTGGGAAATCTCGTGGAATTGCATCGCATATATGATTTGACCCGATTATGGACAGTGCATAATATTTTTATCATTTCCTTGATTGCCAGCCGGATATCAGATAGTGACTGGTTGTATTTGCGGCTTGTCAAGGACTTTACTGTTTGGCAGGTTTGCAATACGAGCAGACCACCTGCGATATTTAATTGTAATATCAAAAATTGGTACTCCTTCCATATAATATGCACATATCCGCTTTGACATGCTTATTGTATCAATTATAAAATTCCTTATGTGTTTGTAATTAATGATATTATGAGGTTAAAGTCTATAATGCCCATGTGTTGCTTTCGAAGTTTTTCATTATGAGGTCAATTAAATGTTGGGTTATTGTAAATTGACAGTAGCAATACAAAGGATACCAATCGAGGTATTTTAATATTAATGAAAACACGTGCACAATTTTTAATGGTCTATTGTATTTTAGCTAATAAAAAAATTGAATAATCATTTCTTCACTGCACAATAATTATCCAAGTACAAATTCGTGTTGCACCTGATGAGAAATCTGTATAGCAGCTTATTAACGATTTTAAATCTTTCAGTCTGGACACGTTTGACTGGAAAATAATGCCTGATCCTGGAAACAGGATGCGTCTGAGATTCGATTATTTTTCTGGTTTTCCTATTGCTTTTCCTCGTGGTTGTCGTCGGCGATCCGTTCACGAGAGATCGGAACTCTTTACGATGATCCTTAGTGGCTGCACTGTGAGTGTAAATAGCATTGACGTGGTAAAGATGGCAACCCTGATAAAGTACAGCAAGACCTGGAGACATGGTATAAAGAATATAAAAAAAAAGATTACAGGAAGAGCAAACTTAACATAGCTTAAGACGAAGCAGGGAAAATAATTGGATTATCGTGATTTACAAATTTTTATGTAAAATTTTAATCGTCATTTTGACTGTTCAATAAGCATTTGGCAACGTTGCCAGGAGTAACTTTCACTGTCACAGGGTGGCCATTCCAGTCTCACGAGTAAAAGAGCCTCCTTTGGGTCTCGTGAGGTCAGACAAAAATATTAAATTAATTAATTAATATATCAAGAGAAAAGTCACTCGCAATCCTGAATCAAAATTAAATTTGTTTAAATTATTAAAAACCCTCGTACCAAGTGCAGTAAAGCCAATTCGGTGTTGAACATTGAAATTGCATTGTCTCTTGAGAAAATAGAAGTGCATATTAAAGCTGTAATTGAACTTTCACGTATTTACGTCTCCGCGGACATAAGTATCACCCTATATAAGAGCTCATCAAAGAAATGTGCAAAAATTACACGGTACAAAATTGCAATGTAATATACCTTGGATGACATTGCCTCCTACATCCTCTCGCCAGTGCGGGGATACCTGTGTAGTCAACAATGCAGAAAAGTGCATCTCTGGTAGTGACTCTTGGACTGTTGACGAAATTGTAAAAGTTGACTTTTCCACTGAAAATTCTTTCCAGATTCTTGCATTACTTTTGAATTATGTAAACATGAAAAAAGTTTCTCATGTAAAATACATGCAGTGCTTCACTGTGATTATGATTTTAAACAAGTTTCTAAGTTATTATAAGTAAGCCAAGTTTATCGACCCTTATTAATTTGTATGCGAGTAGATACAGTGACTCGTACTAATATTCGTAAACTATACTATTTGAGAAATTATTGTTCGTTTTGATTGTCTGTAATAGTATTATTGAATTTATTATTTTTTAATATAATAAAGTACTCATTACAGTTATTAGAAACATTAATTTTATTTATTTATTACATATAGTTTTTTGTATAATAAACTACACACTAAATAATTTCAAGATTCGACGTCGCAAAAATATTCGGATACTCAACGACCAATAATGTTTCAACATAAATAATATTTGTATCTTCGAGTAAATTATTAAAATATTAATATTTTGTCGGATAGCCCTTTTGTTTAATTACGTGTCGCACTCGATTGGGCATATTGGTAATAATTTTTTGTAATTAATTCAATGGAATATCTTTCCATTCTTCGATTAATCGTTGCTTTAACTCTTCCTTTGATGTGATTGGAGTCGTTCGAATTTTCTTGTCCAAATAATCCCATATGGTTTCTATGGGATTTTCTGTTAAACATATCCTTAGAGCGATGACGGCATCTCCGATGCTTAACTCAATTTCTTATATCGATATTTATCCTTAAAGGATTTATTCTTCTTATTTTTTCAATATTTCGTCATTTCTATTTTTAGTATCTGTGTCAAGTATCTACGAGCATACAGCGATGCGGTTCGTGAACTCAAATCAAGTTTTACAAGCAATTTCGGGAAAGTCCTCAAATAATATTTTCAGATGTATAATAAAAGTGAAAATGGCCTAAACTTTTTTTTATCCGTTTTACGCAGTGACATTGATTCTTGGTGGACTTTCTTGGAATTGTTATACAAAGAGTGCTCAAAGGTTTTCCAATTTTGATTTTAGTTCTAATAATATCCATAAATAGTAAGGATAATCAATTCTTTATTTCTCTTGTATACTTTTTCATCGTTTTTCTCAGTAGCACCTGTCAAGTTTTCTCTCGCTTTCTTACTTCCATTTCTTACTTCTGCTTACGGGAGAAAAAATTATTTCAATAACCAAAGGATGATCATCCTGTCAATAATCAGATTACTGTAAAAAAAAAAATCCCACCTAGAGTGACGTTTGATCCACACGTCACTAAGCCGTTTCAATTCAAATCCAATCGAATGGCTGAGCTGACTTTTGTAATTCCCGGTCAGTCGGGATCTTTTTATTTTTTTGTTTGTCTCTCGTGTCATGTTATTCAGCAGATCACAAAGAAATTGAACGTTCATGAATGAAAGTTGATTGACGCGTGTTTTCAATAATGATCATGTCCATTGTGTGTATTTAATATGTGCCCAATGGATATATGAATACGAGAACAGGGATATTGCAGCATTACCAAAGTCAATTAACCAGTCAAATATTAATTCAAGGTAAAATAAATTTAAAAATCAGCGAATAGAAATAACCCTTTGTTTTACTCAGTGTAATTCTTAATTTTTAATTTTACATTTCGTTCTCGACGTCCAAATCAATAAGAATTGACTTTCTCCGTCCAACCACCCACGCACTGGCCAAAGTTTCTTCCTTTGTTCAGCTTCTATAAGAAATTTTTTGCAAAAAGAACGAGTGTCCCAATTTGGTAAATTCTATGTAAGCCACTGCATATTTACGTGTGCAAATATAGAAACTTTTCGATTTCTAAAATCGCACGAAGAACTATACATGGGAATGATAATCAGTAGCGTGATCGCAATGCTTATCAGGCCACTCCTCAAAATCACTCTAAATGCAGTTTAATCTGAATTTACAAGAAATGGTGAAAGTCAAGCATGACACTCGATAATTAGACTACAATATAAATGTAACGTAAAATACTACCCGAAGTCAACGATGGATCATGGACCAGCTAATATATCAATTAAAGATAATGAAATCATGACGTAATTATTTTTTATTTTTTGTTACTTTTAATTAATACTACTAAGAATTTTGTAAAATCACATTGTCAAACTGTTATTTAAAAAATGTTTAAGAATCTCGGTTTACCGGTATCTCACAGGAGCCAATAATAAAATTCGAAATTCACTTAACGATAATCATTGCTGAATTCACTTTCTGTTATTGTCCATTAATTATATGTATTTTAATCTTTATAATTCCATCCAGCATTTTCAACGAGTACCTACGAGTGGCCGCACAGATATCGTTACACACTCAGCGCAAAAATTCCACGGACTTACTAGAGCACGGTCCAACTCGTATAAAAAATCATTCCACGGCCTTTTCCCATAGCTCCAGTGCGTAACTGTGCCGCAGCGAAGTCAGGCCGTTGTTTAAAAAAGATATTTGAGATACAATGACAATCCTTTTCATCGTGCATATATACAAAGTATATCATAAGCCAATAAAAAGAATCGCCTGACTTTCTTCACGGGTCTCTCTTTGCAAAAAAGAATAATCACGGAACGAAGCTGATGGAAAATGACAAGAGAAAACGAAGTGTCACTGAATGAAATCCGATATCTCCATTAGTCTCTACGTTACAAGACACAAAATTGACATCCGACTAGAATCAGACATCTGGAACTCCTCGAATGAATTAATATCTTAATTAAAAAGTCTAGACTTAAAAAATAGGATATAATCACATAATGCAAACATTTTCGAAATCCCACAAGATCGAAGCCACAAATCCATAAATCTTATCTGCTGAAAGTAACGTACTAAATCTGGGACAGATGTTACATCACACGTTCGGAAATCGAAAGCGGAAACTTATTTCTTTTCTCTCTCTCTCTCTCTCTCTCTCTCTCTCTCTCTCTCTCTCTCTCTCTCTCTCTGTTTCGAGAAATTTATTGCGTATACAGTCCACTTGGTGAGTTAACAGTAATTCGACCTTAGTCTCCTGGTCTTGGCCTTAATGTTGAACGGCAGTCACACCGATTCTTTCAAGGTCCCTTGACCACTGATCTCTGATCGATTTTGATCCCAAGGAAAATACAATCTAATCGATCTTCAATTATCACTCCATATAACTCGATTGCTTAGGGTGCGAATACCAGTCGGTAATAGAAAAGAGAGAAAGAATGATAAAAAATTAAAAAAAAATAATCAAACTAAGGAGCTCGTTACTCGTACCGTTGAACCGTGAACTCTCGAGGACTAGAGAGCCGGAAGACAATAGGTAATTTAACAACGAGAAACGCCCTTTCGGTATTGCGATCGTGATCGGCGTGAAATCGGCCGGGAAGACGAATATCGAGCGTCGTCTGCTCGGGCATCGACCTGATCCCTGGACATGAAATATTTAAACGGGCGATTGTCGAAATGAAAGTGATGTGTTATATTGACCAAGTCTCATCCACGCTCTCCTCATTTTCACTCCTCAGCCCACTTAGACCCAGTCCCATAAACGGATCTCGCTAAATATGACATATCGAATAGAATTTCTCTGAAGAGTAAAATAAATCATAAAATTATCGCGCACCCAATCGTACTGATAATTTTTAGAAAATTTCAGTCCGAATGATTGTTGGGAAAAATTATTTTAACTAAGGCATTAAGTAATGATGGATCGGAACAAAAGTCGATTTGATATATAGTATATGCACGAAGAGAAAGAAAATGGCCCCGGGCCTAAATAACCTACGTTGGGGGACACACGTGAGACTTCGTATACAAGTAAATCGTGCGTGAGTGGGTACGTATTAATATATGCATGAAGATCTCACTCATACATTGACGCACCCGCAATTGTGTGCAGGTCAAGGAGTTCAAGTGAAAGTATTAAATATCAGCAGCCTCTGGATAGATCTCCGCGTAGCGTTATTTATTTGTACATTCAACGCCATCTACCGTTATTCACACCTTAGGATGCTTTTTCATATTTTTATCTATTGATAGAATTATACCATTAAGCTTCGATACAATGCCGTACGATATGTATGGTACAAGAAAGAATGAATTATAGAAATGATATATTACGTCCGTTGAAAATTTTTAACTGCTTATTATTTATCATAAATATAAGTATCTTACACAAGCAAAGAGACGATGGATACGTCACTCCTTTGTATAAGGAGAAAAAAAGTGAAAGCCCAATTATCGTCTAGAATTACAATAACAAATGCCAATTTGTAATTGACTGTTTACCGTCCATGTTAACCGAGTCATTATGATATTATTATGAATGACTCCCTTTACCAAGTCAGTTACCATCTTTGATTCACGGACGTTGAAAATCATTCTACAGTGTTCTCACATACGCATCCTGAAGGTTATCTTCTTCGTGTTTCTTCAAGTGCATTTTATTTTCCCTCGACTTTCAAATGCATACCTGCAGTCATAGATGCATTTTCTATTTACAATGTGTTCAACTCGATAGCGCAGAAGAATATATATATATATATACAGTGTGCTACCATCATAAAATCATACAACAATTATAAAATCAATCAATTTCCCCTATGAAAAGTTTCATAAAATTTACGAAAATAAACAATACAAGGGAGTAAACAGAAAAAATTTTTTGAAAAAAAAATATTGCATAGGAAGAGGAAGAATGAGGGAATGGAGTGGCAACAACCTACAACGCTTCTCCAAATAAATAATCAAGATTGCAGAGGTGCTGATACAAATAACTTAAAGTCTGTTCAATATTTTCAACGTACTCGTATCAATACATTACGATCACTGTATATATGTATACAGGTCGCCAATGTACAATAGAATCCCAAGGAAATCTTCGTCCTGCAAGATGTTCGATTCTCACGTAGAGTTGTCAAGTTATTATGGTTTTTGGGTAAATTCATGACCCACGTGTCGCACGGGATTCACGTTGTAATATGAGTCACGTTCTCACGTTCGTTACCTGTAAAGCTACATTGCTGCAAGAAACATGTCCGTTGCGTAAGAACACACAGGTTTTTGCAACAGCAAGAAGAAGCACAATGGCCACAACTGTACGAGCGACTACCGATTCGCCGGATCCTTTTCTAAATATATTTTTCAACGTTCAATCCTTCCGCCGTGAATCTAGTCAACTCTGTACGTATATATAAATAACTATGGTTGTTTAACACAAAAGAATTCCTTTTAGCCTCCTGAATCTTTTTCTTATCTCATCAAGCACAATAGGCTTGTAATCATACTTTTTCAAGATTATCTTACGATTCTTTATTCGATACCGATCTGCTACAAGTATCTTCCTGCCATTTTAGTCAAACTTACGTACAGTGTGGTGGTACTGTCATGTATGGCTGTCATAAGTGTATATATATATATAACGTATCACGATAAAAGTCTGTTATGTCGAAACACTCGTGCAATTCGTAGGCATTTATTTTGCTACCGGCGAATAACGAATACGTTCCACAACTTATATAGAAATTGTATATTCGGATCGGTCGTTCGCTGCCATTAGAGTAACGCTGTTTTGTAAACTATAACGAGGAGCGGATTGCTCCTTAGATATTGCAAGAAGGCACAGATGAAATCTCCCGCGAAGATAGTATACGAATGTCGTAAGAAACGCGCATTCGCGCGTAATACGAAATTGTCGTTAGTCACGGCGTATACTAACGTTATTATGCTTATGTTGATTGTCTATTCATGAGTTTCGCGACATAATGCGAAAGTGCGGGCAAACACGTCTGACGGACGGAGAAGGACTTTCGCTCGGGTGCATCGACGAGCCAACGACTTCGACAGTCGAGCCGATACATAAGCAGAAGCAGTGATCGACGCACTTCTTCGCATTCGTAGCTCCGATAATTTATGATCCTCGAAGATCCTTTCGAGCGGCCCAGTAGGTCGCGAAGAATATCGACACCGATAACTGTGGGAATCTGAAAAGATCAATAGCTATAATTCATAAGATACCTATACCCATATATATACAATATACGTGTGCATATATTGTAATGATTTTCTTATTAAAAGAATCAACAAAAAAAAACTCACTGTATTCTTAGGAATTGCGAATAGTCAATGGCCTTCGAGATAGTCAGTATAACTATTGGATCTCGACTATAGAGACTCTTAAGGTCGTTAACAACGTCCAACCTACAATGTCCACGACTATTGATTTACGTGTAGAACTTTCATACGGCGAATAAGAAACTTTGGTAAAATTTTTTTTACAGATAATTAATATACTAGCAGTGTATTTACTGTTGTCGTTTTCTTTCCTTTCTGACATTTATGCTTGGTTGTTATATTTTGTATAAATAATGCTTCTTTATTAATCACGAGCAACAGTGCTTCTCGCAGTGGTGCCTGATTGTGATCTTCCTTGCGTGAGCGATGATTCTTCGTAATTGCCCTGTGTCTGTTATGACGTTGTCGAAGAACACGGTTTCTAGGTTGGAGGACTTTACTTCTGTCGGAAAACGGCCGGCATAACAGTCGAGCCATGACAAAATAGAAATCACAAGGGCCTGGTCCACGTAAAGTTTCACGCATCCTGCCGTATTAAATACTCATTGCGAGATATGAATATTCAGCATGATATGCGCGACGTCAAATTGCGCTTGGCAGAAAGCACGTGGTGGGAGATTAACGTCTGTTAATATAGTTATTGTCTGTGACGTTGACATTGACCTGCGTAGACGGTAACATCTTTGTACCATCTATACGGACGGTATATATACCAAGATTCTTTGGGTAAGAAACAAAAAGCCCAAAAGGCACAGACGGCTTCTTCGAATTCTCGAATAAACGATGATGAATTCGCGCGTGATCCTGGAGGGTTCGAAACTTTCCTATTGGTAAATTAGAGAGGGAGATAGAAAGACACAAGGATGAAATAAGAAAGAAGAAAAATGTAATCCGTAAGAGATTCCATCATGATTTCATCGTACGCTCCTGCGAATATGCATATATACACATAAGGCGAATAAATATCTACCCGCATGACGGAAATAAAAGCGATTTGGATTTACTTTCGTTTGAGCTTCCATTTTTCCTCAAGGTTTTCGTCAGACCTTACAGCTCCTTGATTTCCCGAAGAGGCGAAGCATTGTCGAGTCGATCGATAAGACGAGGGTATGGGATGAGCAGGATAAGGTGGATCAGGACAGAGTTGGAGAAGTAAGAAGAGATCGTTGAGAGGATGTGGATGAGATGATGGCATCTGCCAGTCACCTTCTAAACCCCTACCCAACCTAGATCCTTCAGGTAGCACGATGCAAAGTATAATACAAAATGGTTCCCTCCTGGCGATGGGCCCATTCCGTCTGACAGGGGACAGGCCAAGGTACCTATAGCTATATCAAAAGAGTACATGATAAAATACAAGAAAGGGGGCCCTGCTTCGCGGTGAGCGGGATAAGCAAGGAGCTAAGGCGAACCATGGTATGTTAAAGGGGGAGTGATCGTGGTGGGATTGACAAAGCTAGCTGGATCGTCGGCTGCCACTTTCAACGACAGTAACCACGAAGACGCCATGACGCGATCATCGCTTCCACTCTGGACTCGGTGCTCCAAGTTCTGTCTAGTCGCTGCGCTCTTCCTTGTCTTGATAGCAGCACGTGAGTCTTCATCAGGGTCCTTCGAGGCCTCTTTGCTTTGTCCCGGTTGTGGCTTCAGTTACCTTTGAGCTTGCTTCATCCCTTATGTACCTACTCCATCACGCA
Source organism: Calameuta pygmaea (assembly GCA_031762395.1). NCBI lineage: Eukaryota > Metazoa > Arthropoda > Insecta > Hymenoptera > Cephidae > Calameuta > Calameuta pygmaea. The sequence goes on along the minus strand of JASANN010000387.1, from coordinate 618,081 downwards.
TAGCCAATATTCCACAGGTTCTAGGATATACAGAATTCATTAAGTGTTTCCGTCTCTGGGATCCTTAAAAGTTTACATTTTATCGCACATGCTATTTATAGATAGTGTTATGGATCACATCGTATTAATGCGTTCGCTATTAACCGCTTTAAGTCACGAATGCACGTGCAGTCTACGTCGCTACGTCGCTTCCCACATTCTCGGATGTCTCGGCTCTTTGACACTTTTTTTCTCGTTCACCCTCTATACGCGGAAGCTAATATCGCGCTATATTTAATCGAGTTTAAATATCGAGTAAATACCGTTAAATTGGCTATGCAATATCCAGGGTAGTAAAGCTTTGTGAAAAAGTCGAATCGCAAATTCTGAAAGAGCCCTTGCGAAAATATCAAGAAACTTGAGTATTATGGCGAATTTAACAAAAGAGTGAATTTCATTTTACGACAAAGTTACGTTCCGCTCGCGATTCCTATATCTAACTTTCCCGCGACCGGAAACTACGTGTTTCGCCAAGAATTCTTCTTCCTAGTCGCATCTACCTGCACGACGAAAGTGTCAACTACTTTGTGTCATTTGTCCCTTGTACGTATAACTTGTACCGTTAAAATGTCAAAAAACTATTTTTACTCACATTTTCATGTCAATGTTGCCGCTCTATTTCGTTCAGACTTTCACGTCTTGATGCATTTTTTTTTCTTTTCCTTCCTTCATCCGTCACATTATACGTTCGATTAAGCGTCGGTATTAGAGCGATGATCTTCTGTTGGCAATACGATGCGATCATTAATTTTGAGTAACGACAAATTCCACAACCATTAAGTCCCGCTGCTGCAATGATGATCTCCTATTGGAATGATTGTGATGTATGTCAAGTCCATTTGCTGCAATGATGATCCACTATTGGGATGATCATGATTTCGATTAAGCGAATTCTACGTCTCTTAAGTACCGCTATAATGACTAGCGTCATCAGCTACCGATTTGCCCGTATTCTCAATTAGCGACAGGCAAATTCTGCCTATCACAAATAACGATACTGAGATGATCTAGGTGATGAAATAGAATGTCAATTAATGGCGAACGTCCCTCGATCCAGACCATATATACATATATATTCCGAACGTACCAGAAGCCAAAGAGATACAAGAAAGTATTTTTGATGATATACAAATAGTCGCAGCTTAATATAACTTCCGATAAATTACGATAATAAAAGAAAAATATTTTTCAAAATTCTCTATTATCACGCAGAAAGTCATAACTATTAACCCTCCTTATATTTAATCACGATTCAGATTCCTTGCGCAGTCGCCTTACTAGGTCAAGTACTTCGTCCAAAAATCATCTCTTTATTCTTTTCAAAGTTACTGTACACGGCAATAAGATAGTAAAAGATAATTACATGATTTCCGTGGGTTTCTGGTACCCATAATAATAATAATAAATAAAGCAGCAAAATCGTTCAAACTATAAAAATTTAAATACCGCATCACGGAAACGGTATACTCAGTCAAATAAAAATTCTCTCTCTCTCTCTCTCTCTCTCTCTCACCTATATTGAAGTTCGCAACTTTTCAACAGCGGCTACTATGTTCTCGAGCTAAGCGATTAATGCCGTATGGATGGTTTTAAAGGGGGCGTGTCCAGCAAGGATATAAAGGCTGCATATTATCGCGAAAATATACTCGTCACGGAAACGATGATCTCGAACAAGATAATATAAATATCTGAAACCGAAAAAAAATCCCAAATACAAAACTGCTCGATAGAAACCGACGAATTCACTATGTTTATTTTACACTAAATGCTTTGACTCGACACGCCTATCGACATCCTGCTGCCTGCTGACATCATTGATCTAGAGGAAATCATTTTGCCAGATCTGAACAATCAGTTCTACACAAGAATTTATCCTATAACAGATCGATGCTACCAAATATACTCGTTCTAGCCATTTAGAATTAAATGATACTGTAGCAGAGCTAATGAGAATATTTATGATCCATGAATAATCGAAAAATACAAAATGGACATAATGTCTCAAAAATAAAAGGAAAACGAATATACATGTAATTATTGGATCTCAGTTGCTTCCTGCAAGTCTTTCATTTACGTGACAGTCAAAGGTACCGGTGATCGATCCTCTCTCAATCTTATGGATCACCGGACGATCTACGAACGACGGGAGGATCGTTGCGACACGACGTCACATACAAACTGCCAATTATGTTACCGCCTTCTGCTTTCTCCTCTGCTTGAAAATGTCAACGGTTCATTGACATCGTGCAGTTACGTTTTCGGCTGTTGTTTTGATTAGTCAAACGGACGAGCAATGACTAGGACCTTTTTTTGTCTTCTTTTCTCCCTTATACAATTCATCTTGTTCTTAGCGGTAGTCAAAATCAGACTTTGCAGGTGATACCAATTATCGCGAAAACACTATGCTAAAATTGAGAATAAGCTCATATCGCTAATTTGAAATTGACAAAGTCTGACTTATTGATGTTTGGAGACGATTGATTTTCTAGCCGCGTACTTGTCTTGCGTAATCTGATGCAGACGAACTGACATGGCTTTACTGTACAAATGTCAAGTTCTCATCTTTTTTTATTTTTGCCTCGGTAGAAAATGTCAAAGCGTTCAATTCAGTTTCTGTGGAATCAGTTTAATTGGTAAAAAATTAAGTTGTAGATACAAACAATTTTTTTTCCCTATGAAATCTTCAGATGTCTCCATATATGGAGACTGTTTCTCGGACTGACGATAGTCTGGAATGCCATTCGAATACGTTGCATATGTAGATACGGTGATAGAGCACATTCCTGCTACCAGGATTCTACGTAACATGTTATAGATACGTAGACATGTATATATATATATAACGTATCCGTAGTGGAATTTTTTTAGAAGAAAATAATACAGAAGATGAGATAGACTCTAGTATGTACCAACAAATCACACTTTCCGGCGCCTTGCTTGTTTACGGGCTTTTCTGTACGTCTCGATTAATTATCAGCTCACCGTTAATTAATCGATCCGTTGACACCTTAATTGGGCGAACGGTTCAACGAACAGGCGCGTATGTTTATTCGTCGGGTGAGAAAGGGAAAAAAAGTGAAATACGAGTGAAGTGTTACACGGGCTGAAAACACCTACGCTTCGATCAGAATACGCGAGACAATCAATAAACGTGGAAAATCAATCGAAGTGCACACATGTTGCCACTTAATTAAAAAGATTTCTCGATATTAATTTCATATAAATCCACGATGCATGGCAGACAGAAATTTTGTTATTTATTAATAATTCCTTAAAATACAAAAATTCGTTTAGATTCTTATCCCTAGTTAAACCGGTTTTAATATATGCTCAATCGATAATTACAATGTTTATTGGTACACCGAGCAATAAAGTTACCAATATTAATATTGATATTTAGAATTCGTCAAAAATAAAAAATAAAATTTTAAAAACCGTCTTATAAAGTAGCACGCTAAATATTCTCATAGTACACTGTAGAATAAATCTACTAATTAATATTCGTCTTTCGTAATCCTTATCTTATTCATCAGCTTATCGTTCTCGATAAGACTACCCATGACGTGTTAGGAGAATCAGTGTTAACATTTAGGTACCACAAGATTTTTCAAAGACACTACGGTCTAACCCTTTCGTGACAGGACGATTCCAGGGTAAAATAATAGCGACCAAATAGCCAAGAGCTAAACGGCGGTTGACATGACCGGTAATGGTGATTCGCCAGGCTCTAATGAGGAATGGTTCACATTCCGTGGTCCCATGCTATACGATCTGCCCTACATGCCAGAGCAGAGAGGGTAACGGCTGAGAGCAGAATGGAAGCATTCAGGGAACCTAGTTTTGCATGCTAAGGTTGGCACAAGACGCGGGATTGATGTCCCCATGTAAATGTAATTTCTACCGTTAACCGTCCAATCCCACGTCGAAAGTCAATTCGTCCAGGATTGCCCGTTAGTTCAGATTTTTTCCTCAGTCAAAAAGGGCGATATATTTTTACGTAGGATACCGAAGAAGATTTATTGCACCTTTCTCTACTATGAACACTGTATTCAGGATCACAAATATATACAGGCAATGTCCGCGTTCGCTTTATGGATGCTAATTGCAATGCCGACTACGCAATCTCCCGCTTCTCGTAGCAGCTAACGAACATCATTGAGAGATGAGATTTCTCTATTTGCAGAGCAATGCCATGGAGCCTACTATGGGAAGCTGATAGGAAGACTCTCTGAACTTCATCACAAGGTTAGCGGTGAGGTTTATGCAGTGGACGGGAGGACTCTCTATATTAAGGACTTTACCTACGACGGCGAAGGACCAGGTGAATAATAAATGATACTTGTATTAGGATACTTTTGGTTGACTTTTTTGTTGACTTTGGCGAGTTAATTATTATACAGAGACTGAAAGGTAATGTGTCGTCCGTATAACTTTCATCGCTGATTGGTAAAGCGTCGAGGGACGTAAAAGTGGTAAAGAGGGGGGAAAAAAAAAAAGAAAAAAAGGCGCCCGAGTGACTTTCCCTGACACGAACGCTACGGGAATCCACCGCTCGATTTACTCTTCTTGAAACTTTCCCAAAACTTCGAGCCGGCTACTTTCGATTTGAATAAGTAGATCTGCTCGCTCGTTTTTGACTTCCCTGGATAATCTCGAGAATCCTTCCACGACGTAACCTCACGGAGGTTAGTACCTGGAGTGTTTGCCGACGTCTAACCGAATGGCGTCCCGGTACGGGTTTCAGCTCGGTACTGAAAACTGACGCCGGCAAACTTGTCCCGTCCGTAAAAGGTACGACTCCGCATCACTTTCCAAGAGTTCGCTACCTCAGTGTATATAGACGCCACTCTCACTTTCGTCCTGGCTCGAGCATCGAATAATTATAAGGACAGTGGATCGTCGACGCCATTAAAAAAAAAGAAGTGGAGACACGTTAGCCTTTTTTTCTGAATTGAAAAGCAAACGAACAGTTTCAATATACGAAACTTGACAGCAAAACAGAAGGAATCGTAAAGAATAATTAAAATTATTTTACCAAATTTTCTTAACCGTAATTATTTATTTTTCAGCCGCCTTCTTCTATGCTGGAAACTCAAAAAATCCCAATGGCAATGGATTCAGGGTTCGAGATGAACATGGAACGTGAGTAAAATTGATTAATGCATATTGAAATATTAAAAATTGCTATGATGATCAAATTACGTAAGATTCATTTCTTGCTTGGTACACATAGGACCAATGTTCTCAAGCGGTACCGTAAAAAGGACATAACCCTGACGTTGCCAGAGGGCAAGACCTTGAACGACATTAAATGGTTCTCAGTATGGTGCGATGAATTCTCCGTAAGTAACTTTCAATAGACTAGTATCTTTAAGGTCGGCCATTAAATCATACTTCAATGCCATATTATCAGCATACTACTCATGCCTATAGTGATAAAACAGTGTACCTTAATATCTGGAGCATAATCACTATTCCTTATGGATTCCAAGGTTTTCAAGTCTAACCATAAGTATCTCCCTCGAATAAAGGTCTCAATGTCGGAATAGCGATTAAACAGCGATATAGCAGACCGCTTACTGTAACAAATATATGAAATGAATGTCCAGGTGAATTTTGGCGACGTGAAGATCCCACGTGGTTTTGATTACCCGCGACCTCAGAAATTGGCTGCATTGAACGGGGTCCACGGTGTCAGCTCAGAACCTGTGGTCGTCGTCGACGCCCAAACTTTGCTAATTCCTGGATTCAGCTACGACGGCGAAGCTCCTGGTAAGTTTGAAATCAAGCTTCTTGGCTTTATAACGAGAAGTAAAATATTTATAAGTTTCAAGTGGATTTAATTAACGTAAACATGTCTGTCCCCGACAGACGCTAAATTCTGGGTGGGTCCTGGACCATCACCCTCCCCTCAGGGAATACGAGTTCCTGACGAGAATGGAAAAGTAGTTCCGTTACGTCGATATGACAGGAAGACCATTGTACTGACCTTACCCGATGACCTTACCATTCACCAGCTTGGACATTTTGGCGTATGGTGCGAAGCTTTCACTGTCGACTTTGGCCACGTGAAAATTCCTCAGGGCTTGAACGTACCACCATCGCTCAAGATGCTTGGAGTTTCTCCTCAGGTAAGTTACACTTTTATGGCTGTAGACATCAGTACCAGCCTGAAACCTTCGCTCTAACTGGAAGAAACTGTTCCCGACCTCCATAAGGTTTATGATCGTAACAGATCGCATCCGTGAGGTTTGCTTCGGACATTGGCAAATCTAAGCCATTACGTTATGAGAAAACTTAAAAATCTTTTCCCCGCCTACACTTCATTCTTCACACTCATATAGAAAGAAAGTCATGAAATTACTTTGTAAATTGGTAATTCAATAATTTTTTATTATCCACTAACCTTTAATCCGATTTATGCAGTAACCGCTACGTTCATCAGAAGTTGAGTAAGAAAGGATTTATAGGTTTTCGAGATTCTCGGAGTAACGTTCACGGAATTATTTATCATCCCGTTGAGTAATCCTGGTATACGGTGTACTGTGTTTTTACATGCTAGACAATTTCACCACTAATTCCAGTAGCGGTAAAATCCGAGGCGATTAACTCCGCGAAATGCTTCCACTCCTTCTAGCCAGGGATAAATTACGGAATTAAACAGTAGCAGTGAGAGAAATGCAGAGCGTGGATATACGGTCTATTAAATCGTGAAAAGGATATGACTCGGTGATACCAAACGCAGGTAGCCGATGTGAGAGTGATACTAAATTTACCATACTCAAATCGCGAGCAACACGGTGATATGCACTCTGTGGTAAAAACACGTACACCACCTATAACAAAACATCACCGAGACAATCGCACGTCCGCTTTTCACTTGAGGAGTCAATGTCGCGCGTCGTATCGTTCAACAACAAATTTATCTTCCACAATATTCAAGAGAAAGACATCTCATGAGTCCCTGTACCATTTTGGTACCAAGAATTTTGAAATTGCTAGTAGCGCACATAGCCCGCAAATACTTTAAGATATTTCATGCTCGAAGATCCTTCAATGAGAAGCAGCTAGTAGGTATTGCAATTTCACCATCGGAATTTCATTCTTCCTTCCCCGGAAGTACCGGTAGCAACGAGCTTAGATCAAATAGCTAGCTCAGCTATACACATAGCATCGATATCATATGTTCCCGATATCCAACTTATCGCATCGTTTCCACAAGTTTTACCGCATCCTCCTCGCTCGCTTATAGGGTTGAACATGATGATATCAATGATGTCGAGCTAGGGTCCATATGTTCCGGTAGGACTTCTGGATGATCATTGTATGGAAGGCACACCTAAAACCCTGTCTCTGTCCTTGTGTTGCAGAACGTGCGCGGGGGGCAGGGACAGTCAGCATACACACTCTACCAACAAACATCTCCCACTTCTTCTTCTGCTTCTTCCTCTGCGCATCCCTCAGCGTCCTTACTCGATCAGCAACACTATCGTCCCACAACGTACCGACCTCTTCTCCGTCGTGACGATCAGGTCCAGGTGGTTCAGGCTCTGGACTACCGTATACCAAAGAGCCTTCAGCTCCAGGAACCTATTCAACAACTGCACCAGGTCCAACTACCCTACCAGCTCCAACCCCAACAACTTCCGGTTCAATACCTCGCTGAAAATCCAAACCTGACACAGTTACGTCAGCTCGCAAATGTTCAGACCACCCAGCCGATCGTTCAACAGACCAATCAGAACCCTGTTCAACAGCATCCCTCATCCTTGAACCCATCGCAGCTTCCTGGTGGGCTGCGGTATGACGGCCAGGCCACTCGTTTCCTGGGCAACCCATATTATACCCAGGAAGCTGTTTCTCGACTTGGGCAACCGCAACAAGCCTCGTACTCGAGACTTTTACGTTATCAGGGAGATCAGAGACTCGATTCTTACGTGCGTTATTGATCGATTCATATTGCCTAGGAGGTTTCCAATTCTCGGATGCTCTGTCAAACGGTATCAGGAGAAAATGGCGTTGTACTCACATTCATCCGTGCACTTTAATCCTTACGCTATGTATTATACTACATGCTTATAGCTGTTTATTTTTTGGAGTCACACGTAGTGACACGTCAAATCGACCTGTGACAGTGTAAAGAGTCTTTACAAAATTTCCGAGTTAATTGTGGCCCTTATATTTTTTCCTTTTTTCCCCTTCTTAATTTTTCTTATTTATTTGACGCTACCGTATGTCAGGGTATTTATTGAATCTATAAACCGGTTTACTCTTACGTTAAGCTTAGTATCGTCCGAGTACGCGTGTCGTCTCGACAAAGCTCTGGACACGTTAAGCCGCATGATTCTATTAGGATACGTTTACGTATATAAATATCTTGCCTGTTTATTGCACGGATTTAAAGAAAACGCAGTACCCAGTGCTGCGTAATCAAGTAATCAGGATAGCAAACGGCGAAACTGTCACGTTCTCGACTGTGATAAAAGGTTCTCTCTCGTCCTCGTTTTATTCTATCTTTTCTTTTTCATAATTCTCTATTCTCTTTTGTACTTCAAGAAACGCGACGAGTTACTTTGTCGATCGACGATTCTATTTTGGGCCAGTTTTTTTTACCTACTATAAGTTTTACCTAATATACAGTGAGCTTGTCCTATGAAACTTGTAAAGGATCTACGTACTCTTTATTCAGACTTAAATTACCTTTTTGATATTTTGTGTATAAAAAAAATTATTTTTGTGATATTTTCATTACCGTGCATTATTTAATTTATTACTTCATCCTTTAATTATAATTGTTTATCGCGTCAAATTCAAAGGCTTGACAAAGTCCAAAATCTTTTCTGCACTCTTTCTAAAATTTGCCTTCCATTACATTTAAGAATTCTTGGTAATTAATATACACGACACTGTACCTTCTACGTAAATGCAGGAAAAACACGATATGGCACAGTACGTAACGTCGCTAGGATAAACACACTGTATACACATAATATACATATATCTTACTATACATATGTAAATGCATTATTATACATATATATATTTTTGTACTATTTTGTATTTTTATACTCATGCATTCGTATACGTCTAATAAACGTATTTTCAACGAAATAACGTCCACGAGAAAATCTTTCTTTTTTAATGTAAAAGTCCTCGAGCGTCATCCCCGTAGACAATGCGAAACGCAGAAAAATCACCAGGACTTTGTGTCACTATGCACAACAGCCCATGGACCGTAATATCATCGTGTTAATATTATTATTTCACAAAATTTCAGTCCAAGCTCAATTGCGAAGTTCTCGAGGACAATCTGGCATTCGAGGTGCGTTGGGCCGTAGCCGGAGACAGCATAGTCATTCAACTTGTCGGGAAACTCGGTGAGTTTTATATCTACGTTTCAAAAGGGCCAATCTAGAAACTTACCGTACTCTATATTTATCAAGAGCAGCTATTACAGTACGTGAGAAAGGCGCTTATAACAAATACCAAAACCATATCTGCTATTCAGTGAACGAAGGTCAAAAAGAAGCTAGTCGAAAAATTCTATGATTACTTTTTTTTTCGATTCAGAGAAAACTAAAGGGAAGATGATAAAAAAAAGAGCAAAGGAAGAAAAGTCCAATGCAAAATTGCGACTCTTCTCTCGCCATAGAAAATTCATAATCAATTCCACCGCCACTCGAGCGATCCTCGAAATTACGATACCGAGCGGGACGAGTTTTATTTTCACTTTTATAATTAGCAGTGCCCGGCCCGCTTAGCTGCAGCATTACGAAATACAAAGAGAAAGGCATACAGGTGCAGGGCCGCTCCTATTTTATAGCATCGTCATGCGTACCAACTTTTTAATGCTCTTGTAGCTGATCTATATGGCGAGACTCTTTACCTTCATAGAAAAAACCCTAGCTGTTTCGCCATTCAAAAGTACAACTAGGAGCGTTCATGAAAACATTTTAAATACCTAACCTCAAAATGTCTACGTCCAAGTACGTACGACGTGTTAATTCTACGTCTATGCAGTACGTATTCCAATGGGATTAGGACATAGATTACATGTAAATGTTAAGAAATTTAAAAACCGACTATGATTTGATCTAGATTTTTAAACTAGACTTGCAGTTTACAATCACATTGAACGTATGGGCTGTATTTGGCCTCGGTGCGAAACTATTGCGTTATTGTTCCTTTTTTCCACCTTTTTTTTTATATGCAACAATCAATACACGCTATATAAAGTGATGAGCATTTTTATCTAGATGCTGGAAAATACATGTCCTTTGGACTGTCGCCGAATACCGAAAGAAGTATTATGGTCGGTGGTGACGTTGTTGTCGCTTGGGTGGACAAACAAACTCTTCAGGGTTACGCTGTCGACTACTTCCTGGACGCGAAATCACAATGTTCCGGTGGACGCGGTAGCTGTCCCGACACTCGTATACAGGTAAGGAAACTTGTATTTATAATACAGGATTGGAATCGGTTTAGACCGTTTTTGGAATTAGAATTGGTTGTCGATATTATACCGGTTTTGCTGGACATTGCCAGGAAAACACAAATTCCGTACGTCTTCTGAATGCAGCCATGGTGAACGGCTACAGTATAGTGACATATCAGAGACCCTTGAAGGCTAGTGATGAGCTGGATCAACGAGTACGAACAAATGGATCGCAAGCTATAATCTGGGCTATTGGTCCACTAAATGAGAGAAATGAAGTTAGTTTTCATAGTGATTATCTAAAGACAACCAAGCTTATTGAATTTGGAAGACCTCCAGCATGGAACTGTCCCATGCCTGATCAGGATCAGGATCAAGATCATAAATATAACGATAACGAAGAGAAAGAGAGTAATGCTCAGGTATTTGTAGATTTAATTACAATTTATACATTTTATTAATTATTCTAGGACTATTAATAATTATGACTGATCTTAGACTCAAGCTGTAACTACCAGACCACGTCATAAACCAGCTACTCCTGCTCCAGCACCAAAGAAGGACGCTTGGTTTATTCCACCTATAGAGTGTGATGAACCAGAAGATGGCGTCTTGTATGCCCAGCTAGGGCCCACTGGCGGTAAACATGGCTACCCAGCGATTACAGGTAGCGAACGTGTGCTATAATCTAGCACGAGAAAAGTGGTTAATTAATTTTAAAATGATTTAATCGTTTGTATCCTGTGTTGCAATATATGTTAGGTCACGTTGGCTGGGGAATATCATGGTACATAAATGGTCTTTTGATACCTGAGATTAACGTAGTTCGAGGCAAGCAATACACTTTTGTCGTCGAGGCTGGCTTAGATCCGGATATTCCGGCACGTTATCATCCTTTCTATATTACTGATGACCCGGTCGGTGGTTATCAGCACAAAACTCCAGAAGAAAAGAAAGTAAGGACACGGTGACTTGATATAAACCTTATGGTAGCTGAAACGTTAGACAATCATAAAAAAATTTTGTCGTTCACAAGGCTGTCAGAATCTTCGCTGGGGTACGTCGTGAAAGAGGAGTAGTAATACCAACAGGTGTAGGACGTTATTGCAATTGGGTACCAGATCAAAATAAAGAAGCCGATGATTTCGGCTCGTTCGGTGCTTATCAGCGAAGTCTAACCTTGATGTGCGATCACGGTGCTCCTGGAATCATCCAGTGGACTCCCGATAAGGATACCCCCGATACAGTTTACTACCAGGTACCGATAAATGCAGCAAAAATTAATTTAAAAAAAGTCTATTTCTTTGTACCTTTTGATTTTATAAAAATAAATAATTTTTAACTTCCATAACAGTGCTTCACGCATCGTTACCTTGGCTGGAAGATCAACGTGCACGATAGCTGCGACAGGAGTTCCAGTTCAGCCAGCGAGATCAGCGAAGTCTACTCGATGCCAGATGCACACGAATCGGATGACCTTGCGGAAGGAGCTAGCATTCGTGTCTCGAGCAAGGTAACCCCCGGGCCCGAGTTCTTCGAGCAGCACCGGGAGTACAGTCCTCTACGTCGTCCCCCCGCAGTGACTAACCCTAGCCAAGGCAAACTAAGCTCCCATACGCAACTAACCCGCTCGAACGTGCCGTACCTTCACAACTCATACGACCGCTTTCAATCGTTTGAAGATCACGGGCAGAGGTCAGCCTACTCGCCGTCTGTCATCACGCACGAGAGTCACAAGCACTCCCAAACGCTTCTAATGCCTAGCGAGGAAAGATATACGTACTTGATGGCTTCGGAAAACGACCCAGGAAATCATACTCCGACTGGCTATAGAGAATACGATCAGGAGGAACCTAAGCAATCTAACCAGCAATCTAAACTCGTTCCAGATTCACGACCGATCATGAGCTACGGAGTGAAATACTCGTATCCCCAGGGACCTCCGACGTTATATAACAGAGCACCTCAACGAGCGAATCATCAAAAGCCTACGCAGTTGATGTTAATGATGAGGAGGCCTCTACAGAAACGACGTCCCGTTCAACAGTCACCAAGTCACCCTGGCTCGACGATTCCGTTCACCGCGTTAACGGGTAATAATTATGCCGATTGGAAAAAACCGATCTTCCGTGGTACGCCTGCGCTCCAAGGACCCGTTGGTAAGACTAAACTCATCAAGATGGAGAACAAGCAGAGAGGAAAGATGGAGGCGAAGATATCTCAGATTGATCGAATGCAGTTCGAAGAACCTGCCGTTTCTTCCCAATCGTCCTCTATGCTAAGTACAGTTAATTACGAGAAGCAGTCTCTAGCCAGGAACACAGGATTCAAACCGGAATCCATTGTTGTGGAGGGAGGCTTCAAGCCGATAATCACGAAGTTGGATGTCGCTCAAGATAGAAATACGGAACCACGTGAGGATGACAGCTTTCCAGACAGTTTAGAGTATCGACTTTTAGACAATTTTGAACCTATGTTCATACCGTCGCCACCGGATCGTAATAGGAATAAAAAATTAAAGAAGAAGGCTCAGATTACACGAAATAAGCCTCGACTGGATGAAATTGATGACATGGAAATGGCTGCCGATCGATTGGATTCCTATTACTTACCACCAGCTGGAATTGCTGCTTCTAGAATCGATGATCTTCCTGTTGGTACTTTGGTTACCTATGATGGTAAACAGGTTCAGGATATGAACCTCGCTAAATCTATACCGAGAGTCAACGAACGTCCCAAAACTAGACTATCATCAGATGTCCTCAGCAGGACACCACAGTTTGGTAGATTCAGAGGAGAACTCCCACCACCTATACCTGGTGACGTACGACCTGAGAATATTCCCCAGCTGAATCCTGAACACTCCGAGAGACAAATTGTACACGATGAACTATCTATACCAATGTATTCGCCACAGCCACGTAAAACCGGGAACACTAAATTGACTCTGGTAGAAAGGGCTAAGAGGTCACCTCTCGAAGGTCACGGATTACACGATAACACTACATACAATCATACCAATACAAATCATAATGAACACGGTCATGATCACACACTCTCGACCCTAGCTAGCACCGGAGAGACGGTCCTTGCCAATGTTGGATATATTATATTGACAGCTATTTTCTATATTATCATTTGATCGGTATGTATATTAAAAAAAAAAAAACGATCAATTCATAATTAAACTTAATCCTTCTGATGAGTATTATTCGTATAAAATGGTCAGACCAGTGGCTAATCTCGTTGCTTTCAATTGTCGTGTTCACCTCAGTGGTGTATTGTAGTATGTATATCAAATTGACTAACGATAATCCTTAGAGATCAGTAAGAGAAATGAAAGAGTATAATACTCTCATACACAAAAGAGTATTGCACTCATTGTAGCACAAGTTATTCATTCCCTTTGTGAGACCTCACAAGTTATTTATCTGTCTAGAATATGTACCTATCAGTACTCTCTTTAGCTTTATACAACTCTCGCGCAAACGAAGGTGCCCAAGTACCGAATACTAACTAGGATACTACTAATCCATAATTATTGCATACAATGCATATCTTTAAGTGATATTATCCTGGATAGTCTTGTTTCATCGACCAGGTACTATCGTACACATACAGTCCATGTAGGGGTATAATTGGGCGCGTACAAATCATGCAAAGTAACGTTAAATTGTAACACCAGATTGTTAAGTTTGCAGACATAATTGTACATAGGTTTAAATGCTTGTTAATAAAGAAACGTATTCAGGAATCTTCATTGCAAATTATGATTTTAGTACCTACTATGGCCCATGCAAGGAATTTTCGTTAGAAGATCGATTTTTTATTTTATGCCTTTCACCGCTTCACATAGCCGCCATTTTATTTCAGTCGATGAGTTTTCTTGCTAGCGCGCGTCTTAGACTTTTTGGAAGTGTTTTCTCTCGGTACGTTGCTTTCTACGTAGTCTGATACGTCTCCAGCGTATAACATCATAGGGGATTCACAAGTGATAGAAGAGTACTCATCACTGTCGGTTGTTGTCGATTCTAGTAATTTAAAAACGGTTTAACGATGTTCTTCGAAGCAATCTGAATACTGAAAAAATTATCTATAAATCTTAGTTAATTACTAAGTTCATTATAACGTTGAGTCGTTGGTTGAGTAGTAAGTACATATCCAGGAGGAATGTGCCATTCACCTGGTCTGCCTGGTCCGCCTGGTCCACCTGATCCACCTGCTCCGCCTGCTCCACCTGGGTTGCCTGGTCCGCCTGATTCACCAGGTCTGCCTGGGCCGCCTGGTTCACCAGGTCTGCCTGGTTCGTCTGGTTCGTCTGGTCCACCTGGTTCGTCTGGTCCGCCTGGTTCGTCTGGTTCGCCTGGTTCGCCTGGTTCGTCTGGTTCGTCTGGTTCGTCTGGTTCGTCCGGTTCGTCTGGTTCGTCTAGTCCGCCTGGTTCGTCTGGTCCAACTGGTTCGTCTGGTCCAACTGGTTCGTCTGGTCCAACTGGTTCGTCTGGTCCAACTGGTTCGTCTGGTCCGCCTGGTTCGTCTGGTTCGTCTGGTGCGCCTGGTCCGCCTGGTTCATCAGGTCTGCCTGGTTCGTCTGGTTCGTCTGGTTCGTCTAGTCCGCCTGCTCCGCCTTGTCCGCCTGGTTTACCAGGTTCGCCTGGTCTGCCTGGTTCACCAGGTTTACCTGGTTCGCCTGGTCTACCTTGTCCGCCTGGTTCACCAGGTTTGCCTGGTCTGCCTGGTCTGCCTGGTCTGCCTGGGCTGCATGGTTTACCTGGTTCGCCAAGTTTGCCTGGTCCGCCTGCTCCACCTGCTCCGCCTGATTTGCCTGGTCCGCCTGGTTCACCAGGTCTGCCTGGTCCACCTGGTTTACCAGGTTTGCCTGGTTTGCCTGGTTTGCCTGGTTTGCCTGGTTTGCCTGGTTTGCCTGGTTTGCCTGGTTTGCCTGGTTTGCCTGGTCCGCCTGGTCCGCCCGCTCTGCTTGGTCCGCGTGGTTCACCAAGTTTGCCTGCTCCGCCTGCTCCGCCTGGTCCGCCTGCTCCACCTGGTTTGCCTGGTCCGCCTGCTCCGCCTGATCCACCTGCTCCGCCTGGCTTGCCTGGTCCGCCTGGTTTGCCTGGTCCGCCTGGTTCACCAGGTCTGCCTGGTCCGCCTGGTTCACCAGGTTTGCCTGGTTCACCAGGTTTGCCTGGTTCGCCAAGTTCACCAGGTCTGCCTGGTCTGCCTGATCCGCGTGGTTCCCCAAGCTTGCCTGGTCCGCCTGGTTCACCAGGTCTGCCTGGTCTGCCTGGTCCGCCTGGTTCACCAAGTATGCCTGGTCCGCCTGCTCCGCCCGCTCCGCCTGCTCCGCCTGGTTGGCCTGGTCCGCCTGCTCCGCCTGCACCGCCTGCTCCGCCTGGTTTACCTGGTCCGCCAGCTCCGCCAGGTCCGCCTGGTTCACCAGGTCCGCCTGGTTCACCAGGTCTGCCTGGTTCACCATGTTTGCCTGGTAAACAAGGGTTACCAGCTTGACCAGAACCACCGGGTAAACCAGCTATGCCAGGTATACCGGGTACACACGGTATTTGTTCTAGAGACATACTTTCTCCACTAATTTCTGGTGGCGTGGATTCCTCCACTCCGGTAGGTTGACCCATTGAGCCTGGGTTTACAGCTGGAGGATGAACAGGTGAATTAGGGTTATAATCTGGATAAAATGGAGAGTTAGGATGTGTAGAGTAATAATCTACATAGAATGGATGTTCAGGAAGCGCAGGATCAGGATTTGGAGGAGGGGGAGGAGGCGTGGCAGGGTCTGTAACTAGCGAAGGAGCAGGTGGATAAGGTTCAGGATCAAAATCTGCCGGAGGAGCAGGTGGAAGGGGTTCAGGATCAAGATTTGGCGGATTAATAGAAATAATAGGTTCATAATCAATATCTGGCGGAGAGGCAGGTGGAAAAAGTCCAGAATCAAGATCTGGCCAAAGATGAGGTGGAAAAGGTTCTAGTCCTGGTGGAGGAGTAATTGGTATAGGTTTAAAATCCGACTCAGTCGGTTTCACAGTGGTTGTTCCTTCACAACCTACTGCACTTCCAAGATACGGACAATGGGCTTCCGGTTTATACGTCTCATAATTATGCCTCAAAAAATGCCAATTGTCCCTCTTCATTCTAAAATGATGCTGCTTCTCCTGCATTCCTGTCGAATTTTTATACTTTTTCTCACCTGAAAATTTTGACATATTTCTTGAATCCAGCCACGTGTAAATCTTCCTTGGTTTCATTGACGTACGACTTATAACTTTCCATTTTTCCCAATCGTTCCTATTTGAAACAGTCGTATTTTCAAATGAACTGATTGCCGTATTTTTAAACACGGAGGATCGCTTATTTTTGGGCTTCTTCTTCTGGCCTTTTTTCGAAATTTTATCCGTTTTTGGACTCCTTGTCGTAGGTCTTCTCGAATAATGTTTCGTACTCGCTTTACGATCGTGCTTGCGTTTTTTAGCCTTTTCTGATTTACTTAAGTTTGGTTTTCTGGTAGACATCTTGGTCCTAACAGTCGTAGATTTTGATTGTTTTTTCTTTTTCCCACGCGGAGCACTCGTAGTCTTATGATTTTTCACACCCTTTCTAGTTGTCGCTTTGACAGTCACTGGCACTTTTTTAGTAACTGCCTTATTTCTATAGGTTTCCTTAACCATTTTAGCTTTATCAGCATTTCGCCTTTTATCCGAATTTCCTTTCTTATCCCCTTTTCTTTTCTTAGCCAAACTGTTATTGCTTGATACTGTAGTAGTAAGAACATTCTGAATCTGAAATGTCTGTTTCCTTCTCAACTCCTTGAGATCCTTAGGCGCCCTCGTAGTATATTTCACAGATTTCCAAAGGCCTTTCGTATTCCTAACAGCAGAAGTCGTGACTGGTCCCATCATCATCCTGTCTCTTGGTGCATAATCCATAAAATCCGTAGTAAAATCCATTGGCCGAATATTAGTGTCATTGACGAACATCGTAGGACCTAACAAAGACATCTTTGAGGATGAGAAAATTCCAGTATAATTATCAGCACTAAATTTCATCCGTTTAATTTCATTAAATTTCCTTTCCATTTTTCTAAAAGTATTTTCAACCCCTTCTTTCCAAGAAGATAGAAGCTCATCAAATTGTTTCCAATCATTCCAGAAGGACGTCTGAACAAGATTACCCGTCTTAGACTTGGAAAAACGACGCAATTTTTTCGCACGTTTCGTATCGAAATACCTTGTATTACCTAAAGGATGAGGACCGCCAGTCTCAGAATCCAATTTCAATCCAGCACTATATTCCCTGGGTATGATAACATCATTCAATTCCTTGGGATCGATACAGACATGTCGATGATTCAAATATATATTTTCCTCCTGAGCGATTCTATAAAAATTCTCAAAATCCTCTGGCTTTATCATCACAAGAACAGTGCGGCCATCTACTTTGGGTCGCTTCACGACAGCCGTACGTATTTTTTCCGTGATCTCCACAAGCCGTACAATATCATTGCTGGATGAACTGATCTCAAAGACATATCTGGATCTACAAACCAACATTTTTTATTCGACTAATCATACTTCGATAAAATACCTTTTACAATATTCCAAAAATTATCTAACGATCAGAATGACTCAGATCAATCTCCAATACTGCATCATCATCAGTACAGCTATTATGAACTTGCGATTCAACGGGGTCATATATATATATATATGTATATAAATAATATAAAAATACTTGCAATAATTCTCCACAATCGGACGCTTCAACGGCCGGGATGACGTTTTTGGAAAGTAAAAGAAATCCCAGTAAAAGACTAATCCGAGTCAGTACCATATTGGGTCACGACATTCGCAAATTGAAAGAACAGAAAAGTCATCGGCGATATCGGCCCGTATTCCATACGGCCATAATTCATCGTTCTGACATTCAAGTGCCAATTTCGTTATCGAGCTTACCGTGGGGAAATGTCTCGTTCATCATGCCAAGAAATTCATACCGCTCGTGATGACTTTACATACATACGTCGTGGAGAACCCAAACCAATGCTTTGAGACTAACGCAAAGCGTAATGCACTCGATCAATCGTTGCTGCCGTTCCTTGCCACCAGTTACTATTTAAGTGCAGCGACTTGGTTGCATTTTGGAATTACCTCTGGAACTAAAATGCGGCTGCCTTGATTGGGTGAAGATATGCGAAACGCTTTGATGCGATGTTGGTTGCAATAGTTTATTGTATAGAAAAAAAAATGGGGACATAAGAGGAGAGGGGAAAAAACAAGCAAATCTTACAAAAACAATGAGCACTTTAACTACTGTACAGAATCTTAGTTTCTTTCGTTATTACAAGGACATGAGAGCGAGTACCGAAACAGCTTCAGTCCCAATTGCTTCTGGGAAATTATGAAACTTTAATCAGAAACTGACAATTTTCCAAAGATACGGTTACTCTTGTCCTACTTTTCTCTTCTCTTTCTCACCTTTTTGTTCTTTAGTAAAATGAAAACTCACGTGAGTGATAAGCCGATATCGCGGGTACACTTTTTGCTTTGAAGCATCAAGACCAAAACTTAAGTACTTTCAAGTTATTGGAACTTACGATAATTACTCCTTTGCGCATGCGCGTCACTCTTTAAACATACATACATATACACACACACGCTCATATTAACTTCCATTTATCTCTGTTTCGCTCTTCTTTCTCTCACCCATTCATATTTTCCTTACCCTCTCGCTCTCCCGCGAGGGAATAAACTTTAAAAAAAAAAGACCGCAATATGAAAATGAATTACTCGCCCCTTTTGCATTAGATCATTTTAAGGCTATAACGAAAAAACATATTCCTCTTGTCGATGTAACAACTTTTCGACGTTCTCGAAATTCTTTCATGATTTTACAAGAAAATGGATAAAAATATAGTGCTCGACTTCCGTATGAGCTTTCGCACTCTATGCGAAAAAGACATCATTGTCTTACTCGCTCTCTCTTTCTCTCTCAGGACTTATTTTTCGATATCCTGGGAGATCTCTTTCATACATTCTCTCTCTCTCTGAAATTCGACTTGCGAATTATTTACACGCGTTACAGTAGCAGCTAGTAACTTTCTCCAGTCTCTTTAAGAATCGTGACAATTTCCAAAGTAGATTTTAGACGACATATAATTACAGGGTATTGATGCCGAACGTGGTTTTCTGAATTCTCGTGTATAAGCACTTTAAATTTTTTAATAAACAATAGTTCTACATTTTCCCCAGTTTCTTGCAGCGGTCCCGAAATCAATTATTTTAAGAAGATAGACCATTGGCATCCCTAGCACGCAATTTGCACATTTTTGATTCTTTATTCACACACGCTTAAAAAATCCTAGCAAGCCCAAAAATATCAATGAAGAAACGATTCGCAGGTAAAGACGCAGTAATTTAAAAAAAAAGTTTGAAATCTACAAAATTTCTATATAATGAACTAACCAATATCGTGATTAGACTATTATGGATCAGAATAAAAATTATTTCCGTCCATATTAGATGTTACTAGAAATGCTTTATCCGCATGTTCCAGTTTATGTAGTCTCGCACACGCGATATCAATACCAGACACACGAAAATTCATTAAATTTTTTTAACGAGCCATTTGAAAAATATGCCTTGCTCAAATAAAGTCTGCCCTCAACAGAAGACAAAAAAACAATCTTGAATCCCTCTAAAAAAAATCAACGACCTAATCTATGCGGCAACTGATTTAGCTAAACTACCGGCTGATGCCAGACAATTTTCCCACTGAGGCAACCTGATACAAGAAGGCAATGCCTAGGCGAGAATTTCGTACTGACTACGATATCTGAATGGCTGACATTTGTTGCCAATTCGTACAATCGTACAGACTCATTCATCGACGGAACACAAGTAGACAATTCCTCGCATTCGCTAGAGAATGCCAGGAGTCTCACGCCATAGCCAAATGGCGAGCAAATAAGCCTACCATCGGCAGAGAAGCACAATTCCTTTATGTACCCAGAGCCTAAATTAGGTTCATCAATGTAATGCGTGAGTCGCGGTACGTTCTGATGAATTTTGTGATTCCTGGTTATCGCGTACATCGTCTGCTGGCTCTGTCGGTTCTGATTTTGCGCCCTGGTCCTCTCGCCAATTATCACAACGGTATGGGATGACCTAGGTATGTTTACGCTGACGCCGCTACTTGATCTAGGAAGCCAGTCTCCTCTCCTCTCGCCACCAGGAAGAAATTCTCTGTCCCGTTCCCTCCTTAATCTGGCCTCCCTTATAGCCACCAGAGCCTCCCAGACGTCTGTGGTGCTTACATGCAACTCGACATTAGCTGTGGAGAAGTCGCTGTTGTCAATCATGTTCCTACGCCTCAGATCATTAAACTGATGATTCGGTCTAGGTGTTCTGTACTCCTGGTCGCCGTCTCTTTCACGTGCATCTGTAGAATCCTCACGTGGATTGTCTTCCTCTGTCTCAGCCTCGCGGAATCTTTCCTCTTGCCTTTCTTCCTCGCGGTTCACATTCGACCTGGAGTCAGAAGCGTTTGGGCTTATCTCGATCACCCCGAAATTCGTCCTCACTACATGTCTATCAGGACGTGGACTTCTTGAGTGTGAGCGTTGACTTCTACGTGACAGACGCTGCCACGTATTAGTTCTTGATGGGCGGACTAGCTGTACTGAATCTGTGGAAACGAAGGAATTTGATCTTACGTCAGATACGGTCTGAATAATCCTGGCGCGATTCGCACTGTCTATGACAAAGGAGGAGGTAATTCCTGAACGTGATGGCTGAGGATCCTCGAATTCCTCTACCGCTAACTCGTTAAATGGTAACGATGACTCCGCATCATCCTTAAGTTGCTCTGTAATATCCGATACATCCCGGCTTTGTATATCATGAATACAAGTCCACTGAAACACGAAAGATGAGGATGTACGAATGCCTTTGACATTCGTCAGAATTCATATTATGGTCCAAAAACACTTACCTCTGATTTTTCTCCATTACTGACATTTCTAGACAAAGCACACCAACCTTGAGGATGTACTTGCAAACTAGATATCACCTCGGCGTCATCACCAACCGGAAAATCGGTAACAAATTCAACGCGATTATGCGTACGAGAATTAGAAAAGAGGTGTGTAAAATTTGCAGCTATTGGTATAGTAGTTTGCGATAATTGCATCAATCTATACATGTTGGGCTATACAGATATAAATAGGAATCATTAATTTAATTTATAATTTAGGCGTATTGCTCGCCTATTTACTTCTACTTATCTATACATATATAAATACCTTAAAGCCTGCTAGATCCTGGGAAAGAGTGCTCAACTTGAGATTATGTATAATAATTAAATAGCCCGAAGTAGTGCATATTAACATCTTAGTTGCATCTGGCGTGAGTCTCGTCCGCATCAATCCATTAGTATGAAATACTCGAGTATACATAAAGCTGTTCTCTGTGAAACTATAAACGCCAACCGATTCTTATATTATCTAATACATATGCTCTTTAAAACCTTATTATCGTACCTGTTTATATCCCATGTATAAATGCTGCCGTCAAACCCACTAGTTATTAACAAACCATCACTTGGACTGTATTCTATGTTTTTCACCCAATTCGAATGACCCTGCAATGTTCTTACTCTCTGTTTCAGATTTCTAGCATCCCACAGAGCTACCGTGCTGTCGTCCGAACAAGTAGCAAACATACGCTGATCTAAAAATCTGTCCCGGCATTTGTTATTACATAATGTTTATTTTATTTTAATTTCTTATTTTGATACAATTTGTCCAACAAACCTCACGCCATTGACGCAATCATCATGGGCATTATCCATTGCGTGTACAAGTTTTCTACATAGAGGATCAAACATAAGAATACTTTTCTTCTCACAAGCAGCCAAGAGAATTGATCTGAAATAAGAAAGATCAAATATTTTAGTGTATATTACAGTATAAACCAGTGTGATGGTAGCACTATCCAAAAATTCTATGTTTGCAATAAAATATTTAATGGTCAAACTTGATTGCATGCAAAAACTATAATTAACACGATTCATTAATGTAACTTATTAAATAACTTAATCAAGAAATTAAGTTATAATATTATAAGATACATGGACATCGTATCAATATACGCTTGATGGTAGAATGTAATTTTAAGTTGGTTTTAAAGTAAATGGTTTTGGAAAACATATGTTATGCCAAGTATATAATTATTTTGTCATGGGACATGTGAAAAGTGTATTAGTCTGAAAGTTTAAGAGTTAAAGGAGTATAATGAAGGTCATGCTACAATGTTCCTTCTTTATAATAATTATCATATACATACTCCTAACATTAACGCATTGACATATCCTTAGATTTCAATTGAAAGAAATATATTCCCAAATGCTACAGAGTATTAATTTCAGCTAATATATAATGTTGATAATAATCATTTCATGATTTATAAACATTATATAAGGTTGTCAATATTCAAGTCTATAATACTTGTCAAATACAGTTTGCTGCAATCACTTGCACAGTGTACCATTAATAATACATCTTTATAGCAAGAAGCATGTATAAGAATACTAGGAAGAACTTTATATTAAACAAGTTTTTATTCCTCGTTATTCATAATGTAATGATAATCACTAATTGTCATTTAGGTTATATACTTTTTTTTTTAATTAGTAGCAGGAAAGAATATGATTAAGAAGAAGTATATTGGTAAAAATATTTGGTATAAGAAATATTTAACATAAGAAAATATGATAATGAAACCATTTTTCATTATAATTAACACATGAAATAAGTATAGTTAAAAATATAATTTTAGTATATTTTTGATTGATGTAAACAAAAATAATTATGTGACATAAATACAACAATACAATGTCATGTTATGATATCTTACCCATCTGGTGAGTACTCCAAATTGAAAACACCACCATGCATAGCGCTGGATAAATTTTCTACATGATCCCAAGAAGTCACGGGCTGGATAGATGAGTACAAAGTTTTGTGGAAGCGATCACTATGACCCAGTGAAAATTGCATACCTAGCTCTCGCTGTCTTAGCCAAAGGCTATTGGAAGCCTGTCTAGTCCTTATTTTTGGCATGTTCCTTAATTTAAAACTTTTACCCTTGTAACTGACTCAACTGTTCAACAATGCACTAAAATGAAATTTCTATCCTCACTGATGTCCAAGATTCTTCGCGGAGGTTAGATTATATTAGAGAAACGTACACAATACTTCTGAATCAATTTTGATCTACGTTGCGAAAATTATGTTCGGAATCGAGTTACAATTCAAATATCTCTACAATTCCAAATTAAAGTTCAAGGCTTTCACAAGGTTATGTTAAGCCTCAGGTGTCACTTCCAGTTGCCGTTGAATTTTCACGTGGCTAGCTCATAACACTTTTCACTGCTTTCACGACTAAGTGACAAATTGCGGGTACTTATTTAAAAGATCGGTAGAAAAGCCAAATCACACTGAGCGTCAAAATTCATTTATCAGTTTCTACCAATTTTAAAAACCTAGCACAACACAAATACACGCCATCTTTCCTTCTACGTTAGATATCGACGACTAACTAATCCGTCGATCCTCAGTACTCTAAAATCGAATATATTCTAGTTTTACTTGTTAAAGTCATAAACTTTCTTTTCAAAATATAACTTATCTAACTTCGATTACCAAATAATGTTTCTCTTGAATAATTCTTAAGATTTGCCAAGGAAATAATAAGGTCATCATTTATTATAAGTAACATAGATAATATACATGTAAAATATTCGTATACAAAACAGTAAGTACAAGTAAATTTTTGTTATTATTTTGCGTACAGTTTATAGATCTATATTATGGGATATTGTTTCAATATTGTTAAGAACACATTAATATTTATAAAAGTAAAATTTGTACAGGATCACGATTCATTCCTCATCACTAGGTATGTCAACGTCAAACTTAAAGTCGGTTCCTCTTAGATGTTTTTCCGTCCATTCATCAAATTTACGAGCCAATTCATCTGACATATAATTTCGCCAATCGCCCACCTTACCTTTTCTAATAAATTTCATGTCAGGATCTTTTTGAGATATTCCTTTTTGCTGCAATATTAACTCCATGTTTATGGCGGGATTTGCCGCCATGTTGGAAAATCTTAAATGCTCGCAAAGTTCGCTAAGTTGCTCCTCAGAAATTGACTTATTAAGAAATGTAGCCGTTCTTTTAATAACTGCAACTTGATCCTATGAATATAATACATAAAGATAATATTTATCCAAGATAACCCTATTTGTCAAAATAATTTGCTATTATACCTTCTTCATTTCCTCATACGTTAGGAACAAGATATTCTCCTGGTGCCTATTGTTCCAAAACTGTAGCACATGATTCCAAAAAGGTCCCATTGGCGCTGATAATAATATATGTTAAAAATACTTCATGAATCGTTATTATCCAATTATCAATGTTTAACCTACCACTATCTTTCAAAAAAAGCTCAGCAAACTCTTCAAAGCTTTCATTGATATTATGAAATGTCCGACAATAATGATAAAAACTCACGCACGTATCCTTTGGATTTCGAGTTATGTATATAATCTGAAATATGAAACACAATTTTTAAGGCGAATCTACTGAGTAGGAATTAACTTAAATAGGAAGTACCTTTGGCTTTTTCTCGTGCATCTGAGTGGGTAATAAACCCCATGGCAAGTGTGTTTTAACATATCGAGGACGCGGTGCATTCTCAACATTTTCCACAGAATTTCCAAGTTTAGCAAACCAATCCACAAAGTCACCGGTTATCATAACGGCTGAGGCTCTGTAAATAATTATACTTTAGATAAGTATGTGCCATTTAATTGAGCTATAATAACGGGTACTAATAAATTGTATAAAATTATTATTACGTACGTCGATTACACGTCACGCAATCGAAATTTATTACTAAGCTCTCATATACTTGAATTATTTAATGTTAATTCTATGAACGTTACATGATACTTACTCGAGAAGTGGATTGCGTAATACCAAAAGGGTTCGTGACTTTTCATAATCAAAATCATTTCCGATACACCAAATCATTTCCTGTACCCAATGACTACCTATTATTTTTTCATAAAAAAAAATCATTTACAATCAGAATATTTTTTGGATAGATGGTAAATTAAAATGTTTCTACCTGTACGAGGATATGAAACCAACCATATATCATCTTCATAAATTGTCATATCCCGAATTTTTGAACCATAAAGAATGTACTTGGGAGGTAGTATGCATTGCCCAGGATTTACTTTTACAAAACTTGGTTTTACTCCAAATATCTTATCCAATTTTTCTCCAATGACACCATCGATCGTCGTATACGTAATTGACATCCTTGAGGTCAAATTAAAGAAAAACGTGTCATTATTATTTTATAGAATACTTTTAATTCTGAAAGGACCTTTATTCTTATACGAACCTTTCTTGATCTTGTTCTTCCTTTTTTTTTATCTTAGATATAAACAACGAGCTTGACAGAAGCGGAGACACTTACTCAGCTGTAGCTTGAGACTGAATGAAAGTGGAATAAGTTTCTGCATCTTTTTACACTTCTCAGAAACAGGTTTTTAAAAAAATGTCTTACTTGAACACTTTCCAACTTTCATTTTCCTGATATACTATATGCATAGTTGAAATTACTGTTTGTTTACTTCCAAAAATACGTTTAATCAATTATATAATAAATAAGGAAAAGATAGACAAAATTTTTGCACGTCTTTTTCTCGCTGTTAGCATTCTTCTAATTCAATAGACTGCTTAAAAAAATTAAATTAAAAGCGGTTGATAATTATTAATCAGGAAGAATCAGATTAGAACATCGGAAATGTCCACCAATACAGTTATATTTGATCGAATTAAATTGAACGGTTTCTACAAGATTTTATCAGCTTTCTGAGGGAAGATATGCTTGTACAATTTTATAAATCTTTAAATCAATCTTGTGTTATATGTTGTGTATCTGTATAAATGTATAAAATCTACGGAAGCTAATTGTATTATTTAATTTTTTTGCATATTAATCAATTTTTCCATTTATGTAAAAGGCGAATTTGAATGTTAATCTAACTGCATCACATTCAATCAAGATGTATTTCTGACCCTATTAACTTTCTCGCGATAAAAGATTTCACTTACAGAGAAAGTTTCCAAGCACCGAGAGTTGATCCACAAGTGATATACAAATTCATCAGTATTCATTGTATCCACTTTCAAGAAAAATAATACGCAATGCAACTGGATGCAACAGAATTTATGTCAACTTTCAATTAATCGCAACAAACGTATTTATTTTTATAAAGCATAATGCATTCACATCTTTGTGAAAGGTATGGTAGTATGTATGTATATAGGGAATCGTATATCCTTTATTGCACTTATCATCCATGTTAAAATTTGGCAAGTAAATTTAAAAAACAATTCAATTGAAATAAAATCAAGTTGAAACAGCAATGCGCATGAACAAAGTATCACGTGGATCCATATTTGAACCACGTGATCCATCGACTAGTGGCTGTCACTTTTGCGCTGTGACGGTCTGTAAATTTATTGTATTCGCGTTATTTCATTTGCTGGTTGTTCGTTCATTAATAAAGAAGTGACAGAGTGCTAGGTCGTGTCTAAAATAGGAAGACAAAGGAATTTATAATAATTTTTTAATTGCGCATTAAGTCAATATGTCATAAGTTCAGCTAACATTTAAAATAGAAGATACTGAAGGTTATTCTCCAATTATAGTACTTAACAATAATATAACAACGATAAAGTATTGTAACAATTGTTTTAATGTAATGACATTTTCAGTTGTCACTGGCTAATAATATTGAAGTATTGCAATTAATTATAACAATTTTAAAGTGCATGATTAACTGTACCATAAGCTACTTTTTAACACAAGGAAGCAAATGCTCTCTGTTATTCTTTCTTCTTCACACTGCTCTCATTTCTTGTGTCAAGTTTTTCCTTTATTCATTTAAATTACGCTTGACTGGAACATTGTATGGATATTTGAAACTGTATGATTCAAATCTAAGTCATTTGATCCATATACATGTTATTTAAGGTTTTGTAAATTTACTATACATATAAAGCATTTCTTTGTAGTTGGTTTCTTATTAGGAAGAAAATTGTATCTTTTAATTTCTATTTAGTGGGACTAAACTATATCCATTAGACTGGCAAGAAACGCTAAAGGAGGAAAAGCAAGTACTGTGTTAAACAGTCGAAATGTGGATTAACAGCCGGCAGGCAGTGAATTCCATAGACCAACTGTTTAATGATTTGATACAAGAATGTATGTATGTGGCACCTGGAGCACGACTCTCATATTTATTACGGAATAGATTGGAAAAATATAAGATAGATATCCGCAAAGAGATTGTTACTCGAATAAAAGATGGATGTGCCCCATTGTTCATCGCATGTAAAAGAGGACATGTTGAGATTGTTGAATATCTTATCACAATGTGTCATGCTGACATTGAGCAAAGAGGAATGTATGAAGTACCGGATGATAGATCAGTACATTGCGTAACACCATTATGGTGTGCTGCAGTTTCTGGGAAATTGCCTGTCATAAAATGCTTAATGTCCCATGGAGCTGAAGTCAATGCTGTCTCTGATACAGGATCCACACCAGTCAGATCTGCATGCTTCATGACACATTTAGGTAACTCAAATTCATATTTATCTCTAACATAGTTTGACTACATTTGGCGTACTTTGAGAAGTTGTATACTTTTGCCAAATGGTACACCTCACTGTGCCAAGAGTCTAGGTCTAGGTTGATGTTCTGAATTCCAATCACTGTTGCAATTGTTATTTTTTTATATCAAGGCTTAAATGACTTGTCTTTTTTGTGCAAGGCTAACAAATAAAAAGATATTGCACTATATTTGACAAAAAAAACTATAGAAGAATAACATTTAATTTCCAGACATTGTATCATATTTGGTGGAGAACGGTGCAGACATACTCAAAGCAAATTATAATGGTGGAACCTGCTTGATAAATTCTGTGCAAAGTGTGGAACTATGTACTTTTCTATTAAGGCATGGTGCTGACGTAAATGCAAGAGATATACAGAACAAGACTGCCTTACATTATGCTATCCAAGAGCACAGATTCGAAACCACGAAGCTCTTGCTAGATTATAATGCAGATCCTCATCTAAAGTCGCGCTGCAACGATGATGCTCTCCAGACTGCCTGCTTGAAGGGTGCAACTCACATATTTGAATACTTAGGTGCACATTCTAACAGTATAATATTAGGTATACACCAGAGAATAAAAAATGAAATCTATATTTTATTCTAGTGGAAAACATATTTTATACAATGGAAAGACTAGCTGATGCAAACGAATTGATGGGTTCTACATTTTTCGATGAACACAACGATACTCAAACAGCACTAAAATACTGGAGAGCAGCAATGGCAATCAGAAATGATAATATGGTGCAGGGCAAGCCTATGCCGAAAAGGCCAGTTATACCAAAAAGAGATAGTTTTCGAAATGCAACCGAATTCACTACCATCGAAGAATTAAATTCTATTTCATTGGATCTGGATGCTATAAGAATACAGAGTCTATTAATTTGCGAGAGAATCTTGGGGCCGCATCATAAGGACACTCTCTTCAGATTAATGTATAGAGGAGCGTCATACGCTGATGCTTTAAGGTAAGCAGCATCTAAGAATTTTTTATTTATTATTAATACCATACAGACATCTATATATTTGTCCCTGGTGTCACAGATACCAACGTTGTATAGATCTATGGAGAAGAGCGTTAGAAATACGTGTCGAAAAAGATTCCGTAAGCCTCACGAATGAAATATTATCATGGTTTAATTAATTTAATGAATATAACTTTTTAACTTTTTCTTTTTTAGATACTGTATAACGATACTTGTTTCACTGCTCAAGCTCTTGTCCGATTGATGGTAGACTTAAATAAAAAAACCGTAGAGCTTATAGAACGGGATAAGGAAGAACCTAGATTTTGTGACGTTGTAGCCATATTTAAGTTACTCACGGACCATTTGACGGATGCTAGACAATTACTAGAGGTATTTTTATTTATTCTGTATATTTGACATAGGTATAGGTACTCTGCTATATTTCATACAATATGCTTTAAATGTTGTGTTCTTTTGTCCAACAGAAACGTCCAGTACACAAGAGACAACGAGATAGCTATGACCGTATTTTAAAGTGCGTTACGCATCTTATTTACTTATTAGTGGAAACTGCTCATTCTGAGGAGGAAAAATTAGAAACAAGACAACTGGTGTACGATCTAGTTAGACAATGTCCTAAGTCTGCATCTACAGAAGATTCTCTTTTGCATCTCTGTGTATCCAGCTTAAACACTATTAACTCAAGCTACTTCACTGTTGATGACATCCAGGTACTAATCTTCCTTATTATAATTAATATAATTTGTTAAAGGAGGACTTTAGCGTACTGCTATCATTAAGTGTGCATTTTCTAATTAAATGGTTTATACATAAATATACAGTCATTATTGTCATATTTAAAAGCATCAGCCATGAAGGATTTATTTGTGTAAGAAAATAAGTTTATTTAACTACTAAAAGCAAACGTTGAGTTCAAAGTCAAACTTCTAAGTTCAATGCGAAGTGCACTGCAATAGTGTCTTTTTCCAACAGCTGTATAAGCTAGTTCGTCGTTACCGCTGACTATAAACTGTACATGAAATATGCTTGACATTCTTAGACCAAGAGAATAGCATTTAAATTTTATGTTTTGACAGCCTCCTTGGCAACTCAACAGTTGGCTACTCTACTTATAAACTTGGCACATCCTAAATTATTTTTATTGCATTCCTCCATTTGTATTTTTTACACTACATGCAAAGACTATAATTTAATCAGCCGAAAGCGATGATATACATACAATTTTGACCTTATTTTTGAAATTCGCAAAATATTTACTTATTTCCGTTTCTATAAGTTTCACCTTATAAAAATTCTATTTTTCAGATGATTTTTCCGCACTTGGAGGTCATCAGATTACTTCTAGAATGTGGAGCGCATGTAAATGCTAGAAACGAGTCACGGTCCACTCCACTGCACGTTGCCAGTAACGCTTATAATTTTCATAATTCGGTAAGAAAACATACAAATTATTTAATGATTAAATAAAACGACGTGGAAATCGCAATTATAAATATATTTTCAAGTAACTTTATTCCATATAGCTAATTAAATTACTGCTGGATTACGGGGCTCATCTCGACACACCAAACAAAGCTGGTGACACGCCGGCTCGTCTCATATCTTCGAATTCCTTAAATAACGTAAATCTTGTAAATTATATCACTCTAAAGTGTCACGCAGCTCAAGCAATTTGCAAATACGGTATTCGTTGCACGGAGCTGCCTGCCACTCTACATCGTTTCCTCGAATTTCATAGAGAATAAGGGAGAGACGGCCATTTTAGATTCTGCCCAGCAAGTCGTGAGTCAAACGAAACATAAAACATCTATATCTGAATACGATGGTAGACAAGCAAGAAAAATGGTGAAATGTTGCAACTCTCACTTTGATTATTCGATCGTAGACTCATTGCGGTTCGGCATTAATCGACGCGACGAAAATACTTTAGAGAGAAAATAACCACATCTAATCCGGCTCACTCAAGATATCATAAATGATTATGTGATTAAAATAATTTTAATGAGATATATATATATATATGCTACGCGTCCAAACATAAAAGACTGGCTTAAGAAAGAATCTTTTCTACGAGAGTTACTTGTCACTAATTTTATTAACAGCAAAATCCTCAAATCTAGTTTTTATCGTACATTCGCATCTCAAGCGAATTGATCGCTTGAGTTTGATATTATCATTTGAGGATAGAGCACCATAAATAATAATATTGCGAAGGTGAATAAGCTAGTGCGTTTTTACCACTTCTTCGCATAAAAAGGCTGCATACAATATAAACGAGAAATCAAGTTAATTAATCTCTATTTAAAATACTTAGTCTACGTACGAAAACCGCCATAAGATTATTAACAGCCATATAGCAATATTAACGAGAAAAACAACTTTGGTATGAAAGAGTGAAAAATGGAAAATTGATAGTTATGAATTATTCATCACGTGATACATTTAACATTAGGCTGTCACATATGTGTTATTACACGCAATTAGGCGTATTTAAAATTTTGTGAGAAAAAGTATCCTGTCAGTTATGAAGAAAAAACTCATGGTACAGTGTATCAATTGCGTATAATATTATTGTGGACAAATTATCAATAAGTATTACGTCAGATTCACATTAGCTTGCATAGATGTTCAATCTGCTTATCATTTATTGTTTCTTCAATTGTGACAGGACAGATGAGCACTGACGACAAGCAACCTTGTCTCATTAAATACCGTAGATAATTGGCAACGTCCTTGTTCTTTGTTGAAGTAGCAGTGGCACTCGACAATTCAAATTCCAATATTAGATTCACATTTTACTACATTATTATTCTCGTTGTCTCCTGTAGATATCTTTACAACCTCTTTAGATTTTAAAGACAATGCTGTGTCTGAATTGTTCTAGTTCCTGCATTCTTACTGTGTTCTTAATTGATTGATTAGGTCATTAAGTATGAAATGTCCACTTACCTCAAGTACGTTCAGTTCGAAATCAGACATTTCATACTTAACGACCTAATAGTATCGTGCTTGCCTCCGAAGATCTAAAATGTGAAATTTCCCACTGAGATTGCTCGTTGCGAACGTGATATTCATTATTGTCCAAATAATACATTGTTTAAATTATTTGAACGCGTTTCGAAATGATCTGCGCTATTTTGCTTTCAAATAATTTATGAATTTCAATAATTTTTTACAGTAATCGCAGATGCTAATATTTTCCATCATAGAAGAATACGAATAACCACCTTCTTTAATTTATAGTAGTTTATGCTTGTAGAATGTCAGTAAATACTTTGTATTTTAGAGCTTGGATCGAAACAGATTTTTATAATAATTTGTGACGCTCTACATCCATCATTGATCTTCTCACATGGTGGTGGTTGATTTAGATATAATAATTCAAATGCTACTTTATCTGCGTATGTTGATTGTTGATGTATTTTTAAATTTACTTACGTGGCACTTTTCAAGATGCAATAACTTTGTTAATTATGTCTAGATTGAAATCACGTTGTTTCAATGAATTGTACATATTATACAGGATGTCTCAAGTGATACAGCAAAATTTCTCGTTGCAGCCTTTCTCAAAATTGCCCAAACCTACAGAGAAACACATATCAAGCAATGTGTCGACTATCAGATGTCTCAGAATGTCCGTTATAACTTTCATACCAAAAGAAAAATCGGATATCATAAAAAATAATTTCGATTATCGAACTTTCTCGAAAGTCGAATTACTCATAAATATACCGGTTGTCCCATTCAATGTCCCTCTTGAAAGCATAAAATTTTTGTTCGAAACACATTCTTATATCTCACTGAATTTTTGAGAAATTTTGATGCATCACTTACAATGGGATAACTGTATATTTATCATTATGAGATATTCGATAGAGGAAATCAATTCACGCTGTGTTTACGTATACATTCAATTTTTAACTTATAGTTTTATTGTTATCTAGTAATAAAAACGTATACTGCATCACGTACCTGCCGTACATTTTTTTCGTTCGAGTACCTATCACATGAATCCTATACGATATGCGTTACACATTTGGAGGATCATAAAGATTGTAATCTAAAGATCAATTAATGAATACAATCTGTAATCAGAATAAAACGCAGAATATATAAACTAAACAATATTTTAATGTTTGCAATGCACATTGCTAAAGTCTTCGTGATCTTTGATATCGCAGCAGATAATGCATTCAAGAATAAAATATTATTACAATCTATCATGATATAACAATACCACCATAAATCACACGAAATTTGACTATCCTCGAATTCAAGTAACAAGAATTCCCAAAGCGTACCCAAAATAACAATTTACGAAGATTTTCAAGTAAGACATAAGGTGTTATTATCATTTCCAAAAACGTACAGATTATTCACCGATCATATAACGCCCTGTATGCATATAACAATTGAAAATTAATGTCCTTTTGGTATTTTTCACACTAAAGAAGCTAGCATAGCGTAATAGATTCAAAAATATGTTTTGGATTATTACATTGTCTTTTCTCCCTCGCCATAAAGAGAATCTATTAATCAATTCGAAAAAGAGTGTGTTGCCTGAGAGTTTACTTGTTTCAGCCCTACCTTATTATTACATCATTAACAGTATTCGAGTATTTAACGAGGTTCTTTTCCAGTTCAGCGAAGACTTATATAGTTAACGGAATTGAGCAATCTCACGATTTTAAATCTGGCTTTATAAGATACGAAAAAATACAGCCAAAACTCCTACCAACCAACTCAAGCGAAACGCAATCGCTTCATTTTTCGTGTACGCATCAACCACATGAATTTTCCAGCCCATATTCGCATGAGTAAATGAATTATAATAAACGGTATCAGGCCACGTGGAATTCGGAGTCACCTCCAAAATACCAGGTTCCTCTGTACAAGAGAAAGCATCAGTTAGATTACCACATATAAGTTATTACATATTACACCGGTTATTAAAGTTATAATTGTAAAATTGTACCTGACTCGCAATTGACTACCAAGGTTCTGTTGAATTGCTTGAAAGTTGAAAAATCATCATCCAACCTTCTATCACGTCCATTGTGTTTGCCAAGACAAAGTGGACCGACTGTAAAAGCAGTTGATATCATGTGATTATTTAAGAGACAATTGATTTTGAAAATTTTCTTTTACGTATACGTGATATTCATTCGTTTGTTGTTAACGTACCAGCTGTAGGCCTTGGTCTACCTCTCCTAGTAAATTCTACTCCAGCAAGTACTCTAACTTTACTTTGAGCAGTATCACTGAGTCTATCGTATCCACCGTGTGGCTCATCTGTTATAATTATTGGATGATACATCATCGCGCTATGTGGATTATTTCCACCATGAACCTTAAAACTGTACGTTAAACCCCGGCGTAAATACAATTCTGGTATCAATTGTCCATTTATGTACAAAGCCAGGCCAGTTGACGTTTGACCTAAAAATTAAAAGTGTAATCAAAATACATTAATATAAGGATACATAAAGGATACAATCGAATGATTAAATTATACCTGTCATTCCTTGATAACCCTTTTTACCACCTGACGGTCCAATCCATGCTTTAAAGGTTCTAATACTTTTATCAAAAATTTCAGCCTTTTCCCAAGGTTCACTGAACAGATAAAGTTAACTATAACAAAATTCAATAGTAATGCAAATTCATCAAGAATATAATATCTTCTACATACCTTAAATCCTTATCACTCTCTGTAAAGTCCATACAGTTATACTCATGCTCTGTACGATTTAAAAATAACTTCAAGTCACCTTTAGGATAGACATCATGAAAACTCGGTTCTTTATTCTCATCTAATCTACCCAGTGCCCAGACTATGTAAACTGGCCTATCAGTTGGATATTCCTTGTCCCCAGGATCGGCTGTATGTAAAATCAAAGATTTATCGAATTCTTATTCGATCATATCATTTTTATACTTACAAGAGATAAGTGTACGTCTATAAGTTATAACATTGATCCCGTCTTCTCGAACTGCTGTATGAAGCTGGTTACTGTCCAAACCACCGACAAGCTCATCTTTACATACTCCTTTATACTGGCCAAGAACTTTTCCGCACTGTATACAGTATATGAATAGATTAAAGATAGTACAAATTTAGAAACATTGATGATACCTACCGGTGCCTTAGCAGTGATATTATAATCAGTGGCATAGCCACGTGTGTCGATCAAATAGGCAATAGTAACATCAGCACCTTCCATTTGACTACGTTCTTCAGAACCAGACAATCCAAATGCCATGTACTCGTCTTCCCCTAAATATAAATGAATTATGTGATATAAATTGTGACGTGATTTTTCGATTCACGGTCACAAAGCGACTCTGGCTACCGATTCCGATAACCTTCTCGCATTCTGATTCCCTTCGGGTAACCACACTGTTCAGAAGTTACGCTCTCATTTTGATTAGTACAGTTATGCCAATGCTCTCGAAAGATTTTGTCATGGTTTAGTTGAGAAAAGTTTGTTAAAAATTAATCAACAAATCAAAACCAATAAATCCCGTAAAATCTTTACCTACTTGACCAGCCAGTTGAATAGTAATTGCAGATCCAAAGATTTCCCAACTCACGTGATACCTTTTATGCAACTGAATGCAATCAGGATATGCTTTTGCATGTTTCTTTACCTGCGATTATTATTTTGTAATGATTTAAATTATGCCTAATATGAAAATGTAGAAATTGTAATATTAAATGTAAAATATTAAATGTACCTTTACAAGGGAGGGTGGTACATTCAAACCATTTGATATAACGACGGAACCAAAATTTGTTTTTGTTTTCACATCAAAGATGCTCAACCAGTCAATATTAAAAACTGTCATTTCACCAGGTAATTGAATAATCACATCTTCACTGTTATAAGCTCGTAATGGATCCAAACTTGAAAGCATAAAATTTCACAGTCAATTAAAAAACACTAATGTTTTTTATTATCATTCAGTCATTCAATACTCACTATCCATGTTCATCTGGTACTTTTATTCCTTTACTGGAAGGCTGTGGACCTGATCCTACCCAGAAATAAGTATCAGCACCCTGACCATCATAAATCAACTGTGGGATGCTTATTGTTTTTGCATCTATAATAACAATAGACTCGGACGAAACATTGTGCGATCTCTTTGTTAATTGTGATATCTTCTGAGGTGCTGGAGGATCAAATTCTTCTGGGATATATACATCCCCGAATGTATTCTGTAGAAAAAAAAATCATCTTTTCAAACCAAACCTATAATTAGTTGAAGGTTCAAGGGTCAACTTTCTTTAAATGCTTACCTGACTCGTGAGATCATAAATGGCGAACCATTTGATTTCCGTGATTTTCTTATTATCGGGTAACGTCAACTTTATTTCCTTATTAAAATATCGATCAAGCACGATTGTTCTATAAATTGTATAATGTCAATCAATAAGCTCGCTCCTTTTATATCTTAGACAAACTTAAATATGCCGGATATGTCAATATTATTTAAATTCACTAACATTCCCCATTCGTTGGGTACAATGAATCCTTGTGGACCAGGACGATTCGTGGCTCCTGCCCAAAAGAAGGTGTCTGCTCCATTTCCATCGTAGCTGAACGACGTTAATAGCAATGTGTACTCGTCGACAGCATAAACGTCACCAGACACTTGATGATGATAAGCATTGAATTTACCCAAATACTTTCCCTTGTACACTTCGCCATCCTCTTGGGTACTACCTAAGATAAGACGTTCCAGTAAGTGATGGAACAAATTTTATTCTAATTTTTAGATATGACTGTGTATTAATTCTTTCCGATATTTTAATTGTACGTTCAGTGCTGAATTTTATTTCGCTCACTTAATTTAAGTAGAGCAGACTATCCTTTCTCAGGTATAACTATAGCATACACAGATACAGTACGTATATCGAATAAGAATATTTAACTACTTATTGTTCTTCAATAATATGCTTGAATGTAATATAATAAGAAAATAAAAGATATTTAATATTTAATTAAAGCCTTAACATTTGTTGGTCGACGATAAAAGAAAAATGGTGCAATTGAAAAATAGCAGCAGGAGAAGAAAGTATGCCAGTATGATCTGAATTTAAAGTATCTTGACTCACTTCTGGGCAACTCGACCATACTGCAGTGAGTTCAATGCCTAATCAATGAAATTTCTTTTAGCTCACAGATTACTTTTATGTGAAAGGTATACTTGTATAATAATTAAATATTGTCCTCGAGCATTTGAACTTTTGGTTTTTTCATTCTTTGGATATTAATAGGGCTTTCATGAATTGTCTTTTCGTAAATGACTGAGTCATACTAAATAATATTTGTGCTCTACGATACTCGTCTTACCGTAATGCAGAAAAGATATGGCTGCCGTTAACACTAGAATGTTTCTCCTCACAGTTAATTTATCCATCGTTCATTAGCGAAGGATCACTGTATGTACACATGGAAATATGAAAACGCACTATTAACAGGTTGCCGTGGGAGATACCGATGTCTTCGATAACGGTGAATGTTTCTCATAGAAAACAAGCGTCTTGACTTTTCGAATGGATAGTACAGCTTAAGGACCTCGTAGAAGGCTAAGAGCCGTACGAGACGGCCACGTCAAAGAGAAAGTATGTGACTTTGCATCAAGCTATTGTAGAAATCATTCAGCAGGATCATGACTGATACAACGGATGGATTTTTATTGCTGTCTTTCGGAAAAATGTATCTATGAAGTCGAATGACGTTGTAGGAATTGAAAAACGCTACCAAGTCTTTGAATGTCTTTATTTTGGCTTTAGAACCTTGAAAAATCGACGTTAACACTCGTAAAATAATGTCATCTAGAAAATTAACGGAGATTGTTTGATCAGTTAACTTTGTCACTAGTCTTATAACCAAAAGAGCGAAATGTGCTCAATTTTATGAACGTTCCTAAAGACTGAACTTGAAATGAAAATTCTTATTGTTGTATATATTCGATTGCTGCTTTCTCTATGTCATCTAAAAGTATTGCTAGGATAAAAAGTCATCGTAACGAGTACAGGTGTTGTGTATTTTGTGATGGTAAAAGCAATTTATTTAAAAAAATCAAATTAATCAGATGATTCGTCAGCCGAAGTGATTGATCAAACATTTGATAAAAATGATCTCTGTCATACATTTTGATAAATATTCTATTTCGCAGTGATATTAGCCAATTTGGAAATTATATCTAGAGCTGCTGTTCTTATTAAGGCTTCATTGGGATGCACAGCTCTGCAACTTGCAATTTTGTGTAAAAAGAGGGACGCTGCTTTGACATTAATTGAAAGAGGAAGTAACATCAGTCATGTTTGTTTTGCATCAAAATATTCGCTGTACCAATTGGCTTAGAAGAAAATACCAGATTTACTTCCAGTGATGAGATATCGTCAAGAAAGCGGAGAAAGATTCTTAAAGTCAGTTATCGCCAATTAATGGATGGATGTAATTTTATTAAGATTACAAATACATAGAAAAATATTGTACATATGTATACTATTTACATGTTCCATAATAAGGTATCAGATTGAATTACTTTTACCGACATTATATCTCTTAAATATTCTTAAAAGCTTAATCCGGTTCCTTTGAGATTTTCATTGGTCCAATTGTCGAATTGATTAATCACTTCCGGAGACATCTTACCCTTCCATTGATCGACCTTGCCGCTTCTCATGAATTCTCCATCGGTTTCGATTAACTTGAATTTCTTATTAATTTCAATCACTTCCTCATAATTGACAGCCGGATTTGCTTTCATATTAGCAAAGCTAAGATGCTCCTTAAGAATTTTTATTTCTTCTTCGTTTAAATCTTTACCAAGAAACGCAGAAGCTTTCTTCATTACCGAAGGTAGATCCTGTAACGATATAAAATATAATTTTACTTGATTCTTCAAAATTTAGATTCGTCCGTACATCAACGTGATTATTATTATTATTATTAAAGACTTACAGCTTTCATATCTTCATATCTCAGAAATAGAAGGTTTCCATCATTCCTTCTGTTCCAGAATCCAAGAACGTGCTTCCAAAATGGCGCATAGCATACTGAAATTCACATATATCTTTGGCTAATTAAAAACACAAGATCCTCATTCGTTATAAAAAAAAATTGTACATACATTTATTTCCCAAAAAGAGGGAACAGAAATCGTCAAAACTTCCACGATAACCCTCGAGAAGTTTACAATGATGATAATAGGACACGCAGGTATCCTTTGCATTTCTGGCTACGTAGATGACTCTTGGCTTTTTCTCACCAGTTCTCAATTGCCGCGGTAACAAATTGAAAGGCAAATGGGTCTTAATGAAACGAGGACTTGGTAATTTTTCCACAAAGCTCACACTATCAAGAACCAATTCAGGCAAATCTAAGCCAGGAGTACGAGGTATTATGGTTGAATAATCAAACAGGGGTGAATGACTGTAAAAAGAAAATAAGCAATTATCAGAAACGCGTTAACTAAAAAATTCGTACTTAATAAATTTCAAAATAAAACTCACTCCAAAAATGGAAATCTCTCAGACAATAATACTTTGCTTTGGTCGAAGTCCAGATCATTCGCGATACACCAGACCATTTCTTGAGTCCAAGTTGTACCTATATAACATAATAATAAGCATTTACAAGTTTATCCTTTACTTAAATTTCTATAGTTAAACAAGGGTCAAGTTTAAAAAAAGACTCAAAAATAAAAAATGACCATTCTTAC
The DNA here is from genome assembly GCA_031762395.1 of Calameuta pygmaea. Classification (NCBI taxonomy): domain Eukaryota; kingdom Metazoa; phylum Arthropoda; class Insecta; order Hymenoptera; family Cephidae; genus Calameuta; species Calameuta pygmaea. The sequence continues at coordinate 578,103 of JASANN010000387.1, read as the reverse complement.
CAGTTTTTGGAAAACTGCAGACCCACACGTCATCATCCCGCACTTCCATATCCTCAATAGCGTCAGCAAATTTTTTATAATACTCCGGTAAGCAGACCCCATCAACAGTGATGTAACCAGTACGAAAAGAATTGGTAAAGTTCTCCCTCAGGATCTGATCCAGATCCACCTCAACGGTACCAAATTGCGGCGCCATGTTTCTTCCAGGAATTTTGATACCAATAAAACTATCTAATAGACGATCCAAAAAAAGAGTAGTCGAGATATTCAGAATCTTTTAGTATCTGCGTATTAATTATACTTAAACGTTTCAGGTTTAAGTATGTTGAACAATCCTTCAAAGTTATTTGAAAGGATTGCTATTTGTAATGATCGTTGATGAGGAACGCTAGGACCGACTTCTCTACGAACGAGAATAGAGGCATTCGCTCAGTGCACTTAAATTGCATCCAAATGGAGAAATCGAACTGTTGTCAGCCTCGCGGCGATTGGTACTGGTCTGAGATTTGTAGAAAATCTTTATATAGGAAACCGCAGATCGAGGTAAAACGTGCTCAATGCTGTTTTTGTCTCGGCATTGTCATAGCACCGCGAAGGCTGAAACCGATCTTTGGTAGCTTTTTTCTTAATACAACAAAGTCGTGCACGAAGTGTATTTTGCCGCCCAGCAATCAATGCCGGTCACGATCGGATTTTGTGCTCTGAAGGAAATTCGTCACATGGCATTCCTCCGAGACATCGGCAGAATTATGATAAATATATCTATTGTGTTAAATAAAATGCATGGGTCGCGTATAAAATAATTCTCTTATATTCCTAATGGGTGATAGCAGCGTATCTTCAAGGATATACTTTTGCATACAGCTCGTTATAAGGGCCAGAAAATGTGCAGTTCTCCTTATGCAACATATGGAATTCTTAAGTCAGAAATCGAAGGCTAGCTGAATCGTAAAAAAACGACTAATAGAGTGAAACCAGCCTTTAGACCTATAAGTCCCTGGTAAAAAGTTGCGACCTTCTCGAGAAGCCACTGATAAATCTGCCAGTAGACCTAAGACGTTACATTTACCTCTAACATTAGAGGAAGGTTATCCTTCCGGTGTGGAAGGGCCTTCATTTCTTGTGGATTTCTTCTTTCGCCAAACATCGAAGCCATATATATACTCTTTATTTTGATTACAATCGGTACAAAAGAATTACATAAAAAATTATGCATTAACTTGACATTATACTTCGAAATAATTTTATGTATAATAATGATAAATTCAAGAGACAAAATGTACTGTGTTTCAGGTACTAAGCTACATTTACATCATCTTAAAGCATCGCGGTTTTGATGATTTGCGGTTCAGTCAGCCTGAAATGTTGTTGTTTTTTTAACGTATGTTTACAACTTCAAGGTCCATGTAAGAAAAAACGAATCGCAGCTGCAGATTGAAACTGGATAAAAAGTAATATACAATCGCTTCGTTCTCAAATAGGAAGTAAACACGAACTCCATGAACAATGGTTCCTCACACAGATTATTCATCCTATCTTAAAAATGTTCTTGATCCAATTATTCTCTCGATCTTACCCCCATTCAGATACCTATCCGCTTCTCAATTTTATTCCGTTCCGGATGAGCCATAAACATACTTCTTATACACTAAAAACTCTGTGACGAAATCTCTGTGTCAAACAAAGTCACTGGGCATATTCGAATATATATTAGAACTTAATAATTCTCAATCTAATAAATGTAAAGTATATAAATCCCAATACTTGTCATTGGCGATGAGACTAAATTATTTCACTTTCAAACTTATTGACAAAACTAAACAATAATACTAATGAAACGAGCATAAGTCTATGAAGTATCTTCATTAAATAATGCAGGCACGTGGGCTCACTCACATTAATTCAAATTATATGAGTATTATCAATTGAACATATTTAGATTTTCATAAGATATTCAATATCTGTTGCATTTCCTTAATGGCATTTTGTAATTATATACTGTTCTCTATCAGAGTCCTACGAATGATCAAACATTCTTTATTATTGTTACATGTTAGATATAACGCTAACACTATTAGGTAGATCCACCTGTCCTCTGAGGACTTTTTGTTGCAATTTCTTGCAAAATATTCTGGCCATTAGTTTGTTCCGCCGTGCCTCTTCCTGTATTTGTAGCTGATGCCTTTTTGTACGTACCTCATTAAGTTTTAGATAGCGCTTGCGTAATCTGTCCTTCATCTCCTTTTCGCTGATTTTTCTCTGTACGCAGACTGCAAGATATTCCCATATTATATATACCTCGAGACATACTATAGAATAGATGTCTCAAAATCTTATACTATCCTAATACAATACCTCTGGGTTTAGGTGATCTTGAAGTCTTTATAACATTAGAACCAGTGGCCATAGCAAGTAACTGAACCCGTTTTTCATTTCTTAACTGTCGCAATTGCGATATTTCCGACATATATTGTCGACGTGTCTCCACATTGTTGACAAAAGTAGGTTTATTGGTTGCTAAATAATCCTAAAACATAATGCAATATCCATGAGTCATCTACCACGTACGATCGATGCCATCTCATACGATTTAAATATTTAGGATATAATAGAAATACCTGAAGCGTATTCCTTTGATCACCGTTCTTAGATGCTTGATATGGTTTTATTTCCTCACAGGAACATCCACCGGACCTTGCCGTGTATGGTGGAGAATTAATTGAACCCATTCTGAGTAATGATTTAATCTCAATGTTTTCCTTCTTTGATACAAAATTATCACCGTTTCTCTCTTCATTCTCATTTCCAAATGACAATTCATACGCTACTGGTTTAGGATAATTTATATGGCAACTACATTTCCTATCGTTTTGATACGATCTTCCACATTTACGGCAGCACTTGCAATTCTTCTCAGACTCATTGGATCTCGTTTCACTGGTATGACTTGATTTTCTTGTGTACCTCCCGTTATACGATTTATCTTGTGTATCTTTGATCTTGTTCGCGCAAGAACAATCCTTATCGCAGTTACATTTTGGATTACTTTGTACTTTTGATTGACGAGCTTTTTGATTCTCATGAGAATTAACCAAATAATAAGGTCGCACCTGCTCCTTGCGACCTTCTAATGATTTCACATGGTACAGACAGTCGTACTGACTTATTCTCTCATTATCGCATTTACAGTCTTTGCGACAAGCGCATAATTTTTTTGTACTTTGTGCTTGTTTAGTTCGTTTGTTCTCGCAGTTGCAATCGGTTGAGCATCCACAAAGTTTAGTACTTTGCTTTTGATTGTCTTGATCATGAACGTCATCATTCGCTTCGTAATGATTCTGTCGATCTTTTTTCTGTACTTGGTCCACTTCTTTCTCATTATTACACACAGTTAAGCAGGTGCATTCTTTAATCTCTTCCCTTCTTGGATACTCGCATGTGCAATCCTTGGAACACTCACATAATCCTCTATCGTTCGAGTCATGGCTGCTTTGCGCGTCTGTATTATTATCGCTTTCGTCTATCCTCTTAGAACATAACTGACATATCGTCTCTGAGGCTTTTCTACGCGAAACTTCATTTCCTTCTGAATCCTTTTGCTGACATTCCTCTCTGCATTGGCAAAAGTGAGGATCCTGACATTCACAGGTGCACTTTATTTTTGTAGCGTTCAGTTTGTTCTTAGCTTCCTTTTGCCGGAAGTTATTGTTATCCGGATCTGTACGATGGCAGGCATTAGACGGTTGTGCGCAGACTTTACTTGGTGAACCAGGTGTCACAGGTTGTGTGATGAATGGTCTGTCTTCGTTAAAGTATGGTGCTGATGTTCTATGGCAGCCATTCAGGAAGATCTGATGATTCTGCAGTTGTGAATGGTACGCACAAACGTTTTGTGTATTTTGGACAATGTGTCTTCGGCAATGACACACCTTACCGATGCATCTGCAGGTTGAGGAATGCACATACGCTTGATGAATAGAGCATGGTACGTATGGAGTTATTTGTTGGTGAATGATTGCGGGGGGAGAAGCACTTTGTTGGGGATGCGTTTGTACATAAATGTTTGTCGATTTTACTGCAGAATTCCGCAGTTTCGGCGCAGAGACAATTTCAGCGCCACTCTTTGAATGAGCGACTGCTATATTTGTTGCTGTTTGAGTGCAACTATTACGTTTCCGTAAATGCTTTATAGGTTTCGTGCTGGGCCCAGCAGAAGCATTACGGTTCGCCAAATTACAGTGGGATGACCACTGTTCGTTAATCGAGCTCCCGCATACATCCGGTGAAGCCCTTAAAACGAAAAAAATCCCATAATTAATTAAAAAGATGAAGTACGTACAACATTTCATCTAAATTGACTTACTTCTGTAAACTGGAATGATCTTCTTTTTGTCCATGAATACAAGTTAGCAAAGTCACAGGTTGTTGGTTTGAAACAACGTGCTTTGTTTTTTTTGGCGAACTTCTTGGTCTCTCTGACTTTTTTGGTTGTTCCAGCAATCTAAATAAAATTGTACAAGAATATTTTTACATATATATTATGCTTAGGAAAAAGGATATTATACATTAATGTTAAGGTATGTACTATACTAAGTGAACATACTTTTTTAAATTAGATAGATGACTTATTTCGTTCGTAATCCATACTAATTGTTTTCTCTTCTCCATTTCAGCATAATTCACAAGTCTTGTATCACCAGAATCAGAATGATTACATCTCCCTAACTGAAACCGTCTTTCTGATAATGTTGTTGGGAATCGCCAATCAACACTATTCCCAGTACCATTACTTGAATCAATAGGACTTTGTCTATTATTAACGAGCGCCTCCAATAGCATTCGATTTTGATCAGAGGGCGTACTATTCGACGTAGTTGTATCTTCCGGCGGCAAGTCGCATTTCTTTTTAAGGCAGAAAATATTCTTAACTTTATTATTTTTATCTGTACGCTGGGGTAAAAAACACTCAGAGCTTTCACTCTTGTTAGGGTCAGTTGGCGTGTTACTACTATGCTGACAATCATCGGTTCTGAGTTCCATTCTTGCTTTGCGACCATCAGTTTCCGTTCTGTCAGTGTGGCCATCAAATTTGTCACTATTACTACTTTCCAGATTAATCATTTCCTTAACAACCCTTATATCATTCTCTAATGAATTTTTAGCATATGGAATCTTCTTCTTCTGCGGTTTCCATTCATCAGAAGAATCCGTAGTGTTTTGCTTCTTCGTCAAAGCTTGGATAATCTCAGCCCTGTAAACTTTCTTCCTAGCATCGTCAGGATTCCAGGGTACGTTCTCTTCCAGGTTATGCTCTATTTTATCATCCGTATATTTAGCAGTCACCAATCTTTTGATAACATGGTGGATCAATCTTTTCTTGACCTGCTTGTCACACTTGTTAGCGTCCACCAGACTCTTCAAGATGTTGACGCTTCTCTCCAGGTCACGTACCAAGCTGTCCGAGTCTCCCCATAGTTTCTCATCGATACTGGAACTCGTATTAGGCATTGTGGAATTAGATCTACCTGTATCTATGGATGAGACATGACTTGCGCTGCCATTGGGGACGTTCTCGTAGATGTGCCCTGGGAAATATTCAAAACTATTTGCTCTACCAGTTACATTTTCTATATCGTCAGGTTGAGGTGATAAAGGTAGGGATTCACTTTGAGATATTTCGGAAGTACTGTTTCGCGTTACGTTACCCTCACTTTGATCATCACTGTTGCTTCTTCTACAAGTTGAATGTTCCTTATTGAATTTTTTTGGATTTGGGAGTTTGTAAGTGTTCTTTGAATTCTTGAGAATTGATTGAAGCGACTTTTGTTTCAAACTGGTACCCCTCTTTGGTAATGGCGGTTTTTCCTCCTCTAAAACTGAAACTTGTACCCCAATAGATTCCCGAGTACATGGCGTTATACTTGTTTGAATTAATTTGTCGCAAGTTACTGGTTTCTGTACAACAGTAGCGATGGAAGACGTGGAATTGAATATTAATGGCAACAGCATTTTACTTTTATCTTTGACGCAAAGGTTTAACTCACTCTGACTTCTTTTTAATAATAATTTCGTTGAAGTTGGTGCCAAGAGATTCATTGACGAACTTTTCTTTAAAGGTGAACTACAAGTAACTAAGTTCTCATTAGAAGGATTTTGTTTGGTTTTACATCCCTTTCCTTCTGTGGCATATTTCAGCATTGGAACTTTAAACTCTAATGACGATTTAGGCGTTTCAAAATTTTGATCATTATTTTTGAAAGTTGGATTATTGGATCTCTGATATTTAGAGTCCTTTGAACTATTTCTTTCTTCTGATGCGATATCGATGCCAGTTATAATTCCAGGCAAGTGATTTTTCATTATAGGTGTAATTTCCACCTCATTTTCTGAACCAGAAATATTTCCTACTAACGGTGTGGAATTTGCATTTGGCTCTTTTAATGATTTCTGGATACCTTGAGTTGTTGGAGCTTTTGTGGATGCACCAGACTCCGTTGTACCTTCTGGATCTAAACGCAAAGCTGCAGAACATCCTCTGGCTAAAGCCATTCTTTCTATTGTACTGAATTTCTTATTCATCGGTTTGTTACCAGGGAGAGCATTGAAATAACCAACGTCGGCTCCACTATCCCACTCAAGTGGTTTGTGTGAAGTTACACTGGATGTTGGAGAAGCAGTTTTCCTCTCGCCTGCATCTGGTATAGATTCTTGACTTTTATTCTTTTCCTCTAGAATGGTTTCAGGCATAGTATGCTTTTGATTTGGTGATGGTGACCGTGGATCAGTTAATGGTTGCATATACATAGAAGAACCCTCACCAGCAGAACACTGACCGATCAATGGAGGCCGTACCCACCGCCGTCTTTCTTTGGGAACATAAGTTTCCAAATTATAATCTTGACCGGTACAATCTTGTTTACTTGTACCGGCCTTAGGATTCAACTCATATATACTGTAATAATATTTAAATCCCTCTGTGGATGTGCTCGATGTAGGTAATGAAAAGTACTGATCCAAATTTGAATTCTGAGAATACTTTTGATAGTACTCCATTACCTGAGAAGATAGAGATTTATTGGCAATGCTTAGAGCTACTTTGGATTGTGCATTGGCAACTGCTAACGATTGCCAAGGTACAGAATTGATCTTGTGAGGTAATAGATCACTTTGATTAGATCGTCCAGCCCTGGGAACTTCCTCCGACGCTTCCAGATCCCTTAATCGACCTTCGCAACTCGATTCTGAGTCGTAATCCATCGTCACAAATTGAATGCGTACACAAACTTTTACATTTTCGTTTAAATAACGTATTGCCCAATATCAAAAAAATATATAATACGCGGATGATGCACACTTGCAAAACTTCACACATCCCCAAACTAGTTTGGTTTTTCTAATCACGCCTTGGATATTTTTGAGTAGGTAATGAGTGTTTATTTCCGAGGCAAAGCGTTTCGACGCATTATACTTTACAGAACTTCCCGTTATGCGAGAATAGCGTAAAATTTACAAAAACGAAAAACACGACTGAAATAACTTGATACACCATCCCAACGAAATCCATCTTTCGAAGCATCACTTCTTGAGATTCTGACAGTTATAGAGAAAATTCAAATTATTGTTTACATGTTGAATAACCTAAATACGTAATACGTAACCATACGCAAGCCCACAAGATGGCAAACGCGTCGTCTGAATCAACGCGAAACGAATATTTGAAAACTATTGTTGCAGCGTCAGAACGCAAGTAAAAGTTATCTCCGTAGTAATCAAATAAATCCGAACGAAAATTATTTGTTTCCTAGATTAAATATAAGTTGAATAATATATTATACAACTAAGGAACGCTTGCGGTACAGTATATTAGGAGAATTATAGAAATAAACAAAACGAAAAATTTTGTAAGATAGAACATATAACAGGGGTGGCAGAATCTCAATATTTCTGCTATTTATAAAAAGGAAGAAATAACGATTAGATGTTTTATTCTGATTAACATAGTAGAAAAAATTACCTATATAAAATTAGCCGGACACCTTTAACTTATTAAATTTTAATTAAACGTAATCGATTGGTGGTCATGCTGTCGTAAGTGTGTTCGTAAACAAATCATATTGTTTACTTTTGCAATCGAGCTAAGAGAAAATGAAATTTTACTTGTCATTTAAAGATGCTTTAAATAAATAAAAAAACAATTGCTGTGCAATATGGAGCAAGTCGAGAACAATTAATTTATCAAGAAAATCATATGAAAATCTGATTGATTATTTGGAATTTCAATAAAAATACAAATTTTCTTTGTTAATGAATATTTATTAATCATTACATAGTAGCAGCGGAGCAATTACGGAAGCATATGGAGATTTTAAAGAGATATTTTTTAGGCATTATAAACATATAAATGTTTATTTTTTCACGCTAACTTTCCGCCGGTGATGGTATCGCCTAAAATCGTAGCGTTATAATATCTCCCTACTCATCTCTGTCTCTGAGATAACTACTTAAACGAGGCATGGTAATGCTACCGAGCGTCATCTGGGCATAAGACCAGTAAACTTATGCGATTCTGTTATGGAATCATTCCCGTTTTATCTTACATTCCATCATTATTTTGCGAAACGTCAGAATTAGTAATGACTGCAAATAAATTTATTAGATAAGTACTGTCACAATATACGTTGATAATAACAGAATAGTTCTAAATTAAATTTATTCAGTTATTTTATGTTAGAGAATATTGTATAAGAAACTATAGTGTCCATATAGATTTGGAACTGTCAAAATGAGAGGGATATTAATTTTCGATCATTTGAACGACGTGCTGTTTACAAAATGTAACAAGAAATTTGCTAAACACATTCAGAAACTAGCAAAAATTCAAGGACTAGTAGTAGAAGAAAGGGTATGTGTTTACATAATCCAATTATAAAATGTTGAGAAATATTAGTCTCGCTTTTTTTTTTAATATATTTTCTTTTATTTACTTTTAATAGATGGATGGTGAATGTGACCAAAAACCAAGTCCAAATATTATAATACAATTGTTTTCCCCAATTGTAACATCACAGAATATTATGGCTTCTCAGTTTGGTAATTCATATACATCAGTACGATGTCAAGATGGTACCAATATGGTATTTGATGATTTCATGGGATATACATTTATGTATGTTGCTGTAGAGGATGTAGCACTTATGAAAAGAACTCTAGGGGTCTGTGTATCAATTGTCAGGCATCTCTGTGGACCAGACGTAACTATGTAAGTTAGAATAACTAGTTAAAACAGCAAACTTTAAACTGATTTGCTTTCCAGATTGAAATCCAGTAAACAAAAGGTATCGTTGGTATCTTTATTATTAGATGCTTGGATGCATTTGAGGAGTTCTGAGCAAAGTGTCTTAATGGAAGCAGTAGAACAACTATCAGTTAATGCTGATTTAGCTTCTACGACATTAAAAGTTCTTCACGATGCCTCAGACAAATTAAAGACACAATCAGAATTTTCAAATGTTCATGTACTAATTCTAGTAGAACACAAATTTTTATCTTTATATTCAAGTAAAAATGCACAAGATCTGAGTGCGTCAGATATATTATTGATGGTATTAATGTGCTGGGTTGCCAATAGAAGAGGGAAAGGCACTCAAACTGACACATTCAAAGATAATACTGATGATGAAGATGATGATTTTCTTTTAACACAAAGCAGTCCCTCGGGTAAGGAAGAAGAAAGACATTCCTTCACTGCTACAACAAAGTTGGCCAATCCTACCTTAGAGGACATTACTAAACTATTCGGTAAATATTTGAGAATCAATGCGAGCGAACTTCAAGTTTAATATTGACAAATATAATTGCACTTTAGGTGATTCTAGAGACTCTTCTGTGAGCGAAGGTTTGTATTCATTTGCTGAAGCTGGTCTTTATAGCCAACTGGTCCTTCTCGGATCTGAACGTGGGTATACAGCCAATGCAATACATATTTCTGAATTATCAGAAGGTATAAATCTAGTAACCATAGTAGAAGTGACGAATTTGGCCACATCATCTGGACTCTATGACAGTTTTTATCATTTGAATGTCATAAATGGTTTACAACTTCAGAGAGACATAGACGAATTAAGGCCAGCATTTGATAATTTAGACGGAGCACTGAGAAAAGCTTTAGATGGGATAAAAAAGAATCGAGCAAATGTCAGTAACGATGTAGACATGTGCCAAAGAAGATTACAAGTGAAATGGGAATTTGTGCGTAAGAAATACATGGATCTGTTAAAATCAAGAGATCCAGAATCAATTCTCCAAATCGAATCCAATACGTCAGGCTTTATCGAGACTATGAAGGAGCTATTTCGACTGACTTGTTTTGATAAAAATTTTTTGAAACAAGGTACAGACGTGATCGTCACTGTAAGCAGATTGGTGCGACAAAAACTTAATGACTTCAGTGATTTCCTTAAAGTCAAGGCTCTCAAGAACTTCACTCTTGGATCATATCCTTTAATAATATATGTGTATCGTGCATTATGATGATTTGAAAGTATTTATGTTCTCTTGTAGCCTTGGACGTTCTACACATTATAAATGTTTGAAATATCTTTAAATATGCTGCACTCTGAAACTTTGTGTAATATTCATAGTCGACTGTCGTTGCTTGCTATATTTTATTTTACCGCTTATTGAATATCTGTCCTTAATGTCATGTTATGTACGAGAACTTCCCTAACGATCAACAAATATTTGGAAGAATTTCCGGGCCTTGTGCACTTCATATATATTGACAGAACGACGCACAGGCTAACAACACCAACATTAGATTTTACCAATCCAGAAACTTTAGCCCTCACCACAAAAAAGGTAAGATAACAACAGCAGTTATACAATATATGAAATTAATTTATTAATACTATTTCCAGATTTGGGCAATGGTCGAAAATAGTAGATCACATTTGCAAGAAGGGCATTTGGCAGTTATGTGGAAAGATACGACATTTAATTATTCGTACTTTTTATGGTTCGAAGATAGTTCAGTGTGTATAAGGAAATTGATTTATCTAACGATTTTTCATAATTATAAATTACAATTTTAATGATCATTGTTTTAAAGGGTTCACCGCTTAAATCCAAGGCCTATTTGAATCACATAATGAAGACGTTTCCCATACCTGGGATACTTTGCGGAGATTATTATAGGTTTGCAAATATTTAATTTAACTTTTTAATATATTGTACAGGTATCAACGAGCTTACAATGTGTACGTTAACAAAACAATTTATCTCTTTTCGCAGAAAACTGGTGGAGGCATGTTTTCCAAAACTATCTCCAAATAAAATACGTGTCTACGAATTGTATTGTGTGCATCTGGGTTTAGCGACGTCCTCATGCGTCCTAGAACATTCAAGAAGACTTGCAGCTACGATTTGGGAGGTTACAGGATTACCTAATAATCCAGCAGACATTCTTTAATCAAGTTGCCTCGACCCAATATTTCATGTTCCATTAATGTAATTTTTATGAGTGTAACGGTGTCATCGGTAATAATGTTAGCCTTGGCAATCAGATTGTTCATACGGCGATATAATTAGGTGCGATGTTTATTTAAGTATTCCAGAACTCCTGTACCCTTACGGTATTTATAAACTGCCATTAAAAAAAGGTCTTATCCTTCCGTAAACATGTCCAGCATATCGAACCCTGCTTGTCTACTTCTTTGTGTATCCAGCTTTTTAATATGTTTCCACATACATACGGTACATAGAAATTGTAAAAAGTGAAAAATTATCTACTTCAATAAGTCACGGATAATGAATCGTTAAACCGAGTAGCAAAATAAACACTTCACGTTTTTTAATCACAGTTCATTGAACAACACTCCGGAAGTCAAATGATTAACATACTAGATAATGATGGAAAAATGTAACAAGTAGTAATTAATATAACTCATAACTCTTGGTAAATATGGTTATAAGAATATTGTATTCAGAATCGCAAAATCATGATTCGAGAAAAAAATATAAGAATGGAAAAACTTTAGATGTAAGTAGGTACTCTAATGTTAAGATATAAAGCATAGATGCTTATTAATATTGGTATTGACTTAATTGTTATTTTTCACTTGTCTCTCATTGATCTTTCTGCATTAAGTCATTAATGTCCTTTAAAAAAATACATAGTGTTCCATAAAATATAAATAGACTGAAAGAAACGTGATCATTTATAGATATTCACGATTTCAAATTTGAAATCGAATATTAATCATTAGGTAATACCATGAAATTTGCGCAGGTCATCATACTCTAACTTAACTGCGTATAGCCTCAATGATTACGTTAATTGGTACAAATTGTGGAGGATGTAGACGGAATTTCTCAGCGGGCACTATTTGTAATACCAATGAGTCTATTAAAACAATTAAGATAGATTATTAAAAGTACACGCAAGTCGAGTGGCATAACTTAATATATTCTTGATTGAGGAATATTTACATTGAATGGAGTTAATAATTAAAAGCCGCTGTGCAAAAAGTTAAACACGCTTTATTGCATGCAGCATGATCGGCAACTTTGGAACAGTTTTAAGTATTTCCTTACGTATTTGGTGACGACTTAGAGATAACTGTTCGCGTAAACAACTTTCAAAAAGAATCCTAAAGTTATCAATATTCTGGTGAATCAGTTGATCCGCGAGAAGTATCAACATTTTTTCTTGTTGCCTGACTGTAAGAGATCGTCCCTATAGGAAGGTTTTGCACGGAGTTAGGTTCCTTGTGCTCTTGTTCCAGAGTCTGTGAGTTTCCAGATTTTTCCAGAGAAACCTTCGGTAAGGTTGTACGCCTTGGTTTTTTTGTTCCTGGATTTGATTCATAATTGCCTCGACCTTTACCTCTAGCAATACTGAGTTCATTTGTATCGCTCTTGGACACTGGTCGTGCGACACCAGGACCTGCTGTAGCCGTAGCACGTCTAGTCCTATTTGATACAGAATCAGCAATTTCCATTTGCATTTCATTCACGATATTTGCAAATGGGTCATGGCTTGTACTACTTTGTATATCTTTTCCAATTGCCATATTTTTTGCCCGTTCTCTGTCTTGATTTGTATTTTTAACATTTATGACTATTGGACTTTTTTGTTTTCCAATAGATATCGGTTGGCCCTGTGGCAAAGGATAGACAAATTATGACTATGTTGTTAGTCTGTATAAGGTAAATGTGAACAATGCACAGTTTTGATAAACGTACCACGAACGTCGTCGGATCTTTGGTCGGTCGCAAGTCATTATGCAACATAGCGCTGGCGGTATTCCTTAAAACAGGATCTTCATTCTTTTTACATCTAATGTATCCATCATCATCCCATTCCTTTTCCGCGGGAAAATTAGTCTCAATAGGCAATGCATTGTCATTTAGCTCTATTTTGCTTGGAGCATTCCAGGTAAGTATCTTGGCCTGCAGATCACGAACTTGCTTTTCCAAATCCGCAACTTCTCGATCAGACTCGCATACTTTTGGTATTAGCGCATTTAAATGCCGTTCTGCAGCTTTTTGAATGGCTGTTACTAGCTCGACACCTGGTGTTTTTAAGAGGTCCAAACTGAAAATATGTCTCTATTAATATTTATTATATATACATATATATATAATATTAATCTTAATTCTGTTAGTAAAAAAGATATACACACTTTAGAGAATCAACAACTTTACTAAAAGCATCAGGTTCCTCTGATCGTTTCTTTAATGGAATAGGCTTATAATCTGAACCATCATGACGGGATGCATCGGCTCCTAAATTATTTATCCTCATCGGTACTGGTTCAAATACCCTGTAATATTTTATGATCTGTACTGATAAATCCGATAATGATATATCCTCTAAACTTACCCTCTTTTGTGATGCAAGAAAACATGTCTGAACTTATGAGTACCACCCATATTAGAGACTGAGGTATTCAGAAAGCAAGCCACAAAATTTTCCTCTGTCGAAGCTGTTCCAATGGTAAAATGAGAGGCAAACTGCTTATGTAGCACCTTGTCTCTCAACGTAGGTACAAGAGAACTATTTTGCCTGAATCGAAACCATCCTACGACCTGCTTACTTTTGTCGCGAACAAAATCTTTCAGTTTCTCCTTATTAATTTTACCAGTGGAGTCATGTAGCAAATCTGCTGACGGGCATGTGACAACAGTATCAACATCTAGAAGTTCATAAATGAATTTGACAGTTATCCATACTTATTCGTAAGATGGTGTAAACCTCTTAATGCATACTTACCAATGTGTATCCTCACATATTCAACTTGCTTGTCAGAATCAGTAACTTTCTTGGTAAGAAATACAAGTGCTTCACCCAGGAGAAAGCCCATCTACACATCATAAGTAAAAGAGCCTTTTAAACTTATTGACACAGTGTAAATTTATGAAGGTTAGAGTCGAACGTCATAACAATCGAAGACAGCGTATGCCTTGAAGCGTATGTATGTAATCATTATCTTCAAACCGAAGAGGTGTTGAAATATACCTGATCGCCGACGCTACGGACATTTTCGTAAAATAGAAGTGATAGAGCAGCTCCAGAAATCGTGACGAGTAAACCGCAATCCGCCATGTTGACAGTTAAACGGATTGAACGCCACTAACAGTCCCTGGCTTTATTCCTTGTTCCACATAAATGCATACCGGTAATTGCAAAGTTTCAAGTATCATAATCAACATAAAACATGTGCTTAAGCATGGAAATTAGAATATTATAAGAATCTTGATTACACGTTGATAGAGGAGCTTTTTGAGAGGCGAGGTAAAACAAGCGAATACTTATTTTTGAACAGTATACTATACTTATATATTTCATACTTTATTGCGTCGTTGAAATACTTACGCACATTCAATTTTTGGTTCTACAATAAAAATACATATTTATGTTACACGTGCAAAGACATTATGTCATTTATATGAAAAACAGAGTAATTTATTCGAGTACACAAATGATTCAATATCTCATGTAATATTACTTATCTATCCTTATCTCCAACGCTGTCCGTGAACCGCACTATCTATCATATATGTATATGTGCATGCACGTGTTATCTGACATCAGATTATCATATCTAGCAATGATTCTATGCCCGGAAATTATTAAAATGAAATTATTTTATACTTGGATTATCGAGTTCTATTATCATTAGAGTATTTTAATAACCTTGCTTTAAAAAATCAATTAAAACCGATTAAAAATAGTCAGCAGTAATCAGATTTCTACATCAGAAAACTTCTTATCAAATTATATATATATTTATTACTGAGAATGAATAATTTCAATTAAAAAATTATTGTTTAAGGTGCAGTCACCAATAAAATCGTATTGAACATGATAATCTATTCATTCCAAATAATTTTCAATCGGAATTAAAATGTCTCCGATTGCCCCGAATGAATCTGATTGTTATTAAATCAGATATCTAGCGGTTTCTATTGATTTCAATCAGATAGTTTGAGCAGGGAATAAATTATCGATCGTTATTCCTCTACCTGTATAATCTTTAGTACCTGTAGTCTTATACTCTAAACTGTAATGTGTTCTATCTGCTCATGAGTGTTACATTCTAAGGACTTCAATAATTGAATAATAATGGATTATTAAAATGCAGAATAATGAAACCTCTAATGTTAAAAATTCATGATGCACTGGGTATCATCATGATCAAACAATCGATGTACATACGTATAAGAGTTACGCATTATGTTTATTTAAAGATCTAATCGAGCTCGAATGTCTATCTTGGGTCTCCAATCATGAAACATAAATGATACAGTTCTGGCAAATATCTTTATTTCAAGTATACTAGTGGACGTATATTCTAAATGACCAACACTCATTTAAGCAATATTTCGAAAGTTATAGAGCCATGTCGAAATCGACAGAGAAGTCGTAGTAATTTCTCCGATACAAGCATATGTTGTTATTCCGCATCAAAATTGTCATGTAACATTTTTTTCAGTTTCGGATTGACCCATTTGAAACTAAAATGTAATTAACTCTTTAACTTGTACTTCTGTCCGGTGGGCTACATGAGTGCATCAAATCCATTTAAAAATCTGTTCTTCCCGATTTTGTCATGAGTAAAGATTCAAGATGGTTTTTAAAGCTCTATGGTCTTCTTAAGTATAGTCTCACCATGAATTCTTATCGATCGTATCAAAATCTTGTTTTATATCCAGTAATTTATTTTTAATGAGTGACATTTAACTAAACATATTTGAGCAACCAATCGAAATAGGCATATCATTAGCGACTGTCCCCGAACATCATAAAATAACCCCAAGCAATACAGAAATATTTCCATGAAAGAACTAAAGTTTACCAATGATGAAATAAAACAAAATATTTGTCAGAAGTGGGATTCGAACCCACGCCCACAGAAGTGGACTGCGACCTGAACGCAGCGCCTTAGACCGCTCGGCCATCCTGACTATGAATAGCCTTATTTTTCAAGACAATTTTAAGCCAATTCTTTGATACTTTATCGACCCTTACTTATTATCTTTCCAAATGACCCGATACATGCCATATTACCGATTATCGCAACCAATAGAGCTCCACATAATGATACGTTTAAAGAGGTCAAGATACAGAGTAGATGAACTTACAAAGTAAATAACCTTGTATGGTTCACTGAATTTAGCTCCAGTATGAATATCATGATAAAATATTTTTCAAAAACTTAAAGATTCACATCTCTCTGCGTCAAAGAACAAGAAACATACAAATTACATATGTACTACGTCACAGAGCTACGTAACCTGCTAACTAGTCGAAATAAAGTCAATCGGTAACTATAGAGAAACGAAGCAGAAGCAGCGAACGGCGCGCAAACCTTGCTCGCCCAAAATATCCAACGCATGTTTGAGGAGATAAATATATATGTATATATATTTCTAGCAAGGAAGATACTACAGGTCTGACGCTCGTTGTGATGTAAGTAGGACGCCTTCAGTAATTGCTAGTAGCGTTGAGACGGTCGTACAGGTTCATCGCCAGAGGAGCATAAGCTTTAATAAGTTAAAGAAAACGCCGAATCAGTACAATTTTGAACCTCAAGAATAAATTAACATTACTTCGTGATAATGGAAGACGATATGTGGGACTATCTCGGTGAAAAATGGGAGCACATAGATGAAACGGTGAGTTCTTACGACTCTTTGCCAGACCATACCTTGAGATACAATTTCCGAATTGTTGCAGCGCTCGGATAAAATAAAACCTAGATAAGTGATCCTATACTCGTTTCGACTAAATTTTTATCCAACCTTGAAAAATCAAGGTCGCAGACTGCCCCGTTTGTGGGAATTACGTTTCAAGGGCAACAAACTCGTACCCACCTTCTCATATAAAATCTAGAATTACAAAAGGCATATACTCGTCTGAACCTCTAGACTACTCATGAGTCACATCTGTGCGGAAAGGTTATCAATCGCCAATTAAAAAAACCGTTATTCAGTTTTATGATCGGCCTGACAACACTTCAAAAATTCTTTCTCATTTATTTTCGTTCTGTCTTTTCCTTTGTGACCTGCAGAATAATCAGCTTCCTCATACCGGTATACATATATGCATCCTATATCAGGACGAGAATGAGTATGAATAACCCTCAACTATAATGCAGAGAGAGGAAGTGCCCAAGAGAGTGAATGGGGATGCGAACTAGTGAGTTCATTGAAAAAGCGGATGAACACGTAACACGGGTTCACTAGAGCGGCTTGGCAACTATTTGCACGTCCACTCTACCGCTCGGTAACGAAGTCTCATTCTTAATGATTGCACTAATCAAATGCCGATGAATCAAGGCCTTAAGGCCGCTCTTTGCGTGTCAATATTTCCGATGTTCTATGCGATTCTTCGTATGATCTCCCTGAGCAGATGATAAATGCATGACTTTTTTCCCAGATGAATGAAAGATATGTGAATGAGAAAAAGTGATCAAAGAACGTCTATCGCTTTATGACATAGATGGTTGTATACAAATGTTTCTTTTTAATGCTTGCTACACTTGAGCTTTTACATAACTATAAACATTTGATAAAAACCGAATGGCATGCGTGGAATTACTGGTTACGTGATTTGAAAAAAAATTTTATCAATGATTCTAATCGCATATACATATACTTTATGGCTTAGCTATCGAAGAGACGCTTATTTGAGAAAAGAGACGACGAGGAATAATTTTTCCAAAAAAGGAGGATACTTCTGCAAAATTGTATCCTCGTTGGTGGCGCGTGGTTGAATAATTGACGGACAAATTTAAAATGGAACGTCGCGCGACTATTTTTGTCGACGCGTGACGCGTTTCATCTATGAAATAAGATGACGACGTATCAGTCTGTTTGTCGTTCGTTTACCAGAGGTGAAAGAAGTTCAATAAAATTTTTCTGGTCGTGAACTGGACTATCGTTTTTCCAATGGTCACGGACGTTTCCAGTGAAATTCGAGCTTTTGGTATACTTAGTAACGGTAAACATTGATAACGTTATACTGAAAAACAATCAAGTGCGAGTCGCTGTGAAATAAAATTTCCATCCTCGTTATATTCACACAGAACAAATAACAAGCCAATAAATGGGAGATAATTTTCTTACGGAATCTTTACGACGTTGCGCACGCTTTTAAATTCACTGTCATATAGATAAAATTCATTTGATCCATATCCATCTAAAGTCTACCACAACGTTTTAAGCTTTTAAATGCCCTGTATTATGAGATCAGTATCCTGACACGTGTTTGTATCACAAATATTTTATGTTCTTCCCCTAGAGTGGTATCTGCAAAAAAACAAAGTTGAACGTGAAAACGCGTAATATTCTTGCTGACGTTTGTAATTGGTCGTTGATCAAAGCTGTACATGTAATGCGGTGTCAGGGAATCGCGTGAGGATTATTTACTAGATTATAAACCGGAAGTAGGTGCACTTTGCTATGTCTTTTATTAATAAAAATACTTAAAGAAAACACGTTTTGGTTATGTGTCCAAGTTCAAACTGTTATTCTAGATTATAAATCCAGAGTCTGAACTGCTGAAGACTTGAAGGGTTGATTAAAAAAAAGAGTCTGTTTTTAGTAATTATTTTACTGTCAGTCAAATGGTCTTGATCGGTCTTATTAATTGTCACAGAAGTAAGTGAAGAAAATTATTAATATATTAGTCTACTTAATTTATAATGACAATGCTAATCAATAAATATTAATTCATATTAGATGATATGCGACCGTGTGATCTGACAGTCAACAAGATAACAATACGAAGAACAATTATATTATAATAGAAAAGAATATGTAAAAAGTACAAATAAACGTGTATCCACGAATTTTAAAACAAACTCTGATAGTATATTAATGAATTGTGATACTCGCGATCACATATCATAGATTAGATAAGAGCGACACGCGAAACACTTGCAGATTGAAAAAAATAGCTCTCCAAGAAAAGATCGAGTAAATTCCATCTCGACACATCGCCACCGAGAGATTCGTATTTGCGCGTAAATTACGGAAGCGTCATTCCCAACAGTCCACGCAGCATCCAATGCATCGATGTGGCCTAGACTCGTAGGAGGAATGAAGAGAAATAGAAAATAAAAGATAAAATAACAAAGTTCCTCTCTGTCACCTCATTGTCACTTTGTGCGAACTCTTTCATACTTATCTTACGTTCTTGCACTTCACGGTTCAGTTACAATCCTCACGCGCTCTTCGCTATAAAATGGGTATATGTATGTATACATATTTACCTAGAACAAGATTGATAACAAGATGATTCATAATGAAATTATAAATCCGTCCTGATTTAAAGAATGAAATCGAGTGCATATGTTGTACGAATGAATATATATGCTTAAGTCACATTTGGATTCAGATAATAACATGTTCTTCCAACCTACCAATCGCCTGCTCAGGCGCACTTCAGCCCCCAATGAAACAGCAGCTACCTTGTCTATAAAGATGTTCGTTGCTAAAGTCGATATTGCATTCAACCTAAACGTTCCGCATCAAACGAGTCGCAAGGAAATATTGGTAATTGTGTGAACGGTGCCTAAAGGTTCATTTCTACGTGAAACGAAGAATCTTTGTATCCAACGTGTGTTTAACGAGTGAGTCTTCACATCACGGGACGTTGAGAAGCTAAAAGCAGACGACAGACAGGATGAAAACTAAAAACAGATCACTCCTAAGCAAGCTGTTCAAGTGTTACTCCAAGGAGGACGGACAGCTTCAAAGTGCAACAAGTGCAAGTACGTCTGACGAAAATATCGACGAGAAGGTAATTTTTGAATGGGACTGTAATATTTTTCGTAAGTTTAATATTACTCGAAAGTTCTTGGGTAGGAACGAGCATCGTAAAAATAAAAGAATCTCTATACGAGAGGAATAAAGTGTGTAACAGCTGACAAACTGAACTTAGACCTTCTCGTATTTTCTACGTACCATATGTTTTCCAAGTAAAATGGCGTCAATTGTAGACCGCATCGCGTTACTGTCAATATTATATTTTCCGGTATCAAAAAATGGAGCATGGATATTCGCCAGGAGAAAATTTGGTAATCAGTCAAACGACTATTAACAGCCTTAGATTTAATGTCGTTAAGAGACTTCGGCTTAGCTGTCGGTTTCGCTGAAAGCATAGGTATAGTAATGTATGATTTGTAATAGGAAAAAAAAAGTATTGCATTATACACAGTAAATTCATTTACAACATATCTTCCTGGACAAATTATTTCAAAAGTCATTCAATCGGTGATTAAATCCACACTGAGGATCGATCGAAAGACAGCTAACCTTGCATACCGTAACATTGAATGGCATTTTTGCATTTTCAGCCAGTCACAGTAATCGTACGAAGACCATGTTGTAAGGCCAAGAACAATGTGGACATATGTGCGCCTCCCGTTTCTTCAAAGGCAAATAACTGTTAATTTTCCATGAGATAAATATTACACTCCAAAAATAGTACGTGGTAACCTCTGTATCTCATAGGGTTTGAATAAAAGCTGTGTTATAATATACACGGTATTGCGCAAGTGATAATTATTACTTATCAAGAGTTCATTCCAACAAAAGTAGAAAAAAAAGTACCGAGGGCAATGATAGTCCGAGATGGATACGCACGAATGCATAGTATGTTATGTTATGTACCCTTGTTTATGTTTTATAACACAGTAAACATATACGTACTTCGCAGTCATTAACTTCGAGATACAGAGAATTTGCCGATGGACCTTGACGGAGACTGAGAATTACTTGATTCAGAGTACCTACACTGTATTGACTTAAGTTAAGGCGCTTGCGCCAAACCTTCCTACGAAGCACGATGAAAGTGAAAGCAAAAGAGCGTAGTCGACGTCTAAGGACGTCGAGAATGAAAATGAAAGTAGCCATTGGCAGGTGATAAGAAAAAATAATGAAATAACGTAGCATCGTCCCAAGAAATTATTTTATCCAAAACAAACGTCACACAATCATCTCAGAAGTCTCCCTAGAACTTTCAAAGGATACATACATGTAGAAGGAATTTTCTTCCTTTTTCGTTTTTCTTAGAAAAAGGGAATCCGTTATGGAAAAGTGATGATAGTACGGCTTTTATCGTGGAAAAGTGATGATAGTACGACAACGTGACCTTCACCTATTTTCAATGGCGACGTGGAAGTCATCCATAAGTGGTTCTGCAACTTCCGGGCAGGAATCCTGCGAGCCAGCCTTGTCATGTCCTCCGTGCTATTCAATTCTACTCTGATTCTCGCCAACGGCAATAAGTCGCATGGCCATTCTACAATGCAACGGTACACGTGACACGGAACACGTAGCGCAGCGCGGTATTCAATTGTATTTTTGCAAAATTCCACTGTATCCTCGAATTAAGAATGAGGAAATCGTTTTTAAAACTGAGCGTTTACTAAATCTCTACGAATTCGGCTACGTTCCGTGCATAGCAACGATACGGAACACGGTAACTAGGGTCTTCGTAGTTTACAGATCACGGAACGGAGCATCGAAAGTGCCGCGACTCTCCCGTTCCGTGCACCGTAACGGCTTACGTGAAAAAACCAATTGCCCCGCCGGTATGGCATGACGAGGTCTTGTTAGCTTCGTGAATTTCCGTGAACTATTCGATTGCACGATTCCAGTAGAGCGGCATTTCGTGATTGCTTATTGGTCGAGTCCCGGCTGGGAGCACGCTTACTGCTTTTCCATAGGCCTACCGGAGATATTGCTATTACCTATAGTGCCGACCTGCTACGAACAGTAGACAGTTTTGATCGCTTCGCGAGCGAAGACGTGTGTCGCTGGAACGTCAATTCCGTGTATTTTTACCGTAGCTTTCTGTGGGGCCAAGTAACGAGCATGAAGAATCATACGCCTGAGAAACTTGTGAGTTTTCTACGTTAAGCAACATTTAGGTGTTTGTGCTTCTATTGCTTTAACATCTTTATGGCTTGAAGAATTCATGGAATTACCTGTGGTATGCGTGCTAAAAACTTTGAGTATACCTCAAAGTATTTGTACGCGATTCGGATGGAATTTTGTACCACTTGGTATTATACTATCCATTCTAATATATTTATCTCTTTCCTAGGGTGTTGGGTATACGTATTATTGAATTGAAGAGGTTCCTCTATATTTTCAGGCATCTATGTTTATAGAGGAACAGAGAGAATCTTACTTTGCCACTTGTGTTTTAGAAGCTAAAGGAAGTATCGAAACTCAGTCAAGCTCTAAAACTTCATCTCCTACAATTTTGTATGCGGTTGAAATTTAAAATGCAGCTGAACGAAAAATGCGTCGTTATTTCAATTACCGAAGTAGATATAGTTTATGTGATATCTGAAGGACACTGAGTAATTTTTTGTCCATTGTTCAAGGTTGCTCCTAATATTTTAGCACGTAGGTATTCGCAGATCACCTTGCTCTCTAAACAAATCACTGAGGGATCAAATTTATTCAAACCCACAAAGCCCGTTAGACCATGAATAGCTAAAATATACAAAATGACAATCAGTTATAACGTAAGCAAATACTGTATATAAGAATGGGAATTAATATTATAAAAGTACAACGTATCTAATGAAAATAGTGAAATCAGCCAGTGACTGAAACTTGGTAACCAGGTTAAAATGATAAAGAAATATATATTCAGAATATGAACAATGTAAAGCAGAAATTCAGAAATGTACGAAGACAAAATGTAGAAGAAAAGAAAACAAAAAATCATTATCTATTCCAGAAATGATTTTTTTTACCTTAAGCTCTAGAAAAATCATAAATATAAGAATCTTAAATCTTAAAGATGTCATACATACACAAACTTATCTCCGGCAACAGACACTTCCTACTTTAACGATGTTAAATATTGTTTAACACTCATATCAATTACACTAGTTGACACAAAACTAGTTTCAGTGACTTCCGCTTACTAAATTCCCGTCGTTTACTAATCATATGTACGATAAAGTCCCAAGTTTTCCTTCGTATGCATGAAAGTCTGATATAGCATACGTGGCGTTTCTTTTCCATTGGAAATAAAGGCGAGCGACCTCGTGATTCGCAGAGTGACTTCAAGTTCACGGCAAAATGCGGTCGCCGACTGATGATTTTCTTGATATAATTTTTTTTTATTATCAGAAACTTTTTCAACTTAAAATAAAGATAAAACGAATTTAAAAAATTGATATAATACGTAATAAAACTGATAACGAAATACCTGCACTTTTTACGGTACTTTGTCGCCTCTTTTAAAAACTCAACCTGATTCGAACCTTGCACGGCCGTCAAGTGACTCCCGCAATACTCAAATCTTTTCGCTGTATAATTACTTTACGGCCTTGAACTATTCTCAAATGTAAATCCGCACCGAGGTGATCGCGCGACGCGCAATAAATTGGCTGGCTTTTCGATAGCGGCTTAAACGCCGTTGTCGCTTATGACAAAAATTCTTCTTTACCGAATATACATATAAATAAATGATTAACAAGTTTTTGACGTATTCACGTATAAAGTCTAGATGAATGTCTGACACGACTCGGGGTCTTTCCACTGCGACCCTCGAGTTGCCTGTACAAACAACTATATCTCCTAAAACGATTTAAATCAATTTTTGGTCAAAATTAAATGAAACGTTGATTTACAAGCCGATTAAATTAATATCCCTTTCGTGCTACAACTAGAAATATTTCATATCGCGACGCCCTCATTAGAATGGTGACTAAAACGGTAACTAATAGCTAAAAGATAGAAGCGAATAACGCACTGACCACAATGAACCTCTGACATAATACGGGAACAGGGTCTCATAAAAAAAGTATGATCAAACGTTGATTATCAACATTATTTTCATAACCTCTTTATATTATTTGGTTATCACATATTCAAGTGGAAAAATTCGTTCTATTTAACCATCGACAAGGAGTTGACCCAATGAACTCGTTCTCATAACCTCTCGCCCACGGATCGATAATTTTACTCTGTAAACGAAGTTAACCTCTCTTAAAGATAAATTATATATCTATACTATCCAAGTGTATTAGGAACGAAATATCCATTCCGTCATATTTACATTCTTTTTTTTTAATATTTCTCCCGCCTGACGTCATCGCGAATAGACTTTACGCACTTCCTATTAACTTCATGAATTGTGACATCTCGTATATCGCCAAAGTTACACGTTAAAATTGCCAGTTTACAAATGTTTAAGCGTTTTAGAAACGAGATCGTCATAGTCGTTATGTAACTCACGCGGGAATAAAACGACTCCGCATGTCGTACGTAACATAATATCCGATACGCAATATGGCTCTTGAACGACAAGAAACAAGAAAAAAAAGAGAGAAAAAGATAGAAAGATAGAAAAAGTGCCGCGTACGTTATTTCGAGTACGTACTTACAATTTATGACAGATACGATTCTTACAAATTTTATCATTCGATACAAACGAATTACGTTAAATATTTTAAATAATTTTTTTGCAATTGAACAACTGACTTATGAATACTTAGTTCGATGACTGTCATCTCACTCTTTATCTATTCCGTAACTAGACGGCGTTAATATTTCAAACACATTGCGAAATTTAATGCCGTGATATACGAGCAAAGGTGCTCGTATTTATTATACAGATATATTTGTACTGTGTCGGAGATAAATCATAAGATAATTTCCGCCATTACAACCGGAGACATTACATTCACGTAATAACTTTGTCAACTGACTGATTTGCATTTCTTTCTCGGTAACGCATGTTTGTGTACACTTGAAACGTCAATGAGTCCAACGACAAACGTAAGGAATTATTCATACGATTTAAATGAAAACGTAAAAAGTTTGTGCAGCTCGACGGACGTTGTGAGTGAAGCTGAGTGAGATCAGGAACGCGTAAGAGATCAGTTGGCTGCATTGATTTTCAATAATAAATTACGCGTCGATGTACAGTGCGAATTGTAGAATTTGTTGGTGGCTCAATTGGTCAAATTGCTTGAACAATGTTACTGTCGGCTCGCCACGGCCGATATATTGTAAAGTGCAATATATTCCTATGGACGTATGACCGATAAGTGACGTAACGTTGGCTTGCTATTGCGTCAGACATTCAACATGACCGATGCTATCATAATTACGGGATCTATTGTTAACAGAATCTGGTAGGAATACGTGTGGTATTTATTTTATTTTTAAATATATATATATATATTCTTTTTTTCAAAATATCAACCAAAAATGCCACAAGGGATCTTGCCCATTCTCGACAACATATTTGCATTATGCTAATGGACATTACTGCTAAGTGGTAAGAAACGCGTCACCCATTAGCATATCGGTAATAGTCGTGAATCCAATTTTGCGTCCGACGACTCGAAGTGCGACTGACATGAATTCGCGTTACTCTGATCTGTTGGTACGATCCGTGAAGTAGGTTTATTTATATCTATGAAATCCATGGCATCCAGTATGTATTTGCGCGTCAATGTTGAGTAACGTAATTAAAAATTAAGTCGCGCATGTACGTTGCACTTTATATATATAAACATTGGAGGTTACACGTGATTCGAGTTCTTCGTAGAATCGATTAAATTTATTCAATGTCAGCGAATAAAGACATTTTTTCGATGAAATCTTAAACAACACCTCGTGCCTCGTTGGTGCTAAAAATTGTCGAGTCACGTAGCGCCGTTCAGAGGTAATATCGAAAGTGACGCGAAGCAACGAAAGATCAGCAGTATCGTGAAGTTGTCAACGGAATCGAACAATCGATCAAGTCGATAAAATTGGAACGTCCTTTATCGAAGCTGGAGATTTTCAATGATCCAAACATCTAGGGTCCCAGGACTTTTGCAACAGAGTAATTCAAAGGCGAAAGTTCATGGTTAATTCATGAAACGAAGTCACGGAGGTCACGTGGACGGTTTGATAGAAAAATAAAAAATTTAAAGAAAAATAAGTTACTGTGTAATAAATATCTTGGAATTATTTAAACGATTGCGTCGTACTTCAGAAGGAACTCACGGGAGACGATTCTATCGTTTTTTCCCGGATTTTTTATTTCCACATGTTGCTAGTAATCGTGGTCACTGCCCCGAGACGAAAGCTAGTCACCTTCTCTGTTATCTGTATTTGTTATCCGTTACAGAGTCCAGGAATAACTTTTTATTGAAGAAATTTCGTATTCTGTCAATTGTAAATGAATTACTTCGATAAAAATTTATTCATAAACAATCCATAACGTAATCGATATATGAATACGTCTCTAGTATCAACTGATGGGTTAACATTAATCTTCGTCACCTAATCTGGTAGCAACTACTCGTATGAATTTTTCAATGTATTTTGTATGTCGTCGACTGATCTTGTCTTCAACTTAATTCGTGACTGAACTGTCTGGCTCTCGTAGTTATAAACGTGTTTGCCTGGAGACGTGCAGGTACGATCGCCAACTGGTTTCTGCTTACCGATGACGTGCTTGAACCAAACCACGTGTCACGCACGTGCGTTCGTGAACGAATGCACGTACGAGTATATAACGCGAGCGAGATTCCCATCGCGATGTTCAGTCCAAGGGGAACAACCCACTTTTAACTTGCATATTGATGAAGTCTGTCTCGTAGACTTATTTTTCGATAAATCGATATAAATCGAGGTTTGTGAATCGACATGTATCTTCAAAGATATCTAGGATTAGAATGTTAAAAATCAAAATTATTAACAATATCGAGGATTCGATACTGCGTCGCTCATACGATCCATGAAAATTCCTAAGGTTAATGCGTATATATATATATATATATATATCATAGTTCACAGATAGCTATGATATGATTTATAATTTTATATGATTAATTAATTGGATTCTACGTGGAGTATTTTCTAGAAATATGGCGCTGCCAATTTTTAATAGGCCGATGCGTTTCACTGCATGCTTGAAAATGACTGGAGCGAGTTGAGGAAGGAGTGTAGGCTGAATGTATGTATATGGCAACAGATGGACTGGGAGAAACTGTTGAAAATGCGTGGCCAGACGTGAAGAAGGTATAAGCCGACGTTACGCGAGAGGGCCGGCGGGAGGGAGGGAGGGAGGGAGGGAGAAAGAGTGACGTCATAGCCGAGGGATCGACCATTCGAGCCCCCGCGCTCGACCAATGAGAAGCGGCTTTCACCCCTCGTTTTATTACGACACGGAAATGCATGTAGTATTTCGTCAGCTTTTGAAATTTCGTCAGCCTCTCATTTTACAAGGTTGCATAGAAAGTCGTTTTTGATGCAATTAATTATCAATCGTCTGGATTTTATATCTTTCCATCCAATATCGCACGGTATAATATAAATATATGTCAAAGACAAATATTATCACAAAAAGAATATCTAATTCAATATCGGCAACTTAAGACTCATATGATACCAAGGTAATTATTGATGAAATGTAAGGATTGATAAATAATAAGTACTTTTTATTTTCGCAAATACTATATATCGACTTTCTGCAATTTGACCAGTAACGCTGCTCCAAAATTGGTTACGTAATATGCTGCAATTTTCCGTGTATTCCTACTTTGTCCGGGAAATCCCCTGACCTTTTTGCCCTTGAGACGGCGAGCCTCTTCGTTGGCACATTCACCGATAACATACCGAGAAAGGCCGAGGTATTGGTGGGGAATTTGTCCCTCCATCCCCCCCGTAATCCTCTCTTTCCCCTCATCTATCCCACTACCCTGGCATCTCGTGTCTCCAGGAATGGTGGAGGGGCTACATAGTCTCTGGAGGGGATAGGACATGGCTGAGGATAGGCATGGAGTAGGTGCGCATGGAGAAGGCGCTTCGACCAGTTAGACCAGTTACAGTATAAAACTCAACGAGATCATACGTTAACCAGAAAACGCGTATCGTATTCGAAACAGATCACAATTGCGAGATTGCCTAGAGTACTTACTATATACAGTCTAATATCCTCTTTCGCGAGGACACTTTGAGGATTTCTTTGCGGTTTTCGCTGAACGGCCGATCGAGACGTCAACCATGTGCCTGAGAAGTTCCGTGATGCCCGAGGTGAGAGCACCAGGAAGCTTGACTAAATTTTGGCATTTGTCAAGGATAACCTAAGGATAGTAACGATATCAGTGGGATAGCAGTCGATCAAATGAATGTTGAGTTTAAAAGATTCCTTATTTTAGATCAGGTTAATACGAAGAGACTTGACCTTTTAGAGGTGGAGTAAGACTGTCTTTTAACGATTGTGCGGGTTTTTGGCAGAGTAAAATGGATGAATTGAAAGTACATATGTTTGTCTAGATTCACCGTAGGAAGTGAGCATTTATATCGTCTGGCTCGCTTGATTATTCTTTAGCAAAATTCTCGCCTGTCGAATGTAAACGTGAGAGATTGAATGGGTCTTTGTCTCTCGAATTTACGTTGTTGTATGCGAATCGATAAACACTTTGGACTTGCACGCGTCGCTCTGTCGTCGGAATGTCGTTTTTCTCCTGGCTACGAAATCGATCAGTATTATGACTCCGTTGGGAATAAAAATGTATGGCTTTTGAGTTTTACTACGACGAACGACAGATTGTATCTGTGCACTGGACTCTAGTCTTCAGAGAAATACATATGTATATGTGGATAGCAGTGGTTACGCGAAAGTAAATAAGTACAAGTTAAATTGTGGAAATTTTGTTATTTATTACATCTAGAGAAATCCGTAGTAGTGACTTGTTGCCTGTGATTAATGAAGCAATAGAAATTAATCAAAACAGCAATAAGAAGCAATCGACTATCGCTTTGACTTTTAAACGTGGTAAAATTTGCTTTGGAACTAATATCGCGATAACCTTGATTAATACTGATTAAACGATCTTCTTTGATAATAAGAAATTAACGCCTAAAAAATTTCCATTATCATTCGCTCGATTTTATTGTGACGATATCTGAAGTTTAAATTTTACGACGTACCGGTTTATATGTAGAAAACGTCTAATATACGAATTTTCAAAATTACAACGACTTGCCTCTCGACTTGTATCGTGAATAATAAACTAGTGCATTCTGCAAATAGATACTGTCTGTCACGTGTTTTGATTCTGATACACCGGTATTAGTACGTCTCAACTATATTCCTAATTTCACGCAGAATGTCATCTAAACGTTACCTGTTCGTTTATGAAGGGAATCATTGAGTCCCTTATCAAGACCAAGAATATGTATTGGACATTAATTTTTGTTGTTGCATTAAAGAAAAGTGAGCAAAGAAATTGGTAATATTCATCCTATCCATTCATAGCGTTGGGGTTGGGGGTCGGGGGGGGGGGAGGGGCTGTTGGGGTAAGAGAAGAAGCATTGGCTGGTCGGAGGCGGGTGTGTCGGTGACGTCAGTCCAGATCGATGCCCTGCCTCGTGAAGGAAGCGGGAAGTGGAGAACGAGCAAGTAACGTAAGAGCGGCAATTTTGAATTTTACCCCTCGTTACATTTACCCATGAGACTCTTCACAAGGTGCCGAAATCGTCTTTCACACGTGGATTTGTTATTCGATGTGGCATCGAATCTTAAGGTACGAGATACATAACCCCTAGCATCAGTGGAGTCAACTATGTTGTAGTAGCGTGCAAAGCTAGGTAACCTTTCGGGACTATCCCTCTCTCTTTTAACTTTCTCAATTTATATTATACGTTAACCTCGGACGAGGACTTGTCGGAATGCTACTTCCTTACTTTTGGTAATTACTGTCACATGCCATTAATATACCGGGTCAGCTGACTTACCGTAAGTTCGCTTACGGCCATAGGGAACACAATATTTTCTTACTATCCTATTGTTAAACTGTTGAAACATTCTTGGAAAAACATATATATATATGTATATTCCGTGCGAAATCACTGAAATACGTGACTTAACGTTACAGTCATCGACCCAGCCTGGATTCGTGTCGACATGTGCTGACCTAATTTCTCGTAACCGCCAAATGTACAGCTGTATTTACTTGGTATCGGTTGAGCGACTTAAGGTGACGTGTTATTGAGAATTTTTTTTGCACGAAATATTTGGAAATTTTTAAAGCATTGCATTGGCAATGACTTTTCCTCTTGAGTCTAAAAATTTTATCTATGTGAGACATCTGACGTCAGTCAGCTGTGCAGATGATCCGTAACAGGATAGATCGTAAGGGAGAAATCGTGCAACAGGAGACGTTGCTATACGTCATACCGAAGGAGGGCTTTAGTTACAGTATATAGTTATCTGAAGAAAAAATGTAAACAGACGGTGTTAGTCTAATAATAGCTACTTATCAATCATACCTCTAAGGCTGCGAATACCAAGTGTGCGACCCAGGCACAGGAATTATATCTGCGTTTTACTCTGTCGCGAAAAAAAGGCAAAGTCCAAAGGGTTAAGTGGTGGGTATATTATTGCGTGTGTACGTACTTAATTACGTCATATGTGTATATCATAGAGAAATAATATATCAGGAGCGATCAGACCCTGGAAAGTCAAGGCTCGAATGACGAAAATGATATCAGTAAGAAACAGTAAATTTCTTCACTGACACGAACGGAACGATAAATAGTTAAGACATTCTAAGCTAATTGCGAATTTCTCAGGATTGATGTTTGGGGTACCATTCAACCTGTCATTTTTTGTTAACACAGCGATATTGAAAGTGGTGCGTGACAGTTGTCGAATCTTTATACAAAAAAAAAGCATTAAATCGTCCGTGCGGTACTTATCGCGAGGAATTTCCTCCTGTTGGCATACAGTATTTGACTTAGATAAGCCTAGTATTTTTCCATAAAGTTTCGCAAGTGTTTAGCGTGTATGTTGGTTTTGCCAAAACTTCATGCAAGGCACTTGAACGACTTATGGAACTTCTTTTTTCTGAGAGAGAGAGGGAGGAACTTTAATAGCTTGCGCTAGGCACGATGATGGCTTTTTTTTTGATAAATATTAAGGTACTTGAATCTCTGGAGACTTCGATTTGATCGATATTGGACAGAATTGTTGCCAGTGAGTCAGAATCTGATGCATCGACGTCACGTTGTAGATAGGCTAAGATTGCGAGTCTAAAACACTGATAAGCCTCTGATAAGAAAGTAACGTCTGGGTTTCGTACTGATCACATATGTGTACGCTGGTTTCTTTTCTTGAGATTCTCAATCTCTAATTAATAATTTTGTAAATAATTGTTAAATGTCTATGAAGTCTCACTCAATGACTTGTACGAAGCTGTACGGTGCATTGTTGAGGAATAAATAATAAACGCTTAATTTTGTCCTTAGATAATGGACCTAGTTAAAGCGTTTGATTACCGCATGATAAACGAGGGTAAAACAATGCAATTGTGTCCTGTGCATATGCAGTTTGACAAGGAGTGCGTATGGCATTGCGCAAGAACGAGGTACGAGTATTTGCAATTGGTCGTGGTCGGTTTCACAGTTGTCTAGCAAAGTAACAAGCGGGAAGGTCGTGCGAAGGTCATTCGAAAAAATGTGCTCATGAGATATGAATAGGGATACCAGTTTCTTTTAATGTCTTCTTGAACGCTATTCGGAGTGATTAATCATATTTTAAATTTGATATGTTTCAGATAAGGGAAGCATGCAAGGATCTAGTACTTTCCGATGAACAGCTTAAACTGGTTATGGAAAGATTGACTTATGAGATCAACAGAGGTTTGGGCAAGGAAACTCACAAGGACGCCATTGTGAAATGTTTTACAACTTACGTGCAAGATCTTCCCAATGGAACTGGTGAGTGGGTCTGTGAACGTTAAAGAAACCTGTGATGACTGAGAGAGCTGTACTTGACTCACGTCTTCTTTTGTGGAAGTAATAATGCTTACCGTAATGTTTTCTGCTTTACAGAAAAAGGTAATTTCCTGGCTTTGGATCTTGGCGGTACGAACTTCCGTGTTCTGCTGATTACTCTGGATGGTCAAAATTTCGATATGAAGAGCAAAATCTATGCGATACCTCAGAGTCTTATGCTGGGAACTGGTACTCAGTTATTTGATCATATTGCTCAATGTCTTGCTCTTTTTATTAAGGATCTTGGAATGCAAGATCAAGTATTGCCACTTGGATTTACCTTTAGCTTCCCTCTCACTCAGCATGGGCTTACCCAGGGTGAGCTGGTTAGGTGGACCAAGGGGTTCAATTGTAGCGATGTCGTAGGCCACGATGTTGTTGCATTACTGGAAGACGCTATTGCTAGGAGAAATGTAAGTTTCTTAATTGTAACTAGGTATGGTATGATTCGCACAAAACATTATGTCATCTTACCAATGCTTTCTTTGTCTCTTTAGGATGTTAAGATCGATGTTTGTGCCATTTTAAATGATACGACCGGTACCCTGATGTCCTGTGCATGGAAAAATAGAAATTGTCGTATCGGTCTCATCGTTGGTATGTATTCAGTAACAGTAATCAATAATGAAGATTTTCGCAGTACTTTGCAAGTTGCACATTTAAAAAATACTTTGTCTCTGCACAATTAAGGTACTGGTAGCAATGCATGCTATGTGGAAAAAACTGCAAACGTCCAATGCGCCAATCTCAATGCTTATGAACGGCAGAAGCCACACATGCTAATCAATACCGAATGGGGTGCCTTTGGGGAGCAGGGTACTCTTGACTTTATCGTCACAGAATACGATCGTGCAATCGATGACAATTCCATCAATCCAAAGAAACAAATTTTCGAGAAGATGATATCCGGAATGTACATGGGTGAGCTGGCGAGATTGGTGCTCGAAAAGCTCATAAATGCAGGACTTCTGTTCAACGGCAAATGTCCAAGTAGTTTGAAGAAACGTGGTAAATTCTTCACGAAATACGTCTCCGAAATCGAGAGGTAACTTTTGAAATTATTGTACAATTTTTTTGAAAGACAATTGCAGAAGAGACAAGACATTTCCATTAGTTACAATACGCTAAGCACTGTTTTTTTTCTTTCGGTACCAGGTTGAGCATATTGAAAACTCAATCTGATAAGTCAAAGGTAAATACAGACTATCCGATAAACATAGAATCCTCGAAATTTCAGCGATCCCAAAGGAAAGTACACGAATTGTCGGCAAGTCCTAGCTGAGCTGGGAATAAACAACGCATCTGATCAGGACTGTGAAAACGTGAGGTACGTTTGCTCCGTGGTGTCGAGAAGAGCCGCTCATTTATCGAGCGCTGGAATCGCCACTCTCCTTAATAAGATGGGAGAGAACAACGTGACCGTCGGAATCGACGGATCCGTTTACAGATTCCATCCTCATTTCCATGACCTCATGACCGAGAAGATTAGCCAGCTGCAAAGCTACAAGGTAAGCATTGGCTAGAGTCTGAGTATCTCTGTTTATTGTATCTCTTAGAATTATTTTTGAAGAACCTTTAAGTAATTGAGAATATTGCTTCCAGTTCGACCTGATGCTCTCTGAAGATGGTAGCGGTCGCGGTGCAGCATTGGTCGCTGCCGTAGCATCGCAAAAGCGGTGAAGACGATAGCGGCGGCGCCGTATCTACTTAATATCGAAAATTTAGACTAAATTATATAAAGTAACGATAAATTGACACATTTCTGTACATAGAGCACAAACGTAGCTTAGGTCGTCGGCCCAAGGAAATACTGGCCGATGCTCGATTCCTACACGAACTTGATATGGATCTTACCGTTGGTCCTTTTTCAAGCACGCATGTGAAAAGCTAAATGGAGTACCAAGCCTTCTTTTAAACAGACTGTAGCGGGAGGATAGAGACTCGTTCGCGGGGATCGAAAAGAAGAAAATGAAGATAATTAATAACATTTTTTGTGCCCTCCCGTTCGACAAGAAGATATAAATATATATAGTTCCCGTGCTAACTTTGAATTCTTGATATGATGCCGATAAAATATCTTTGAGACACGACCAAACTCTAAGCTCTAAAAGTATCGTCATTGATCGATTAAGAACTAGATGATACGCGAGACACAGATTGAACTACCAAAAAGCGTAACTGCCAAAACTAATTCAGAGAGAAAGGAAATCATACGTAACGATCGCACAGTTAAATAACTAAAACTTGAAGAAAAAAGAAAATAATTTCGAACAGCGTTGTACATGTGCACTAAAAAACTAGTTACAGTTACTTAATTTTTTTTTAAAGTTCGTAGAGCGAAGTTTACTATTAATTTATTTTCCACCGGGTGTTAGCGTGTCTCAGTGTAAAGCGCCTGGTCGTATGGGGGACACCAGCCTGGGAAACACGAATCAAGGCGATCGAAGAAACGAATTAATCGTTTTTCCGGTGAAAAACAAAAATTCATGTTGAACGATTTATAAATTTACGAACAATTTATATTTATTATATTGCCATTTTATCCTAAGGTACAGTAACTGGTATCGCATGCAGGAGCGAGTGAATATAAGGGGGCATCCGGTGTGTGACACAGTGAAAGATGGTTTTTGCACATTCTTAGGCTCAAGGTCGTCAAATCCATCACTCTCGAGTTTAAAGAGAAAAGGATAAAGTGCAGACCCATTTGTATCTACAGAGTGTACTAAGATGTGCATGACGCGGGTTGAATGACGTCATCAAACACTTTCTTTTGTATGACTACCGGATGTGCGTCTTCGCTGACGTATTAATCGAGTTATGTCACAACGCGGACCACGTGCACTTTCACCGTTTCATCATGAGACTTGCGCCTGCCCATTTATTACCTTCTCGAGCACGCGACAATAGGTTTTTCTACCTCGACGCGATACGACGACACCACATGAAGACGATGTCCGCGAGTGAATGCGTTGTACGCCTGAGAATGTGTGATGCGCGGGATTATTTTAAAGAAAAATTGTACTGTTTTCTAGCATAAACGAGAATACCCTCGTAGTGTTGTAGAGAGAAGAAAGAGAAAGGAAAAAAAAAATTCCGCGCGTAAGGAATAGTATTCCCGCGTATACGTGTACGTATGTTGTGTATGGCCGTGTTGTGTGTGTGTGAGGGTAGGAAAGAAAAAGAAAATTGGGGGAGACAATTGGCGTGGGAAAGAGAAAGAGTGTGAAAGAGAAAAACAGAGTGTCTGTGAGTCCGTGTAAAGAGGAGCGGAAAAAACGAAATGATATGAAAATTATACGATTGTTCCCCGCCTCTCTATTACAATTCGTTATCTTCGATGTGATAAAGCGTTACGAGTGATACACTGAATACACATACCGCCGGCATAAAATGTTTACGTGATAAGAACTAGTTTCGTACTTTTAACCATCAAAGCTCTTCCAATCCTTGACGATTCCTTTCAAAATGCTGCGCCGATTACGAAAATTCAAAAAATCGGTGAGTACTACAATTTTTATATTATTGCTGATATATATCTTTGGATATATCTCGTACGGAGTACCATTTTTATCTAGGATTAGTAGTTGAAGCATAATTGTTTTATTGCCATAAGTGTAGTGTCCTCGAATGACTTTTCATTACTCTGATTATAGTCAAAGACAACTTGTTGAAAAACAAAAAGTACAAATTTTGTTGTGAAAAATACAAGGAACATGGCGTGTTGAATTACGAGGTTATTGCAAAATGTTACGAAAAATAAGTTTTAGACGTTGCAAATTATTTATTCGGAAGGACAACGTTAGCATTATGTAGAACGATATTTTGTTGTTTACGATGAGAATAAAGGTTGATGTGTATACGTTGAAATAAAATAATCGTGCGTTACATGCAGTATTTGTTAAAAGAGTCATATGAGGAACGACTCGAGTGGTTTTATTTTTTTATCTTATTCATTCCCTAAAGAGCGAAAGAAATTTGTACATTTCTTGTCAAATTATTATCAGATTATATGGTTTAATGTGCATTACGTGCGTAATAAGAGGAGAAAAATGAAAGGAAAGAATATGAAACAACATATTTACTGTATTGTATATACAGCACATCTGAATGTTAATGATCCTCCGGAACAATATACTTATGCTTTTTTATAATGTGGCTTATCATGGAGACTAGATAAAGGAGATCGAACGTAAACGGAAAAGTGACGAAATTTTGGTTGAAGATTCATATCATGGTGACTAGATAAAGGACGCCGAACGCAGTACTTTGAATGTGGTTATGAAACGGTACATAGCATGGTGGCGCTGTAGCCAAACGCGACCTAGAATAAAGACAGAAGTGAGAGAGCCAGAGATAACGTCATTATATGCGCCTTTTAGCGGGAATTATGAGAAGAGAATTTCGTTCTACTTACAAATAAGCTATTTTATGTTGTTATATGTGTATTGTCGGCAATCAAAAAATCATAATATATTTTCGTGACGCGAATACAATAATAAGGTATTACAGTGGTAACGATTTTACGCGATTATGTGATTTCCCAAGTGTGACAGGATATTGTGAAATATTGTTGCCCGATATATTGGTAGCAAAATCATATGCCGGGATCTTTTTCATGCCTTAATGGATACCAAATATCCGTTTGGAAGTACCTATTTATTATTACAAGCTTACGTGCAAATATATTCTTCGATATTACTCTTCTTTTTCAAACCATTCGTAGCTTACTGCACTTGTACCACCAGTTACCAACTTCACTTCGGTCACGAGTGACTGGAACGATACTTGCGGCGAATCTTTGAAGCTAATCAATACACGAATGTTCAACCAAAATTTCGGCACTTTTCCGTTTACGTTCGATCTGCTTTATCTATTCTTCATGATTCGTGTATTGATTAGCTTCAAAGATTCGACACAAGCGTCGCTCCAGTTACTCGCGACCGAAGTGAAGTTGACAACTGGTGGTCCAAGTGAAGTAAGGTACGAATGGTTTGAAAAAGAAGAAGAGTAATGTCAAAGAATATATATGCACGTAAACTTGTGTATTAGTCCAAATATTATTAATGGATTGTATTTTTTGTATCGCTGATATTAGTGGATATTAGTTTACATCGAACTGCTGAGAGCTACAGGTATTTTCTGTATATTTATGTTTTTTTATCTTTCCGTCCACTAGAATGGGGAGAATCTGCGCTATTGCAGGCTGCACGAGTGGTCGCTATGCTGAAACTACGAGGCGCAAGAAATTGGAATTGCGTCAAACGGTTTTTTCAGTATTCCACAGATAATTGTCAACTATCGCTATTTACAGTGAAAAATACAATTAATTCATCGAGAATATCATATGAAAATCTGCTTTGTTATTTGGAATTTTAATAAAAATAAAAATCTTCTGTTTTAATGAATGCTTATTAATCACAGTGAATAGTAGCAGTAGAGTAATTACTGAAACATACGGAGTATTTCAGGGGCAATTTTTTAGGCATTTTAAACACATAAATTTTAATTTTCCCGCGCTAATTTCCCGTCAGTCTCCTGGACTCGCCGCTTCGATTTAGCGCCATGATTTTGGTATCATCTAAAAGCGTAGCGTTTTCTAGAGATGAGTAGGGAGATGCACAATGCTACGGTTTTAGGCGATACCAACATCATGGCACTAAATCGTAGCGGCGAGTCTGGAAGTGCGATTTTGTGATCATCGCCTCCGTCGATAACGCGTATTCCGTCATAGCCAAGGTAAACGTGAACACGAACGTGTAGCTTGGACGGGCAGAGGTTCTCTGCTACTCACCGCTGATTGCCAAAGTAACCCTTAGAATGAGACCGGGAATTATAGAACTACTCAAGAACCATTGAAAAAGCCTACTGTTGAAACATTTTTAAGAAAGTGTTTTTCATATATTTATTTTTTAAATACT